>CM053624.1:287784642-287842427 GCA_028646595.1 Phalanger gymnotis
AGAAGTTGGGTAACTGCCACAACTCACTGATTCAGGACACTAGGGCCTGTTCCACCAGGTTCCTGGTCTGGTTGGTCCAGGAGTGGCTCACGCTGGACTCTGCTCCACTCTGCTCCTGCGATAGATCTTACCCAGAGACCATCCATGCTGTCCTGTGCTGGAGCCCTGCTTCCCTCTGCTATTTTGTGGGTTCTGCAGTTCTAGAATTTGTCCAGAGCCATTTTATAGGTGTTTGGAGGGACCTGGGGGGGGGGGAGCTCATGCAAGTCCCTGCTTTCCAGCCTCCATCTTCATATCTATAGCTTTCAAAGCACTAGCATAGGTACTGAAAGTTGGATAATATCTTCAGAGGTAATGCAATTATATCCTCCTTACTATGAATAGAAGAGAATCCAGGGAAGATAGAGGCATGTAGTCAGATGTAGGAAATAGAAGAGATGTAGTCAGAGGCAGGTTATCAACTCTGTCCTTGGCTCTATATAGAGCATGTTAAACAGACACAGTGTGTGGCCTCTGAGGCACACAATGTTGTGGAGATACCAAGGCCACACAAACAAATTTCCAAAAAGCATTGAATACACCTATAACATACATAAGTCATCTATTATCTATAAGTGGAATAAAATGATTCAGAAAATATCCTTTACTACCAGAGAAGATACTAATGTTTTCCATACCATGCAAGCCTTTATTTCTCAAAATAATGGCTATACTGTGAAACACAGTGCTCCACTTTCAGAAAAACCCAACAAATTTGCCCATTAGTTTCTATGTTGTTTTTCCTTCAGAATGCAAGGAAATAAATCTCTAAATTCCAGTTTGAGGTAAGAGATATTATATTTAAATAGATCATCATTTGGGTATTTGAGAAGTAGCTTTGGTTTTGATTTGTTTCTATTTGTTACTGGGCTGTATGCCGCATGTTGTATAGTTAAAAAATGATAAAAAAAAACAAGGTAGACATGAATTTTATAACATGGGGAACTAGTGTTGTTTTTTGTGTTGGTTTTCACTTTCGGTATTTCTAAGTTTCATTTCATTTCATTCATTTCAAAAAGTGATATGCCAGACAAAAAAAAAAGGAAGTAATAACTTTCCTTCTCCTGGCTATATTTCCAACTTTCTGGACTTCAAACATTCATCATTTACTTGGCTCATCCTGTGACTTCCCTCAGTATCTAGGATTTCCTTTCCCTGGAGCAGCTTTTTACACCTGTTGCCTGCCCACCCTGGAATATTCCTCCATTAGGCCCAACCCCAATTCTCCCATTGGTGAGTTTCTCCTGGAATTTGCATTTTTAACGGGTCTCTAGGATGTTCCCCTTTCTGAAATTTTGCACTTCAAAACAATGCTTCCATTATAAGAACCTTCCAATTTTGTCCCATTTATAGCTATCTTTTTTTGTGTATTCTGTAGTATTTTCTTGATGGTAGGGTTTATCTTTCTTTTTGCTTGCATATGCATCCCTTTTGCTTAGCACAATTCCAGGCAAACATAGAAAATGCTTAATAAGCATTCTCTTCTTTCCTTCCTTCCTTCCTTCCTTCCTTCCTTCCTTCCTTCCTTCCTTCCTTCCTTCCTTCCTGCCTTGTTTCTTTCCTTCTTTCCTTCCTTCCTTCTTCTTCTTCTTTCTTTCCTTTCTATGTTATTTGGAAATAAGAAGTTTTTATGTCATATCTCCGGGAAGGTTAAATGAAAATTGCTTTCTTTGCATTGTTTCCTGGAGTCTTTGTTCCTCTCTTTCCCAGTTCCTCAAACCCAAGTTTTTTTGGTTTTTAATAAAAGAGTGAGTCAGCTGAGCAAGAATAACTCTGTAGTGCAGGTTTCTGCAAGGGGAAAATATTCTACCCATCTATGCAAATATATAAGGCAAAAATTGTCTTTCTTCCAATTAACGCTTCTATTGAAGAATGATAAAAATCTCAATCTCTTTCTTGGATTCATTTGCTGTATTGATGAAACTGGAAGTGAAATAATGTCAGAGGGAGAGAAGGTGCATGTGCTGAAAAGAATAGGCCTATTAGGAAAAGAGCAAATCTGTTCAGAAACTTCCATTTTCCTCATCTATTCCTTCTCATAAGTAAGATGATACTTTCAATACTTTCTGACTAGATATCAGTCTACTACTTGCTGCTACCTAAAGGCATACAATGTATTCCTGGACCTCAACAGTCAGAAATGGTTGCTGTTGAGGGGGAAATTGTTGCTTTAGTAGTCTCCAAACAGCAAAAACTGTGAAACATATAGTTTATTATGAGTATAGCTCTACCCAGACAACAATGGTGGATTACAAGGAGCCATTCACACTTTTTCTAGCTTTCTTGTGTGCCTCTGAAGGGGAAAAATGTCTTTCAACTCAAGTGAGACTATATAAGCTACAAGCATAATATCATCTGTCATGAAACTAAACCTGAAAAAAACAGTTTACTTCCAATAGAGGCTTATTCCTGAAAGTATTTTCCCCATCATGTGGGTTTTGAATTTTCAAGCTTGTGCTTCAGAATCCTCAGTGAATGGACTTTGGCATGGTTTATTAGGGCAATTGAGGATAAGAGTTCTTCTCTGGGCATTGACTAGCATCTTTTCCATATCACATGACCTCTATCTTGTGAATTAACATGCATGGCTTCTCTGCCTGTGAGACTAGATTAAGATTCTGGGAATTAATTTTAAAAAATAGCTTTTCATAATTGTGTGACACCTTAGTTTTTTAGGTAATGAGCTCAGGTGATCTCATTTAACATATTCTCAGCTTTCACCTCAATACCTAGATTATGAAACTACCAATCATGGCTGGTTAATGGGGTTTAGAGTTATGAAATAGAATAAGTTCTGTGATTAACATAGGGGCTATAAAAACCTCTGGACTTCTGGTTCTGCACCATGAACCTGTGCTCATATTAGACTTCAGGTTTATATTCTGAGTTTACCATTCTGACTTTATACCTCCTTGGGACAAATGTTCTCTCATGACCTTTAATTATTGTAATGCCAGAGGAACCCAGGAAATGGACATCATTAGCCGTCTTGTCTAGAAAATTAAGAAACAGGTTCAGAGGGATAATTGTTCCATCATTATTTCTCTCTGCCTACTGACAAATTAGATTTCTTTTTGTAATTGAGGTGACCATATGTTCAAATCTGTGCAATTAACATTGCATTCTTTTAATTTGTAAATCACCATGTGATTTTTTGAAACCTGTTATACTTTGAGTTCTCTTCTTCCTCTGGTTTCTACTTTTTCTTGATGGTCATGGTAGTGATGTGGTGGTTTTTACTCCTGATTCTTTGAGTTGATTTCAGATACATGTAATGGAACTACTTTGAATTCATCTCCTGGGGTTTGTGTGTGTGTGTGTCATTGAGCAGAGAGAAAGTGGAACAGAGTGGACTGGGGCTTTTCAAATGTAGCTCTGATTGCTTTTGACACATTAAATAACGAAGAAGTTTCTCTGTTATCCTACTGTTCCCAAATGTGCTCATGCAGATGAATGAAGACAATGCAGCAATGAATTTAAACAAATTTTACATTGCTTTTGATTGTCCAAGCGGGAGTCCTAAAGTAGAGCTTAGAATGAATGAGGTGGGAAGTACTTGAGAATGTTCAAGTTTAGCCTGGGAAAGAGCTATCCATGGCAATTAGCATTTAAAAAAATATTGGAAAAAGAAGCAACATACTTTGAGATTTTCGGGAAAGTGCTCCAACACTGAACTCATAGACTTTGGGATATACATATGTACTTACATACACACACACACACACACACACATGCATGCACGCACACACACACACACATATATACATATACATATATATATAATCTATCTCAGAAATAGCTTTTTAATAGTTAAATGGAATAACTCCTTCTGCATTTTGGATTATTTGCTATAATAATATGGCTCCACATCAGTAGCCTAAGGCTCTCAAAATTGCTCCCATTTGATCTCCTATCACCTCAGATCTTTGGCATCTTATACAAGGTAGGTTTAGTAATTACCATCCTTTCTAATTATAAGCCTGGATACAGTTTAGGTGAAGGCTTAAGGGTGAGAAACAAACTGTGACAATGTATGTATCCTCCTGTTCCCACATTCTAACAATAGTGATGATAATGAGGATCTTCATGACGGTGGTGGTGGTGGTGGTGGTGGTGGTGATGATTATGGGGAAAGGTTTGGGCCTATGATTTCACTGCTATACTAAACTTCCAAGGGAGGAAACTCTCTCTACAAAAGCAAATCAGTCTCTCTGTAACTCAGAATCCAGAGACTTGTCAAAACTTAAAGTACAGAAAGACTAAGTGATTTGGGCATAGTCACAAAGCCTCTGACATGGACTGACTTCAAATTCAGTTCTTTGCCTACTCTACCATACTATGATCCCATAATAATATGGTAAATAACAACTTGGAACATTCTTTTAATAGATGCCTCCATACCTCATAATATCCAAACTACATGTAACGAAAAAAAAAACTTTCAGAATGTAGAGAACTAATTGAAGAGATCAACAATCTGCAAGCCTATACATAACTCTAGTCTTCCTATCATGTTATAAAATCATGCAATAGAAAAGAAGTAGAAGATGTCATTCCCGCCCAAAGAAAGCTTCTCTATATTGGCATGGCAGCTAGAGAGGACAGTTTAAGAAGCACTGGGCCTGGAGTTCAAACCCAGCCCTAGATACTTACCAGCTGTGTGACCCTGGGAAAATAATTCATTTAACCTCTGTCTGCCTCAGTTTCCTATCTGTAAAATACAGTTAATAATAAAATGGACTTCCCAGAGTTGTTGTGGGGTGAAAATGAGATAAAATTTGTAGAGTGCTTAGCACAGTGCCTAGCACATAATAGGTGATTAATAAATGCCTATTCAATCCATTCATATGCACATGTGAGACCATCAGTATGCAATATAGAATTATTGATGGTACATGGGTATCAGAATTATTTAAAATGAGGCAATTTCTTTCTCTTGGATATACTTGTTTTTGACACATTACATTTCTCTAACACATTCCCAATCAAATGACCCAGACAAAGTGCGTTCCCTGGAAACAGTTTATCAGTTATTAATAGGAATGAATATCCTTCCTTTAACTCTGACAGTATGACACTAATATTGACTATGGCATTTGACCAGTGTTGCTTTTCCATGTTGATTTCATTTACATTGGTATAGAGAAAGAGGACCCTGCTCTTGCAGTTTTGATTTAATAAAGTCTAAGATTATGTGTATAGGCAATTAGAGAACAGGGTAATAAAGGTGCTTGCCATAGTGTGCAAAAAGAATTAGAGGAGGGTGGGGTCAGTTGGGGCCTTAGTTATTAGAAGAGGCTGAGTATAGGAAGTGGAACTTGTATTTTGATGAATGATTATTTGGAGAAGCAGAGAGGATTTACTTCCTTTTAACACCTTTTAAAATGATATACTACGTAATTTTTAAATGAGCATAGTGAGAAACATCTGGTCTAGTGGTTCCCACTTGTGTTCATCTTCTTGTTGGTGGCAGGTGTGCAACAATTGTTGTTTGCAGTGATAAGGAAGGTGGACCCTTTCTCATAATAATTAATGCCCTTGGTGATGACTGTGTGGCTTGAGTTGCATGCTTATCTAGTGGTTGGGAGGGAAACTTTGACACCTCAGTTATTCGTATTAAGAGTGTTATCTTCCTATAAAACTGTAATCTCCAAGAAGATAATGGCTGCATCTTAGCTAAGTAACTGTATCCTGTATCCTAAGTATCTTGTTGTAACTGTACCTACATTTAAGCTAAATTATATATATACATATATACATATGTATATATATATATATGATGATTTATTAAGGGACAGGTGATGGGAGTTGAGCACAAAGAATTAATTGTGCAAAAGTTCAGTGACTGGAATAAAAAAGTATTCAAACAATTGGTCAATCAAAGGACAGATCCTAAGCAACTGGTATGTATAAAGTGTGATGTTAGTTTCAGTGTTTGATAGAAAGAATTGTAGGACATGGTAAATGTACTCTAAGTGTTTATAGTATTTATGGAATAATGGGAGATAAGGTTTAATAAACAGTATAGGTCCATATTTTGGTCAACTTTACACCCAAAGAGAAGTAGTTTAGGTTCCACATGGTGTATTAAAAAGGGTACACAATGGTAATAATACCACTAGAACAGTGTTTGGGGAAGAATATTTTTGTAACACTGTTTAGCATGCACTGAAGCATTGAGAAACTAGAGATAAAAAACCAATTAAGAGGTAAAAACAGAGGCTTACATCTATATGAAGGTGTAAGTGACCCTCCATTCTGTACCTGCTACTCTGACTGATTTTAATTCCCCCAAATAAGATGTCCTGCCCAGGTTGAGCTCTTCACCTCTAATCTTATCACGGTGCTGCTAACTCAAGCCTTGACTGACTTCCCTTAGTCTCCTCATTCCTCTAATTGGAGGACTAGAGAGTGGAATACGAAACTCCTCTGAATTATTTCCTTCATAAAGGGGAGAAACTGGACTCTGGCTCATTTCACTTTGTATCTGCTGCTCTGCCTTGTTTTAACCCCAAAAAACAAGATGCCCCCATGTCACATACCCCTGGGGTCCCCCCCATTTTCTTGCCTTCTTTTATGTGTGGTCTCCCCATATTAGAATATAAACTCCTTGAGGCCAAAGACTGTCTCTCTTTTTATAATTTGTATTCTCAGTGCTTAGCACAGTACCTTGCACGTAGGAGACGCTTAATAAATATTGGATTGGTTTGGATAATGGAAGAGAAAGACATGAATTCAGGGCAGGCATGAATTTCAATTTAGAAAATTGTATCAACAGGACTTAGGGTCTGTGTAGATGTGAAGAATGAAAGGCACAGAGGTGTAAAAGATGGTTCCTAGGTTCCTCGTCCAGTAAACCAGAAAAAAAGAGTGTCATTAAAAAGATGGTTAAATTGGGAAGAGAAGCTAAAGTGATTTGGGGGTGAGTAGTGGAAATAGATATTAGTTTTACACAAAAATATATCTTATAGCCACTTGTAAATATGGAATAGAAGCTTGGATAAGAGTTTGGGGATAAGTAATTACTTGTTGATTTTGGTGTCTCCAGTACAGAAGTAGCACTTGAAAATAGGAAATAAGATTATTTCTTTGGTAGAGTGAGTAGAGGGAGCAGATATCAGAGTATGAGGATTCCATTATGTCCCATAGTAGGTGGGAGGAAGAGAGATAAGAGAACAAAAATAAGGAATGATAAGACAGGTGGGAGGAGAGTCATTATTAAGCATTGTTAAAAAAATCCACCGAGGAGTGTGTTTGGAGTGAGTTAATAATACTAAATTCTTTAGAGAGATTAAGAAATTTAAATAAAAGGCCTTGGTATTTAGATGGGAGGGATGGTTTTGGCAATCTTCATGATTCAGCTTTGGAAGGCATGATGGGGAAACCAGACGCATGATGGGGAAAAGTAAAAAATAAAAATGAGGCAAGAGGTGTTCAAGAAGCTTGTATCAAAGGGAAAAAATAGAATTGATGCTAGAAAGGTCTGTAAGGTAAACTAAAGTTTGTTTGTGTGTGTGTGTGTGTGTGTGTGTGTGTGTGTGTGTGTGTGTGTGTGTGCGCGTGCGTTTTGCTAGTTTGTTCTCAAAAAATGAGCAAGACATGATAATATCAGAAATAAGCAGGTACTACCTGAGAGTGACTGAAATTGTCATAAATAAAAGGAATAAGTATAAAAACAAGATCCTTAGTAACTTAAAATGTGTGAAAGTGAGAACAATGGGGGTTGGTTTTGAGAGAGTCATTGGCTAGCCAAGGCTATGTGTAACAGAGATACATGTATACATATAAATATATGCACACATAATTTATATTTATGTACACAAACATATACACATATACATGTATTTGTGAGTTCTTATGGACAAGAGCTAAATTCACATCCTGCCATTGTTCCTCTGTATATCCTAACACCATACCATACATGGAATGCAATAGGAACAAAATTAACATTTGTTGATTGTTGAGAATAAGTGCTTCTCTCCCTTCCACCTATGCCTCTCTTCTTAGAGGAATACATGCAATATAATTGTTGCTATCAGCTCTGTGAGTTTTCTTTTGGCAGAAGGAGTATCAAAAGAATGGAAGTTCAAGCAGTTGAGTGCATAAGGGGCTATTTTGGATGGTACTAGGAAGATAAAAAGATGTTTACTCTGTGATATTTCCAAAATATATTTCCCCTAAAGATTTCAGAGGGCTCAATAGGGAACTTATTTCAAGTATTTATGATAATAAAACACATTATTTTAAAAAGAAGTATTTTTCAATATATTCAAATAATATAATAACACAAACCAGCCAAAGGGCTAAATTGGGAAGGGGATTATAGAGAGTAAAAAGAAAAAGTAGAGGCTGCTAGGTGGCACAGTGAGTAAAGCACCGGCCTTGGAGTCAGGAGGACTTGAGTCCAAATCTGGTCTCAGACACTTGACACACTTACTAGCTGTGTGACCTTGGGCAAATTACTTAACCCCAACTGGCCTGCTTTCCCCCCTCCAAAAAAAAGAAAAGAAAAGAAAAAATAATACCAAAGAAAATAGGACTAATACAAGCTGTGGGAGACCTAATCTACAGTGGACAAATTTGATTCTGAGTTTTCAGGGAATTCTCCTTTCCCTCATTCATTATGCTGAAATCTATAAAGGAAAAATTAGGTCTACTCAAGAACTCCATCACAATTTTTCTTTTTATTAAATAGGTTTATACATGTTATTTTTCAAATAACTAGCAAAGCAATGATATGTTAGGATATGGCAAGATGGTAAGGCAGCTATGACTGGTTTAGTCTGTTAATTCAAACATTTTGACAGCCTTACATTGTAGTGTAAAAAGAAAAAATCTTGCTCGTTACATAACAAGCCTTAAATATGCATGTAAGTATATTTTGGATAAACTTCATTCAGAAGACAGCATGAAGAAGTTGAAAAAGTCCTAGACATTGAGTCAGGAAGATTTCTCAAAATCTTGCCTCTGCAAATTAATAGTTGTACAATCTTATCCCTTTACCTTTCTTGTAATCCCCTAGGGTAGATCTACATAACTTGCAGTAGGTAGAGGTCAAAATTAAAACCGGCTAAACTTCTCTGGGCTGCAGACAGGTTTTTAGTGGCTCATTTTCCAAGTAAAAGTATAATTAATGATTAAACTATTTCTCAAAAACTTTTTTTTTTGTCAGGACATAATCCAGAAACTGCCATCAGCAAACACTTCTTTATGAAGTCACTCTCAGTAAAAGACTTCCCAGCAGCAGCAATTTCTTTAGAAATCTGAAAACTAATCTTAGTAGCCACCTCATTTTCTGAGTTTACTTTCTTGAAAAACCATTGTTCCCCACAGAGATTTTTCAACAATTTGGCCGTTTTAATTTGTTTTTCATTGGTGTCCAATTTGCTTAAGTCAGGATTTATTGCTTCAAAATGGCGACAAAGACTGTATTCCTTCAGAACTGCTATTACTTCTCATCAAAGGAGGCGCAATATTTTGTCTTTCATATAAGAAAACAAGTATCTATTTGTCCACTTCAGATTAACACTCTATATTCTGATTCAATCTTCTGTTTCTTTTTATCACCCATAAACTTTAACGTTACAACCAAAACATCTCCACAGAAACTGCTCACACAAAGAAATACTGAACTGAATGTCTGACCTTGGAGAGAGAACCAGGTACTCAGATAACTTGGAGGGTGGTTGCACAAGAAGCCCTTGCATTGTTGCTGCTCATCGCACAGCAGATCTGAGCTTCATCAGTGTGTGGCTGCAGTCACTTTATCCCTGTTCAATGCCAGTGACAACTGAAAACACAGGGAAAAGATGCTACCCTCGCTCCTCTCAGGCTAGAGACAGACTGATGATAGCTGGTTGCCATGGGTCACTTGACATACAGGAAAGTGTGCAGTGGCAACCCACCCACCAAGTTACACGATGGACACAATAGTAACTAGTGGAAGGCAGGTTAAGAGGGATATGGAGAAAGTACTAGTCACATCTTTATTTTCTTTTACATACTCTACATTTTTTGCAGCCTTCCTGAAATCCTTTGGTGGGCTGCAAGTAGCCCACAGACCTTATCTTGTGCAGGCCTGCCCTAGCATTAGATATACTAAGTAATAAATACATGGTGATCTGCTCTGGTGGAGGGAATTCCCTATGGTTCATCAACATATATTTGTAAAATCAATGTATTTTTAAGAAGAGGCACTTTAGAGATTATCCGTTCCAACTATCCCATTTTCCTGACAGATGAGGAAACTAAGTCCCAGAGAGCTTAGCTAAGTGACCTAATCAAGGTCGCGTAGGTAGTGAATGGCCAAGTTTGGTTTCAGATCCATATCTGCTCATTCAAAATCCACTGTTCAGGGATCCTTATCTGTGTGTGTGTGTGTGTGTGTGTATACATGCACATGCGCATATGCACACATGTGCATGTGTGCCATGTACCACTTTGACATATAGACCTCTCAGAATGTTTGTAAATGTGCAAATTAAGATACAAAGGTTACAATTTAAATCAATTTTATTGAAATAAAATTGTTAAGATATATATTTTGAAAATGAGTTTACAGACCCACTCTAAAGACTCTTTGCATAAAAATATGATGAATGCTGGTGCCATTTTCTCTAATTTTACTAAATATGGTAATGATTGTGACTGTTCATAAGTACATGTTAATTGTAAGAAAACTGTGAATCAAGAGCAGAAATTTGTGACGTAGGTAGCCTCAACTAAAATTCTAGTTAAATTATCATTTTAATTTTGTTATTTCACATCCTATTATTATTGACATACTTATTATAGAGAAAATAAATGTGATATATGCATATATAGTAAATAATTGTTACAGATTTCTCATGTATTTGTTGATTACTGGGGTGCTTCAAATTACAGGTACGAAACTAAAATACGCATGTGCATTTGTGGCATAAAGTTAAAAAACAATAAACCATAAGTTTTGTGCTTGAAGCAAAATTGATTTTATATGGCGTACATGGTCAGATGAAATTGCTATGTTGGTTGTTTTTGTTTATTTTCTCTGTTACAAAGGAGGTGTCAGTGGTATGGGGACTATATTGGTAAATGTGATAAAAACAAAAGACATTTACAAACCTTAACACTTCTAGAATCAATTTTATGGAATCGACTTTTAAGACAACTATTAAAAGAATAAGAAATTGAATTTTATTACAATTGCTTTGTTCACATACTCATCTCATATTCTTGGTTATGCCCTCATTTTCAAGGCATAATTTCTAACTTTGCAAGAAATTGTTATCATTGAGAGTAACTTTCGAAGACAAATTCCATTACCCTATTATAATCAAAATCATTATTGAGATTATCACAGCGTTAGCAAGGAGTAATGGTTTCAGGCATATGTGGTTGAATGTTTTTGACATGTAGTAAAATGCTTAAGAAATGGAGGTCCAGAAAGAAAGAAATCTCATTTGATAATGCCTGGAGGGGAATCACAGGCATATAAAAATGTGCTGATGATATAGGATTTGCATTATTAACATTTGATGTGACTGTATGTAAAATAAGTTGCCTATCAACGTTGAATTGCTGTCTTTAAGACATCTTTTTTTCCTAAGCTGTTCAATCTCATGTTTAAAAGCCAAACAAAAGCTTAAAGAAAGTAAAACTGTTGAGAGCAGCTATAGTTGTGAACACATGGCTTTTAACTGAAAAAATCAATCTTGATAGTGAGGAAAACAACAAAATTCATCACTTACAAAATCAAACATTTCCACTTGAGTATCTCACAATGGATAATAAAGCAGAATGCCTCAGCTGTTCTATTCAAGGCCAGAGTAGGGCCAGCAAAGTATTTTCCAAAATCTAGAGGATAGAAGAGCTCATTTTTTGTTGCTTTTCTTAGTCTACTGTATTCTACATCATACCCACACTTCACTTGTCTTTCCAAGATGCATAAGGTTCTGCCTTTCTTGAGTCACTATGAGTCAAGATTATTCCACTGATTACATTCTAGCCTGCGTTACCAATGCTTTTTTCTGGACAAAAATGTTAATTAGGAATCTCTGCACCTGGTGCCACGCACCACAAACTATACCTTAGACAAAGAACTTGAAGCATATCTTTATTTGAGGGAAAGAGGATGCCACCCCATCCACTGGGGGGGGGCAGGGAATCTAGGATATTAGGCTGCTGATGGGGAGGCCTCATAATGGGGGAAGCAGGTGGGGTAGGGCAGAGGACCTGACTCAAGCCTACCTTGCCAAATAAATTTTCTTGTCAAATACTATTTCTACAATGCTAAACATCTTCAGTTGTCCTCAGTCCCTCTCAATTTTATAACTTTGACTAAGCTTCATTTCAGCTCTCTACTGGACTCTCCTCTTTTTATATTATATGCTCTTTCAATTAACTGTCATACAAAAGCCATACCTGGTACTTTCTTTTGCTCATCGCCTTCATCTTGAGTCTTCAGTTTTATATTTATTTCTCACTTTTTTCCTCATCAAAATATGCTAAGTATACTAGATAAGAGAAACCACTTTTCATTAAGCAACATGTATTGAATATTTCCAACTAATATAATTCTGTGTTTAATATTTGAGACCATTAAAAAACATTTTTAATTGCATAGAACCATGATTTCTTTTCATCCCCTGAAAAATGGCAGTAAATATGTCAGTTTCCAGGTAATCTCAGATGTAGCATAAAAATCTCTGAAATTATACTAATTTAAAGGATTCAAATATTTACAGAGATGCCTGTTATCTATGACACAGTCTCAGAGAATATTACCATAGCATGTAATTTAAAAATATGTGTTATTATAATCCTTGGACTATCAAAATACCAATAAGACTCAGCTGTTTACATTATCTAGCTGTCTCATGTTTATGGAAGCATTTACATTCACAGGAAAATGAATAACTACAAAGGGAAGCAATAAGATGGACTTTACACTGAGATACTTTTCTAGTGATTACTCACCTGCTCCCCCTGGGAAGATAGCCAGACAACTAGGGGCTGGTATTTGCTACCCTGGGTTTGTATTTACAATATTAACTTTATCACTCAAAAGAACACATCTACTGGATTCAGAGTAGCATTATCTTTTATTTACCTGCAACTGATTTAAAATATTTTTATAATTAGAAATGTATTTCTGCAGATTAGAGTTATTAAAATGGATATTCTAATGGCAATTTAAAGCATAATCTATTCCACAGATGAAAGATTATTTTAAGGTGAATTTTTACATCAAACAAGTTTATTTGAACTACAAAATTTTGGTAGGCTATGAAGCATGCTGGGTTCATTAGCTCTAAAGAGCAGAAGGGACCAGAATATATTTCTTAAAGTATATTTTAAAATGCTTTGGGGAAGATTTTATATACTATATTAATATAAGGAAATAATTTGACAGTGCCACACAAAATGGTAGTAGTTTCCTCATCTGAGAGGTACCTATCTTGATGAACTCACATGTTCATTTTTTGTCAATTAGTCAATTAACATATATTTGTTAAAAACCTATTATCAAGTTCTTTATTAAGCATTGAAGATATAAGTCTAAAGAATGGAAGAGTCACTAGCAGTAATGAACTTACATTCTTGCTATTCCACACTACAAAATAAGGAGCCTTCCACCCCATCCTCCCACTCCCAGTTTGTTTTCTATAAAGCAGAAACCAAGAGAGAAATGCTAAAGGAAAATCACAAATCAGGGCCTTACATTCTAGACAGCTTTAATGTTTTCTTAGTCATAGCAATTTAAAAACTTGGGTTTTTTGCTCCTATATGAGCAGTGTTATTTTTTTCCCCCTTTCCCTTTGGCTAGTACGTGGAGGTTGTCAGAGGTATGTCCCATTGGGAATTCTGCTTGGGTTAAAATGTGTAGCAGAATACCAGCTTCAAGGAGTATGTTGCAAGCCAACTTTAGTGTGTAGCAATGAAGCAAAAATTGTCCAGCTGCTAGACTCATCTCCTTTAATTTGTCTCTTAGCTACTGTGTGCATGCCTCACATACCACATTCTAATATCCTTACAGGCTTTTCAAGGACTCTGCTCAATTATTTCCTCCTTATTTGTTTCATACACTCTGCTTCCAGTGTACATTTCCTTGAGGCTAAAGTCTAGAAAATTCTCTCTAAAACATCAGAGAGGTCATCAGAAAGCAATAAATAGAACTTCTTATAATCAGGAGTTTCTGATGCTCCATGCATCCCTCTGACCTTGAATCCTTGTTGGTACCATATCGAAACAAATGCTAGTCCTCTTAGAACTTCTTTTCACATTCAGTGATATTTTGAATTGCCATATTTATTGAAAATTGAATAATTTTTTCTCTTCTCATTGATACTTTCTTCAGTCTAAGGAATCATTCCACCCTCATTTAATGAAACAAATATTTATTGCTCATGATGTGCAAGGGACTGTGCTAGGCACGGGAGACACAAAAAATTAACGACAAACTTTATCTTCAATTCCCAACCAAGGCAGAGGATACATGGGTAAAATCAACTAGAAATGTCTGTTAGGGAAGGCTAGTGGGCTTCTCTTACAAATACAGGGATAGGAGAGAGGGAAAGGGGTGGGGAAGGGACCAAACATTTATTATGTGCCTACCATATGCCAGGTACTGTGCTAAATGCTTTATAAATATCAACTCACTTGAACCTGACACAGGACTGTCATTTTCCATTCATTTCAATTCAACAAATATTTATTAAGGACCTCCTGAGAGGCAATGTGGCTTAATGGATAGAGCACTCACTTCAGAATTATGAAGACCTAGGTTAAGCCAAACCTATAAAAGCAGATACTGTCATTGTGTGGCCCTGAGGAAGTCACTTAGTCTTTAGGTGCCACAGGCAATTCTCCCTGGGCAAGACTATAAATTGCCGACCTGCATCAGTACATGTGGTTTTGTCACCTGATAATTCCTTATACCAATGAAGTCACAGGCCAAGTCTCTTTCTTAATGTGGAAAATACTATACAAGTACTAGGGTCCTTAAGATGAAAAAAACAAAAACAAAATCTTTGCCTTCAAAGAATTTACAATTGATTAAGGGATTACAAATAACAATTTACATTTCCAAAGTGCTTTGAGGTTTACAAAGCTACTCCTTCATATCTTTCTGCAAAGTAGGCAGCACAAATATTAACATCCTTATTTTACCAAAGAAGTATATTTAAATAATGCTCTTTGAGATCATCTAATAATTTTATTAAATAGATAATTTTTGTTAAAGTAATGCAATATTTGAAAATTTTGTATTAGCTCAGTAATTGAAGCTATAATAACCAAATTTCAATCTATATATAACTTGAATACCAAGTAAATGTCATAAAATGTAAATGACATTCAGAAGTAAATCACAAATATGATTCCTTTTGTATTTTTAAATCTTTGGTCATAGTGTTAATAAAAGCTATTAATTTTATCAGATGTCCTCTTTTCTTACCATGCCCACATACATATCAATATTTAGTTTCTTGCCCCACAGATAAAGAGTTGTGTGCCAGCAAATGGAATAGAATCCATGTCTCCTCTCTTTACATTCACTACTATTTCTACAAGGAAAGGCCCAAATATGAGGTTGGAAAAATTCCTTGAAAATTTCTCATCATGCTGCACTTTTTATTTTGCAAATTGTACAAAAACTAAAACCAAAACTAAACCAAACAACCAGACAAAAAAGCCAGGAGAATAGCTTCTTCTCTGAAAGAAAGCATTTTATCCCAACTGGTTATACTAAAGTAACTTTTTGTCACAGGTGGTTTTTATTTTGCTGTTATTTGGGGGAATAATGTTGGATCAGAAAGTAGAAGGAGCAGAAAAGGAACCAAGGACTTAATTGGGAGATGTAGTGCTATTCCAAATTTATGTGAGCTGCCATATTGAGAGAGAGAGAGAGAGAGAGAGAGAGAGAGAGAGAGAGAGAGAGAGAGATTAAAGATAAAAGTCATAATGGCACAGGTTTATACATTGTTGTATCATGGCTTTGATCTCCATGTCGAACCTCTATGTGCTTCAAGATGGATATGCCTTCAGAAGGTAACTGCCTGATATCTGACTTTTCTACTTCCTATCATTTTCCTTTCTTGTTTCCTCTCTGACTAAAATCTGAAGTGAAATAAGCATTTCTTCAGTTCCATGCCAGTGGACCCCACCTCCTTGAAAGGTATCCCAGTATCAGTAGAGATTGACTTGATATATCATCCATGTCTTTGGCAGAAAGGATAAAATAATAATCTGTTGTTTACTCTAAGTGGAAACATGAATGAACATGTATTTATCAAAGACAGTCAAACCAGATTAGTTGGTTTATCTTTCTACATTTCTGCACTGTGTTCTAGTAGAAAAACAACAGCTACAATTAAGATCCTAATTATAATAATACACAATTAAGTAATGCTATAAGTTTACAATGTTTTAGTGACAACAACCCCTTGTTATAGGCTATGCAAATATTGTTATACCCAATTTACAGAATAGTAAACAAAAGGTCAGAGAATTTTAAGTGATTTGCCCATGGCCATACAACCAGTTTGTTCTGGTGAAAAGATTTGACCCCAGATGTTCTGATTCCAACATAAAACCAAGCTGAACCTTTTTAGTGTCATCTCCATTTGCTTTGTGACTGTGAACTATGAGCTTTATGTCTCTGTTTCTTATCTATAAAATATACACAATATCTGGTTTGTCTCCCTTAGAGAATTACTGTCATGATTAAATGAGATAATGAAGGTGAAAATGCTTTGAAAGGTACAAAGAGGGAAAGAAATTACTATTATTATGTCCAGCATCCAAATGCTAAAGGCAATTGATGAATATTAAATAACTCATTGTGCAGAACCCACAAAAGACATCATTTGAACCAAGGGAATAGCTCATCTTTATCTCTACATTCATAGCACCTTAAATGTGGAAACAAAATTATGCTCACAAAATTTGTGTCAAAGTTGCATATCCTTTATTGGCCCTATTTGAGTACTGAAGGTACCTCTTTTCGATGTGATCTGCACAAACACTGAGCATGTGCAATTGTTTCAGAAATGAGACAAGAAATTCTTATACCCTGTCAAATCTATATTCCTGTACCCTATAGTCCTTGCATAAGCATAAAGCCTTGCAGGTCTATTATTGTTTTAGGATCAAACACAGACTCCAAACTCTAATGCTCTTATTTGAAAAATCACTGAAACCATTTGACCTAGACTATGAGAGCAATTGTTTTCATTGACTGGATTCTATGCAAGTAGCAAGTGAAATGCATAAAGTAATTAATTAAACTGTAATCAGTAAACAGTATTCCTAACCTAGCACATTAACTTTCAATATATATGTCAATATCACATCATGGGGTACTCTATAAATCATACTTTAATATAGTAAAATAGATTACAACTGTAATTTGCAAGCCCTGTTGCCATCAACAGAAAGAAAGGCATATATTTAAGGTTCTGAAAATGTTAAAATAATAATACTTAGAATTTGAGAGGATAGAGAAAAATCATAGAATCAAAAACACAGAATGTCAGGGTTAGAAGAGACCTCAGTGGTCATCTAGTTTAATGTATGCCCCCCCCCCGCAATTTTTTTTTCTTCTACTAAATAGCAGACAAGAAGTTATCCAGTCTCTGCCTGAGGGACTCAGGCGAGGAAGTAGAACTTTAATACCTGCTAAAGCTGCTAATTTCACTTTGGGATAGCTCTAAACATCAGGAGGTTTTTTTTTTGTTCATTCATTCATTTGTTTGTTGATTTTCCTAATATTAAGTCTAAATTTTATGCTGTATAGCTTCTGCCCACTAGTCTTCTGCTTTTGGGGGGGGGCAAACGAAGAAATCTAAATGCTCTCCTTTGTGACAGCCATTCCAATGCTAGAAGATAGTTATTCTAACTTCCCAAATCCTGTCTTCTCGAGGTTCCTACAAATGATTCTCATGTAGTATGGACATTTGGGCCTTGAAATACTCTTTTTTTGAATCAAATTTCTTTCAATCAATGAGAATCTACTTTCTTTACCTACCATTTCCTTACCTCCCCCTTCCCCAGAGAGAATGAAAAAAATATTAAAATCATTTATACTCAAGAAAAATTCCCCTATTAGTAATATAAAAAATCTCAATCTGTACTATTCTATTTAACAATTTCCTTCCGATTCCCAGAACTAAACATAATGCTTCAGATGTGATATTACCAGGAAAATATAGATGCGTGGAAATGATTGAAAAGTTCTTGCTCCCAACTGGTTTATTTATGATACCTTCCACCCTTCTAATAAACTAGGTTCAAAACCTTAGGCCATCTTCTATAGCCCACTCCCTCAGATACCCAAGTCCTATTCATTTCTCCACCTTTGCTCTACAGGTATTTTGTTTCAACCTACCCTTTCTGTTCTATTTGTTTGCAGTCACTTTAGTTTGGATCTTTATTATATCACATTTTCATCACCTTCACCCCAATATCATCTATATAATATATCCTATGGGAGCAGATGAATCTTTCTGAAATGCCAATTTCATTCTTTAATTCATTCACTCATCACACATGTTTCAAGAACTGTTTTATTGTTAGGCAATATGCTAGGTATAAAACATGTATCAGAAACACATAACTCCTACCCTTGAGGAGACAAATGGTTAGTAGAGGGATGGCTACAAATCAAAAATGTTAGAATGACAATCTACATATGAGAAATTAAAGAGAAGCTCTGGTGCTGGAGAAGAAGATTGGGTAAGGAATCTGAAGGATGTAACATTTGATCTGGTGTCTTGAAGAAAGGGAAGAATTTTGAGCTAGAAAACTAGAGTAACTATATTCCAAAGGTCGGTATCACACATACATGTGAGGAGGTTGGAGAAGTAGTGAGGACAAGACCAGGCTGGTGATTTGAAGGTGTAATGCAAAGAAATACAAGATGAAGCTATAAAAATAGACAGGTTAGAAGTAAATTGTGGAAGACTTTGAGAGTACAAGGAATATTTTATTCTGCAAGTAATGGGGAGCCACAGAGGAATTATTAAGCTAGTGGCTACATGTACAACACTTTGATTAAGGTAGATACAAAGACTGAATAAAATTCGGTCCATTCACTGACAAATTTGTAATCCACTAGAAGGTTAAGAATAGTACTAAGAAAACTTTAGTAAAAGTGAAAAGCTAACATTAGGTGGTAGGTTTAAAATATGTATATGGAATTATATTTAATTCTAGACCTTGTCAAATTTTCTTTCAGTAAAAACACTGAGAGTTCAGTGAATCTGGATTAGAGTTAAACAGCAATTAAGACTTTCTTATGCTGCAATCTAATTTTCTTTTCTTTTCTTTTCTTTTTTTTTTGGAGAGGGAAGGAAAGACAATAGAGGTAAAGTGACTTGCCCAAGGTCACAGAGCTAGTGAGTGTCAAGTGTCTGAGGCTGGATTTGAACCCAGGTCCTTCTCAGCCAGCACTGTTCACTCCACCTCGCTGCCCCTCATAAGAGGGGATTTTTAAAAATTTTTAAATTTTCATTTCAAGAAAGCCTGTATAATAAATAATACACATTGTCTTGAGAATAGTCTGTCTTTGCTTTCTTGTGAGTTTTCTTTTGTTCTCTGCTGTGCACTTTTTTACTTTGTTCTTTTTTCCCATCCCCCCTCAGAAAGCTACAGCAAAGTTTAGATATGTTTCTCTATAGCTATAGAGATATACATACATACATACATACATACATAGACATATACTTTCCCAAACATCCTGTACTCCTGATCTTTGTTTTTATGTTTGTGTATATCTCTTATTTCCTATCCCTTTGCCTCTTCTACTTTACTTCCATCTACTACCTTGCCCTCCCATTACTTGCCTACTCCCCTCCAAGGATGCCTCCCCTATCCTCTCATTCCCTTAAATCTAAATACCCTTCTACCCTATTAACTATTTTACCTACCCTTTTACCTATTCCTTCATTCTCCCCTCTACAAATCCCTCCCTTATCCTCTCTTCCCTACCTATGCCCCTACTTTTTTATTTCTTCTGAATTTAGAAGACTTTTATATTCTTCTAAATATATATGTATTGTTCCCTCTTAAACCCATTCCTGATGAAAGTAGATTACCAGAACTACAAGCCTTCCTCCCCCATCTCATTCCTCTGTATTCATTCTTCCACTTGCACCCCATTTGTAGAAAATAATTACTCTTTTTAGCTGTATGATTTTACTTTTTAAATTTATATCAGAGTCAGGTTTACCCTAATCTTTCTTATGAGCTACCCAATTATTAATAAGAATCTTAGACATACATTTTACATATATAAAAATAAACAGTCTGTCCTTATTAATCCTTTATAATCAGTATTTGGTATGTACCTTATATTTCTCTTGGTTCTTGTATGTCGAATCTTCTATTAAGTTCAAGATTTTTTTTTTAACAAAGTCTTGAAAGTCTGAGAGTTTATTAAATGTCCATTTTTTTCATTCAGGATAATATTTAACTTGTCAGGGTATGATAGTTTTGGCCGGAGCCCCAGTTCTTTTGCTCTTTGATATGATGTGTTCCAAGAAGTGTGGTCCTTTAATGTCTCATGCTAGGTCTTGTGTAATTCTAATTGTGGCACTATCATATTTTACATTGTTTTAATTTTTTTTTTTTTGCAGGGGGAAGGGAAGGCAGGGTGATTGGTTTTAAGTTAGAAGTTAGAACAGACTTCCCTTCAGGGATCTCTTTTCAGCTGCATTCTCTTAATACAGTTAGTTTTAAATATTTCCACTGATGTAAAAACCTGGGCATGTAGGGAATATGACTTCTGGACTCATTTGGAAGAGTTGGCACAATCTCTCCAGAGATACATTCTAGGCTCTTTCACTTACAATTCAATTAAACACACATTGATGACAATATGTAGGAGAGTGGGGATACTCAGACTCAAATGAAACAGCCCCTGAACTCACAGAGCTTATCTTCTAGTGGAGAGGTATCCAAAATATATATAGGAAAGTATGATACAAAGGAAGAAATGAAGAGGTTAAGGGAAATCAAAAGGTGCTGGGAAAATTTGAGGAAAGAAAGCTGATGCAGGGGAGGCCAGAAATCTGTCTATACACACCTTAGATGTACCAGCCAGGCAGCTGCGCCTCACTCATTGAGGAGTCAGCCCATTGGAATGGCTCATTTATCACTGACTACACACTCTACTGCAGACTTTATGGTGACTCCACAAAGGAGAAAATGACTCACTACATGAAGTGTGTGTGTGTGTGTGTGTGTGTGTGTGCGTGTGTGTGTGTGTTGGGGGGGGGGCTAATAAACATTTATCAAGTGCCAGGCACTGTGCTAAGAGCTTTACAAATATCATCTAATTTTAATCCTCATAACAGGTGGTACAGTAGATAGAACACTGGACCTGGAGTCTGGAAGACCTGAATTCAAATCCAGTCTCAGACACTTACTAGCTGTGTGACTGAGCAAATCACTTACCTTCTGTTTACCTCAGTTTCCTCATCTATAAAATAGAGATGATAACAGCATCTACCTTGCAAGGTTATTGAGAAGATCAAATGAAATAACAATTGTAAAGTTCCTAGCACAGTGCCTGGAACATAGTACGTACTGTTTAGCTATCAGCTATTATTTTACAATTGAGGAAATCGAGGAAAATGGAAGTTAAGTGACTTGTCCAGGATCACACAGCTAGGAATTGTTTGGAGCTGGATTTGAACTCAGGTATTCCAGACTTCAGGTCCAGTGCTCTATTCATTGTGTCACCAGTTGCCTAATATTAACAACAGCAACAACAGTTGCTCTACTCATGTCCGACTCTTTGGGACTCCATTTAGGGTTTTCTTGCCAAGGATACTGGAGTGGTTTGTCATTTCTTTCTCCAGCTCATTTTATAGATGAAGAAACTGAGGGAAACGGGGTTAAGTGACTTTCCAGGGTCACACAGCTTGTAAATGTCTGATGCTGGATTTGAATTCAGAAAGATGAGTCTTCTGACTCCAGCCTGGGAATCTAAACACTGTATCATCTAGCTACCCTAATGACAACCGTACTTGGTTAATATTTATATATTAATGATTTATATATCATTTTATTATATATATATTATGTATATATATAATAAAATGATTTATATATCATTTTAAAGTTTGCAGAATCATTTTACAAATTATCTCATTTCATCTTTACAACCTTGAGAAATAGGTGCTATTATTATTCTCATTTTACAAATGAAGAAACTGAGGTCGACAGAACTTAAGTGAGTTGCCCAGAATGACTAAGTTAGTGTGTGAGGTCACATTTAAACTAGGTCTTCCTAGCTCTAGTATTAGTGTTCCTTCAACTGTGCCACCTAGATGCCTCCCACCATTACAAAGGACCAGGGAAAGATGCCTTCTCAGATCCTTTGGCCTAAATTTTTTCTTTATTATATTCTTTTCAAAAATTATTTTTTCTGCATTTTTTTTCATTTGTGTGGCAGTTATCAGGTCTATATTGTTTTCCTGGATCTGATTATTTCAGCTTGTATGAATTCATATAAGTCTTTCCACATTTGTATGAATTCATCTCTGACTGTTTCTTCAAGCAGAGTAATATTTCATTACATAATGTTATGGAATACTTTGTTCAGTCATTCTACAATTGAAGAGCATCTACATTGCTTTCAGTTCTTTGCCACACACACATACACACACACAAACACATACACACATATACCACTTTAAATTTGTTTATGTATAGAGAAGCTTTCTTTTAGTCAATGAGTCCCATGTGATATACACCTAACAGTGGAATCTCTGAATCAAAAATATGGACATTTTTAGTTGTTTTATTTGCGTAATTGCAAATTGCTTTCCAGAACTATTATACCAATAGTACCAATTCATAATTCCAAGACTATCTCTTTAAAACTTCTCTACTCGCTTTAACTTATTTCCAGCTTTTGCCACTTTTGCCAATTTGTTTGGCTGTTTTGATCTGTATTTGTTATTTGGGATTTGGAGGATTCTTTCGTTTGATTCCTAAGAGTTTATAATTCTTTTGAGAACTATTTTGTCACATCTTTTGATAATTTATCTATTGGGTAATGGCTTTTGGTTTAATATAGTAATAATTGGTTTATATATATCTTGGAAACCAAATCTTCCTGAGAAAGAAATTTTGTTTTTTGTTTTCTTTCTCTAATTGACTGATTTTCTTCTGAGCCTATATGTGTTCCTTTTTTTTTTGCAAAAGCTTTGCAATTTCACATACTGATAATTACCTATTTTATCTTTAGTAATTACCTTCATCCTTTTGTTTCTTAAGAGTATTTCCCCTGCCAATATTTGGGAAGGTCTGTTTGTCTGCTTCTGATTATTTTTAATGATAGGATCTTTAATACTGAAGTCACATATCTATTTTAAATTATTATGGAATATTGCATAAGATGTTGGTATTAGCCTAATTTCTGATAGATTGCTTTCTAGTTCTCCTAGAACTTCTTATCAAGCAGCTTTACTTACTATACAACTTTTATAAATACTTGTGTTGCAAGTTAATTGTGACTATTGGTTGACTATCAATGAGATGCACAATAGGGCAAGCATATGGTACTAGATGATGGTGCTGGAAATTCAGCCCCCTCAGGTTTATCTGAAAGAACCTTGAGAGTATTATTAGTCAACTGACCCTCTGAGGACCTCAGTCCATTAATGTGATTGTAAATTGAGTAAGTAATCACGGAGGAGATGCTTCATTTTTTTCCTAGTTAGCAAAATTTAAAAGAGAAAAAAGTGCTAGACAAGACAAGCAATAATGGCTTCAGAATTTCAGCCCAGAATCTTTGGATATGGGGCCTCACTTGTGATGACAGTGTTGATTTCCCAAAAGTCAAGTGTATTTTGAATGAGGCTTTGCAAAAGGATTAACCATTGTAAGACCATCTGTCCCAATTTTTGGTTGGAAAAAATATTCAATTCCTTTCCATGGTAATATTGTGGCTCTTGGTTTGGAATATTTCCTTCATCATCAATAAAATACGTCTCAGTTCAATCAGCTAAAAGTGATCAATAAGAGGTCAGTTAATTAACCAATTGAGATGACATTTTTATAACATCAGCGCATACATAGAGAAAGAATCTATGATTTTGTTATCACTGTCAACTCCAAGGTTGGCAATACCCTTCACTGATAGATACACACAGAAATATTATATTTATCTATAAATATTGATATAGTTAATATATGTATATATACATACACGTATGTATGTATTCCTTATACATCAGTGGGTTACATATATACAAATATACATAGAGGGCAAGGTGATAAAGTGAACAGAAGACCACCTGCAAAGTCAGTATAATTTAGCTCTTGGCTCTGGTCATTTAACATTTCAATGCCAAGAACAACTTTCTAAGGCTATAAGTTAAGGAAAAGTTGTCTATCTACATCAGTAGGGGATTTTTTCATTGCAAGTCCACTAAGAAATTACAGTTGTGAACAATAAACACTCACATGACTTTTAGTCAAGGTAGATAGATAGATAGATAGATAGATAGATAGATAGATAGATAGATAGATGTGGTGAGATGTTAGGGACTTCACTACCTATGTAGTCTAACCCATGTAACAAAAGAATAACTAACACACCACCTCCAGCATTTATTTGGAGATTATTTTTTGTTGTTTGGTTGTTTCAGTAATGCCTGAATCTTCATGAGGCAATTTGATGTTTTCTTGGCAAAGTTATTGGAGTGGTCAGCTATTTCCTTCTCCCATTCATTTTTAGAGATGAGTAAACTAAGGCAAATAGGATTAAGTGACTTGCCTGAGGTTATGCAGCTTGTAACTGTCTGAGGCCAGATTTGAACTCACAAAGATGAGTTTTCCTGAATCCAGGTGCAGCCCCACCTAGCTGCCTGAAGACATATATATATATATATATATATATATATATACATACATACATACATACACATATTCCTTTAGAGGAAGCCCATCACACTTCTAGATAGAGCTAGTCATTGGCGAGTCTTTCCTGTCTCCAAACCTACATTTATTGTTCCACAAATATTACTCAGTATTCCTCATCTTGCCCTCTGAGATCAAGTAGAGTAAGTCTAAACCCCTTTACATGAAAATCTTTCAAGTCCTTGAAATCAGCTATTGTGTCCTCTTCAAGGCTTCGGTTCTTAGAAGTGAGCATCTCTCTTTTGCCTTATCTTCATATAGCACAGACTTGAGGCCATTGACCATTCTGGTTACTTTCACTCACACACACACACACACACACACACACACACACACACATCAATGTCCTCCCTAAACTATGTTACTATAATTCAAAACAATATTACAGATGAAGATTGATCAGAAGAAATCATAGTGGACTTATTTTAAAGGTGACAAAATGTGTTAATTTTGTAAATACATAAGGAAGTCTAAATATTTTTTATGTAGATACATCTGGGGAACTATATTTAGTTTTACAAAAAAAAAAAAACAGAGCTCTCCTCACCATGTACACACACAGCTCAGCAGACATAAACACACACTCACACATCTGTGTGCCTATGTCAGCAACAGTAATTCTTAACAACAGTATGGGTTTGAATGTGCCAAGTCTGGGATTTTTAGCTAGTTAAATGAAATTAAGCAGAGGGAGCTATGTTCTTCCAAAAAATAAAAGAAAAACAATTTATTTCTCAGCAGCATTTCCTGGCGATTGTCATCCCTAGCATTCTTTTCACCATTATTTGTTTGTTTGAAGGTTGTGGAGATATTGGCATGTGCATTATTAAGATAGTCTGAATATGGTAATTTTCATAATGAGATTTATTGTATACGCCTCCTGAAATAAAAACAGGACGGCACTATTCTAAAGCATTTAAATGGCTGTAGGATAGTGAAATTCCATTATTTTTAATGGAACTGAATTTGTATTCTGAGTTCATTAGAATACTGAATTACTTGAAGAAACAAGTTTTGTCCTACATCACTCCTGTAGTGGGGGGAGGGGCTATGTTTTTTTTTTTTAAAGATCCTGTTTTGTGATGTCAAAAATGTGCATGGCATTCAAATTAACATAAATGAATACTGAGAGACCAATCAAAGAATCCATGCATTTGCTTTACATATTCAGAGACATTGAGTAGCAGCTAAAGATTTTAGAGATAAGACAGTTTTCTGATATATTATCCAAACAGGAGAAAGAATTTAAAGACTAATGTGATTCAGGCAAAATGCAGCATCAACCTATATGTTGACAATAATAATGTTGGTCTTTATTTTCATATCTCTCCAATTCTACTCCTAAACTTTGCAAAAATATCTCAAAACCCATTAGTTCTCTCTTTGTATCAATGTTTGAAACAAAACTGATGAACTGGCATAAAAATAAAAAGACATGACAATATACCATTTGGTTCTTTTTTTCTTGTTGCTGCTTTTCCAGATTGCAAAAGCATTTATCTTAATAATCTAGTTTGCCAGCCTCAGCTACATCATTTTCTCTGTGTGCCCTCCCCACTGTTTCCTGCCCTCCCCCGACCATGCTTCTTTCCTTTCAGAAGCTTACTAGTGAATATTTACAACACATCTCATCTAATCTTTCTCATTTTGTACTAAATTTTAGCTAAAGCAATGCTTAATGTGACTGTCTGAATTATTCTCTGATTTTTCCAACTCACTACAGGTTATTTTCCAATATACTATTGTATAGCATACAATAGAATATAAACTGTGTCCCTCCACCAACTCTGCTCCCCCCACCCAAACAAAAGTCAACAAAACCTCTGGTTCTACATCAATTTTGCATATTTAGCAGTAAGTCAAATAAGTTCTACCTATAAAAGCTAAGTTCTAATTTAAAGTTTGCTCAAAGGCATGTCTTCCCATTTCAAAATTTACTTTTACAGAGATAGAATTAAAATGTTATTAAAGAAGAGGAAGGATAGAATCATGATATAGTAAATGCCATGCTACTTGTCCCCTGGTATCAAAGAATGTCTTTAATACTCATCTGTGTGTAACTAGGGCACCCAGACACTTAATAGCTGTGTGGCTCTGAGCAAGTCACTTAATATCTGTCAGCCTCAGTTTTCTCATTTGTAAAATGGAAATAATAATAATATAAAAAAGAATTGTTGTAATGGTCTAGGTAATATAAGTAACGCACCTGGCTTTAACAAATCTTTAATAATCTTAACAAGCTATATAAATGCTGGCTGTTATATACTCTTCCATTCCCTATCTTGACCCTTTGGTGGACCAGCTCAACTCTACACTATCTTCATCCTCTGTTCATTTTCCATCTTGTACATTCAATGATAATACCTTGCCAAATCCTAACCTTGGCTTATACTCACATCTATTCACTTTCTTCTGGATGTAATTTGAAGAAAGCAGCATGTTGCCTGGGTCCAGAAGAGATTTACGTTACAACATTTCAACAGGACCTCACCATGTCTCTTCCTTCCTAATTTCTTCACATCTCACTCTCTATAGAGGCTATTCCAAACACTTTAACTCTCCTCAAGCCTCCAAACATTTTCATCCCTTCTTCTATAGCACCCTCTAATCATCTTTTTTCAGTCAAAGGCCTCCCATTATAATTCAATGAAAAAAATGAAACTAAACTTTTCTGTCTCTCTCACTGCTCGTCTCACATTCACAACATTCAGAAATCCCCTCAGATATTTCCTCCTTCACTCTGTTCTGTGGTGGAAAGATTTCCCTTCTCCTTTCCTAGACAACTGCTCTGCGTGTGCCCTTGTTTCCATCTCTTCCCAATAACTCCAGAAAATTACCACTATCACCTGCATTCTCTCTCTTATATTCAATCTCTATTTACCTGCTCTTTCCCTGATATCTAGAAACAGCATTATGTCATCTACATCTTTAAAAGAATTCTCTCTTAATCTTAGCATTCTCCTTACCTATGTCTTATATCCCTTCTTGCCCTTGCAGCTAAACTCCTTGAGGAAAAAAAATTGACAATCAGTGCTTCTGCTTCCTTTCTTTTCACTATCTTCTAAATTCTCTGCATGTGAATTTCTGACTTGTTCATTCAACTGAAGCTGGTCTCTCAAAACTTATCATTTTATCTGATATCTGTTATCATATATCTGATCTTTTAACTGTCAAACCTTATGATCTTTTCTTAGTCATCCTGCTCCTTGATCTCTCTGCAACATTGAACACTGCCAATGGTCTTTTCTTCTGCATCACTTTCTTCTCTAGATTTCATGATACCTCTCTCTCTCTCTCTCTCTCTCTCTCTCTCTCTCTCTCTCTCTCTGTCTCTTTCTCTCTCTCTCTCTCCTAGTTCTCATGTCTCAGACTGCTCCTCCTCACTCTCCTTTGCTGACTCATGTCATTTTTACTAACTATGAGAAACTTCCAAAGCTTTGTCTTGGTTCTCCCTTGTCTTTTTGATTTACACTATCTCACTTAGTGATCTCATCAACTTCAACGGATTCAATTTTTATTTCTTTTTTTTTTGTTTTTTTTTCTTTCGGAGGGAGAGGGCAGGGCAATTGGGGTTAAGTGACTTGCCCAAGGTCACACAGCTAGTAAGTGTGTCAAATGTCTGAGGCCGGATTTGAACTCAGGTCCTCCTGACTCCAGGGCTGGTGCTCTACTCACCACACCACCTAGCTGCCCCTCAATTTTTATTTCTCCAAATAATTAGCAGATCTATATATTTAGCCCTAGTCTCTGCTGAGATATAGTTACTCATCATGTTTCTTAGACTTTTTGAACTTACGTACTCCAACATATTGAAGAGAAAACTATTTTTTCCTACCAACTATCTGTCCCTAAATACATTTCCTTCTTTCTAACTTTCCTATTACTGTCAAGGGCAGCACCATCTTATTCACCCGGTCTCACAACCTCAGTGTCACGGAAACCCCTTACTCTCATTCACCCTGAATATCCAATCCAATGAAAAGTAACTTTTTTTGGTTTGTTTTTGCCTTTCCAACGTGATTCATTTATCTATCTATCTATG
The DNA here is from genome assembly GCA_028646595.1 of Phalanger gymnotis. Taxonomy (NCBI): domain Eukaryota; kingdom Metazoa; phylum Chordata; class Mammalia; order Diprotodontia; family Phalangeridae; genus Phalanger; species Phalanger gymnotis. Next base: position 287,813,636 of record CM053624.1, read on the forward strand.
TATCTATGTATCTATGTATCTATGTATCTATGTATCTATCTATCTATCTATCTATCTATCTATCTATCTATCCTTCCTCTGCCCCAAAACTAGACCATGCTCTTATTAACTCTCACCTGGACTACTAAAATAGCCTTCTAAATGGTTGCCCTTCCACACTTCTCTCCTCATGTCAATTCATCCTCTGCTCATATGCCAATGTAATTTTTCCAAGGGGTAGATTTAGCCATGTTCAAGAAGCTTCAGTGGTCCCTCGTTACTTCTAAGATCAAACATAAATTCTTCTTTTTGGCATTCAGAGATGTTCATAACTTGGGCCTTTCCTATGTTTCTAGCCTTTTTATATTTCCTTTCTTTCCACAAACTCTACAATTCAGCTACAGTAGCCTACTTATAGCTTCTTCAGTTCCGCTCTCCATTTTCTATCTTTGTGCCTTTTGACTTATTCTCATGCATGGAATTCTGTCCCTTCTTTCAAACTCTTAACTTCCCTAATTTCCCATAAGACTGAGTTCAACTACTTTCTTCGGGAAACCTTTTCCATCCCTCCCAATTACTAGTGTGTTCTCTTCTGAGATAGCTACTTGGTACATATCTAATATGTATGTAATATTTAAAACTTATTTCCCTGGGAAAACTTTATAGTTCTTTGAAGATAGGGATGCTTTTAGCCTTTCTTTCTAAACCAGTACTTAATAAATGCTTGTTGACTAACTAAATAACATATCATATAATGAGAACAATGTGAAAATAACTACCTAGAGGAAGGCTCTCAGAATTTTGAAGATTTGGTAGAAGGATACAGACAGGAGACTCACAGGATAAGAAGCCAACATTAGTAAGTCCCTTAAGATTTCTCTTTCTTGTTTACCTTTTCATATTTCTCTTGATTCTTGTGTTCGAAAGCCAAATGTTCTATTCAGCTCTGGTCTTTTCACTGAGAAAGCTTGAAAGTCCTCTGTTTTATTGAAAGTCCATATTTGCCTTGGAGCACGATACTCAGTTTTGCTGGGTAGGTGACTCTTGATTTTAATCCTAGCTCCATTGACCTCTGGAATATCGTATTCCAAGCCCTTCGATCTCTTAATGTAGAAGCTGCTAGATCTTGTGTTATTCTGATTATGTTTCCACAATACTCAAATTGTTCTTTCTGGCTGCTTGTAGTATTTTCTCCTTGATCTTGGAGCTCTGGAATTTGGCAGCAATATTCCTAGGAGTTTTCTTTTGAGGATCTTTTTCAGTAGGCAATAGATGGATTCTTTCAATTTCTATTTTACCCTCTGGTTCTAGAATGTCAGGGCAGTTCTCCTTGATAATTTCTTGAAAGATGATATCTAGACTCTTTTTTTGATCATGGTTTTCAGGTAGTCCAATAATTTTTAAATTATCTCTCTTGGATCTATTTTCCAGGTCAGTAGTTTTTCCAATGAGATATTTCACATTGTCTTTCACCTTTTCATTCCTTTGGTTCTGTTTTATAATATCTTTATCATCAAGTCGCTAGTTTCCACTTGCTCCAACATAATTTTTAAGGTAGTATTTTCTTCAGTGGTCTTTGGACCTCCTTTTCCATTTGGCTAATTCTGCCTTTCAAGGCATTCTTCTCTTCACTGGCTTTTTAGAACTCTTTTGCCATTTGGGTTAGTCTTTTTTTAAGGTGTTATTTTCTTCAGTATTTTGGGGGTCTCCTTTAGCAAGTCATTGACTTGTTTTTCATGATTTTCCTGCATCATTCTCATTTCTCTTCCCAATTTTTCCTCTACTTCTCTAACTTGCTTTTCCAAATCATTTTTGAGCTCTTCCATGGCCTGAGACCAGTTCATCTTTTTCTTGGAGGCTTTTGATGTAGGCTCTTTGACTTTCTTGACTTCTGGCTGTATGTTTTGGTCTTCTTTGTCACCCAGGAAAGATTCCAAAGTCTGAGTCTGAATCTGAGTCTGTATTCACTGCCTGGCCATGTTCCCAGCCAACTACTTGACCCTTGAGTTTTTCAGCGGGGTATGACTGCTTGTAGAGTAGAGTGTATTTTTTTCCAAGCTTGAGGAGATGTGCTGTTGTTTTCAGAGCTATTTCTATACAGCCAGCTCTACCACACCAGTGCTCCTCCTCCTCCAACAACTGCCAACCCAGACTGGACTCAGATCTTAAGCAGGCTCTTCATTCCTCCTCTGATCCACTATTTAATTCCTCCCACCAGGTGGGCCTGGGGCGGAAATAAATGCAGCTGTAGTTCTGCAGCTGCACCACCTCTGCTGTCTCTGGGGCAGTGGCCGAACTGGGAACTCCTTTCACTCTGTCCTCTGCCACTTTTCCTACCAACCTTCTCTATTGTCTTTGGTGTTTGTGGGTTGAGAAGTCTGGTAACTGCCACTGCTCACTGATTCAGGGTGCTAGGGCCTGTTCCACCCAGCTCCCAGTCTGGTTGGTCCTGCCACTGCCCATGCTGGGCTCTGCTCAGCTCAGCTCCTAGGTCCATGAGCGATAGACCTTACCCTGTGACCATCCGGGGTGTCCTGCGCTGGAGCCCTGATTCTCTGTGCTATTTCGTGTGTTCTGCAGTTCTTCTCTATTGTCTTTGGTGTTTGTGGGTTGAGAAGTCTGGTAACTGCCACAGCTCACTAATTCAGGACACTAGGGCCTGTTCTGCCCAGCTCCTGGTGTGGTTGGTCCAGACACAACTCACACTGGGCTCTGCTCCACTCAGTTCCCAGTTCCATGCTATAGACCTTACCTAGCGATCATTGAGGCTGTCCAGGGCTGGAGGTCTGCTTCCTTCTGCTATTTTGTGGGTTCTACAATTCTAGAATTTGTTCAGAGCCATTTTTTAAAGGTTTTTGGAGGGACCTGTGGTGGAGCTCATGCAAGTCCCTGCTTTCCAGCCATCATTTTGGCTCCGCCACCTCCTGGCATGTATTAAGTGCTTAATAAATGCTAGTTGATTGTTGGCGGATTCATTCCTATTTTTTTTCTCATTTGTGCTTACCAAGGTTCAGTTTCTCCCCATATATTCTTAATATCAATTTTATGCTGAAGCACGTAGTTCTCTACCAATTAGCTTGTCTATTACATTTAATATATTTTCCATACTTCCCATGAAAAATTTTCTAAGGCCTTATAAATAATGTTCCACCCTAAATAGAGGCCCTCAAGTTTAAGAAATTTTCATACCTTGTTTTTAGAAAATTCTTCTTTGAAATACAAAAACAAATGTTTTAAAAAGAAAATTACCCAGCAAGACATAAGCAAGACTTTTTATTAAGGTGATCTATAGAAAAGATAAATCAGACACTGCTTGACCCAAATAAAGCCTAGAAGGCCTTATTAACCAAATAACTCATAGTGACATACATGAGGATAATTTCTAGCCTTTCATATAACTCCCAAACAGGTTTGTAGAAGAGACAAATATATTAACTGTGAAATAAATTAGGTCAACCATTTCAATTGCTTTCCAAGGATTTTGACTTGTGAGATTAAGATCATGCAAGGTATGACTTGTATAGCCATGCCATATTTTTGATATGAGCCCACAAAATCTGTCCCTTTGAACTCACCTAAAATGAAATACTGAACTATATATAACCTTTTCTTACTCTAGCTTTTGTATTTGCCGTATGATTGTTTTCTTTAAGTTATGGAATCTTAATAATTTAATTTATTTCCAAACACTTAGTCTTAGCAATGACTTATTACTGTCAAAACTCCTATATTCCACTCATCAACAGTGGCTCTTCTAAACATTTTAATCCCTTCTTAAACTTTCTATACTTCCATCATCCCTCTACTTTTTCAGCTAAAATTTTTGTTTAATACTACACTAAAAAAAGGAATTGAGGCCATTTCTCTTTTCCTCATATAGAAGTCTTCTTCAACTAGCTCCTCTTTTATTCCTAGTTCACATAAATACGTGGTCTTTCTCATTGCCAAAGCCAACTCTTCCACATGCTCAAGTTATTCCATTCCATCCTATCTTCAGCAAATTGTGCCCTCTATCATCCCCACTCTATCACTAAACTTCAAAAGCTTCCTCTTTCCTGGGTATTTTCCTACTGCTTACAAACATGCCCATGTCACCTCTATACAAAAACAAACTACTACCACCAGCAGCAATACCACCATCAGCAGCACTACTACCACCACCAAAACTCTTTCACTTGATGCATCCATCTTGCTAGATATCATCCTATATTTCTCTTTCTTTTTTGTGGGTGAACTTCTTTTGAAGGCAATTTAGCGTAGGATCCTCCACTTCCTTTCTACTCACTCTCTTCCTAACTCTCTACAGTCTGGTTTCTGACCTCTTCATTTAACTTATTTTGTTATCTCCAAAGTTACTTAAGGATCTCTTGTCCTATCTAATGAATTTCTTACTCTTCATCCCACTTGACCTATCTCTTGCCTTTGAGTCTGTCAATCACCCTCTTCTCCTTGATATTCAATTTACATTTTATTATTTTTGTTTAGACAACACCCTATCTTGGTTGTCCTCCTACCTATCTGACTGCTCCTACCCTGCCTCCTTTGCTGGATCTTCATTCTGGCATGCCTGCTCACTAGAGATATCTCCCAAAACTCTTTCCTAGGCCCTCCCCTCTTTTCTTTTTACACTATTTCATTTGGATATCTCATCCATGTCAACAGTTTCTTTTATCATATTTATACAGAAGACACTCATATTTTACTGGCCCAGTCCTAATCTCTCTCCTGATCTCATCTCACATTTCCATGTCTTTTTGACATCTCAAATTGGATGTCTTGTAGACCCCTAAATTCGACATGTCTAAAAACATTGAAAAACAAATTAAAACAACTCTGAAGTACCACCACATACCTTTCAGAAATGACAAATGCTCAAGAGGTTGAAGGAAAGTAGGCACATTAATGAACTGTTGTTGGATTAGTGGATTGGTCCAACCATCTCTGAAGAACAAACTGCAACTATACCCAAAGGACTATAAAACTGGTTATAGATCTGTATCTCAAAGAGATCAAAGGAAAAGGGCCTATAGACGCAAAAACATAGCCGCTCTTTTTGTAGTGGCAAAGGATTGGACAGTGATGGGATACTCATCAACTGGAGAATGACTAAGCAAGTTATGGCATATGATTGTGGAGTACTGCTTTGTTTTAAATAAGAAATGGAGGGTGATTTCAGAAAAACCCGGGAAGACCTATGTGAACTGATGCAAAACGAAGTGAGAAGAACTGAGAGATCATTATGCACAGCAACAGCAATGTTGTAATGATGATCAACTGTGAAAGACTTGGCCACTCTGATCAATACAATGATCCAAGTCAATTTCAAAGGACTCATGATGAAGAAATTTTATCCACCTCCAGAGAAAGAACTAATGAACTCTGAGTGCAAATCGAAGTATAATTTAATTGCTTTTTTGTGATATGGCTATTATCAAAATATGTTTTGCATGATTTCATGTATATATTTGATATCATGTTGTTTGTCTTCTAAGTGGGAGGAGGAAGGGCAAAAGGAATGGAGAGAATCTGGAACTCAAATTTTAAAAAGAAAAAAATGTTAAAAATAAATAAATTATAAATTGGGGGTGGTGGTGGTGAACACTGTACTCGCTATCTTTCTCTTCAAACCCTGCACTGCCTAAATTCCCTTTTTCTGTCAAGGGTACCACCATTTCTTCAGGGACCCAGGTTCACAATCTAGGTGTCATTTTCAATTCCTCACTCTCCCTCCTCATAACCAATCACTTATCATGTCCTCATTTCTATTTCTACTTTTGTAGTATTTTGAATACTCTCCATTTATGTCTGTGACATTGCCACCATTCTGGAGGTAGAGCTTCTTCAGCTCCCACCTGAACTATTGAAGTAACCCTCTGGTTGGCATTCCTACTTCAAATATCTCCCCAATCCAATCTATCCTCAAATCAAATGTCATATTGATCATGTCACCTTTTCCCTTCTCCCATTCAATCAACTCTTGTTGTTCCTCATTGCCTCCAGGATAAAATATAATATGCTTTCTCTTTACAAGCCCTTATTTACCTAGCCTCTTCCTACATTTCCCTTCTTACACCTTACGTACTGCCAAGTATTCTGCGATTCAGCAGTACTGGCCTCCCTGCTGTTCCTTGCAAATAACACTGAATCAGCTGATTGTGAGTATTTTCATCAGTAGTCCTCCACGCCTGTCATTTTCTCCATCCTCATCTCTATCTCCTGGCTTCTTTCAAGTCTCAGCTAAAGTATCACCATCTAAGAAGGCTTTCCCAGTATTCCTTAATCCTAAGATTTTCTCTCTGAGATTACTTCCAATTAATTGTGTATATATCTTTTATACATAATTGTTTGGATGTTGTCTTTCCATTAGACTATGAACTCCTTGAGACCAGTGACTTTTTTTGGTGGGAGGGGTGGTGGCAGCATTTTATTCTAGACAAGAACTTAGCACAGTGCTTGGAGAATAATAGATACTTAATAAATGCTACTTCACTGATTAACTCTATATGACATGATATCACCATTTTATGCATGGTTATAGAAACTGAACCTTCAATATGATGAAGCATTATTTTTGGATTCTTAAGGGAACAGGGTTCAAATATCCATTCTGCTACTTAAATCCTGTGGAACCCTGGACAAATCATATAATTTCTCTAGTTCTCATCTTCCTCATCTTTTAGATGACAGGGCATGAAACTGCTAAAGTCCCTTTCTTGTCAAAAATCTAGGATCCTATCTAGTATCCTTTTGAACTTCACAAGTAAAAAATTAAATACATTACTAACACTTTTGGTCCTAGGAAACAGGCACAGAAATCATTTTCCCTATATAAATTCAGGCTATAAAAATTATAGCAATAGCTCATTGTGTTTACTCATTCTCAAATCAGTTTTATTTTGATAACTTTCAAATATCTCTGATATCCTTAATAAGGCTATTCTCTCCACTGAGGCAGGTCAAAGATCCTACACATTTTAGAACATCTACGGATGAAAAGTACATTACTTAATACAATGCTATTTTATACTTGCTAAGCTTTTTCTCGGATCACAGGAACACAATCCATTGTGGAACCCTAAGGGAAGCCTTTCCAGCTTGATAAAGCTTATGAGAGCTTGTACACTATTGGAATAGCCTTTAGAGACACAAGGACATCATGATGAAGGAACAAAGCTGGACTTTAGGGAAAGATAGTAAAACAGTAATCAGTTTATTGAGCACCAACAAAAAGATATAGACCCAAATGCAGACTTAATAATGAAATCCTAAATAATGAGTGGGCCAAAGAGCACATCATAAAAACACAAACATGTGAAAGAAAGCTTTACTTAAAGAAAGAAAGAATTGAAGTTTACTTTTGTTGAAAAACAATTATCCTGGGAACATAGGATCTAGAGCTAGAAAGAGTTTTAATGTATAACAAAAGCTCCTTGATATCCTTAAGGGGCCATTCTTCCCTTTTACTTTTTTTGTTCTTCTCATTGCATAAAAACAATGCCTTGCATGAATGCTGGCACTTAATAAAGCTTGTTGAATGGAAAAAAAATGTATAATCCTTCTAATTTTACTGTTAAGAAAACAGGTCTCACCAGAGAGTGATTATTTATTATTTTATTATATAACATTCAATGTTATATATGGTACCCATGTGTAAAATATACGTGTGAAAGATCTTCTTGAAGTCTTAGTAGGATGCTGTAGATCCAAAGCTACCCCATTTTGAGAACTAGTCCATTTTGTTCACACATATACACCTGCATTCTCCCATTAGTGCTTGCAATGCAAAAATAGGATGTGCATGGTATCTTCTTATGCAACCTGAGAAAGATATTAACACTCTCATCCTACTCCCATCTTGTTGTATAGAAATTCCTAATCCTCAAACTGGGTAATAGAGTTATTGCACCAGATCAGCCTTGAATCCTAGCAACAGGGACCTTGACCAATTAACTTCTACCCTATTCCCTTTCCTCTCTGATCCTATAAAAACACTGTTGCCTCTGTCACTGACTCAATGATTTCTGGTTGGGTTACCTGGTTATTCTCATCTCCCTCATGAGTAGGCTCATGAGTAGCCTCTCTTCTAAATGTATAAACTGCCTTTTCTGTAATTAGAATGGCATAACTGAGAAGTGGCCAATAAGCCCAGTCTGTTTAAACGTATACAGAATGCATTGGAGTGCTCAGATGATACAAATTCCTATGTGAAAGAAGATGGGAGTTTCCTTTCAAAGAGATACAAAATGACATGTAACAGAAATTCTGTAGAGAGGTGATGGAACATGTGTAGATATTCTGTAATTGGTTCTGGTCTATTAATTAAATAGAATAACCTTTTTCATTGGTTGGGGGGTACATTTAAAAGGTCTAGCAAGCCCCCGCCTTTCTCTTTTGTTGAACTTCTTCTACTGGTGTAACTTATCTTTGGCTGCCTTTTTCCTGCTAACCTCTGCCCAATGAGATGCAATGCTGTAAAGTGAGAGGTTATTAGTCTTTGACATCTGGCCCAATTGAATAGTGTCTTTGTTTTTTGTTTTGTTTTATTTTTCCCTGGTTTTTGTTCTTTCCTTTGAGGTTTTTGTTCTTTCCTTTGAGGTAAAATTCACAACTATGAATTTTGCAAAGGTTAGCTATCTGGCTTTTAAAGCCCTCTGATTATCAGTGCACAAAGGAGAAAACTTTGGAATCAAGATCTGCAATGTCACATCTGAACATGCAGTTATTGAGACCAATGCTATGCAAAAACTATCCTAAGTTTGTTACCACTTGCCCCAGAAATTGAGGTGATATAGGGGATAGCATGACCCTGAACTACTGGGAGGTGTCAGTGAATAGGTAATGCCAGCAATTCTGTTCTTGATATGTCTTTAAAACAAATAACATTTTATAAGAGGTAATCTATGTGAAGTGGTTAAATGTAACTTGGGTACTAGTAATTAGCAGCTAACAATTAGAGTACTACACTAGAATGGGAACTCCAGCTGGTAGCATTTAGAGGAGATACCTTTAGCCAGCTTTGCTCTGGGAAACTGAAGGTACAGAATACTACATATGCTGGGAAGATGATGCTCTTTGGGAAGGACATTTATGGTTTGTTTCAAGTTACCAACCAAATGAAAAAAAAATCAGATTTTGTACAATTTCTTTGTATATTTTGTGTTTTTCATTCACTTGTGTCTGACTCTTCATGACTCTGTGGACCATACTGTCCATGTGGTTTTCTTAGCAAAGATACTAGTGTGGCTTGTCATTTCCTTCTCCAGGTCATTTTACAGATGAGGAAACTGAGGCAAACAGGGTTAAGTGACTTGCCCAGCTAAGAAGTGTCTGAGACCAGATTTAAACTCACCATGATGAGTCTTCCTGACTCCAGGCCCAGCAGTGGACACTCTATCCACTTCCACTCCTAGCTGCCTCATCATTATAGTTGAAAAAACCATAAATTAGAGTCCCACACACAGAGAGATTCAGGATAGAGCTGAACTACTCTTTGACTTTCAACTGCAATGATCATTAAATTTAATAAATATTATGTAATTTATCCCACCTGCAGGCCTCAGGATATCAATGTGTTGATTTATACTGGAAATTTTCTGACTTGTAGTCAAGACATTCAAAGGCACAGTACCTTCATTATGTACCCAAGTTTTCTCCCTCATTGAGAAGCACAAGTCAAGTAAGCTTTCGTCAAACACCAGTGATTACTTTCACGTTCCTGCATGGGCTAGGGGTATGGTTGAAGAGAAGGATTGATTTATCACTTTTTAAATGGATTCTTAATCTGCAAATCAATAAAAATGTTTCACTTCAGCAGTGGCACAGGGTGAATGACTCACCCTTGAAAGCAGAATGAACTAACGCTGTCTTTCTTGCTTCTCTTTAATGCTTTCAGCGAGCTGCTGTGCTTTTCCATTGCTTGAATTTGCTAAGCTCAATAGCAGGGAAATGTCTGGTGTTTCAGACCAACATTTCTGTAAAGCAATTAAGTCATCCAATGGTGTTGTGCATGCCTGCAATCTTAACACTGTTGGCCGCCTTGGCACATAATGGTGGAATTAAAATTGGAAAATTAGAACCATGAATCTTAAGGATGTTCCAAGACATAAATGGATGAGGAAGGTATATTCTCCCTACCTCAGGAGAACATTTGGCTTCAGTGTGTGATATGTGTGTTTGGTGTAGGAATAACATGAAGTATCTTATAGAAAGCAGTATTATATAATAAATATATAACACATAGCTGTATACTTATTATAATTATGTTACATAAAATAATATCTAATTATTATGCATTATAGTATGTAACATGTTAATATATCAAATTGTTATATAATTACATATTATGTAATAACTATATCACAATATATAACATAATAAAAGTAATAGAGTGCTGCGCCTGAAGTATAGAACACTCCTCGTCCTCAGTTGAAATCTGGATTCAGACACTTACTATCTGTATGACCCTGGGCAAGTCACTTAACCCTGTTTGCCTCAGTTTCCTCATCTGTAAAAGAAGCTCCAGAAGGAAATGGTAAACCACTCCAGTATCTTTTTCTAGGAAACCCTAAATGAGGTCATGGAGAGTCAGACATGACTGAAACAAGTAAACACATGACAATAAATAGACTTGCAACACTAGACAAAATATTTAATCTGTCGGAGCCTTAGTTTCCTTTTCTGCAAATTGAGGATGGTAGATATAGCATGTACCTAAGAGAGCTGTTATGAGGATTTGATGAGATAATGTTTATAAAGCATTTTTCAAAAATTAGAGTGCTATATAAATGTAAGCTAAATAGTCTTGTGACTGCCTTTCCCACCTTGTCATCTGCTATTCCCATTTCTCTCAAGGTTATGAGATATTTTAGAACACTACAACATTGGGTAGCAATTTAGTCATTAATAAGTCTGGCTTTAAGCAATCAAGAATTCCAGGAACAAGTCAGTTTTGCCTTATGTTTCTCAAATGGCTCTTAAAATATGCCCCACAATATTGCATTACTACTTTTTTACTGAGCATTAGTAATAACTTAAATATCACCACAACAAAATTCCTTCTAGCCTGATTTAAGTATCATCTCATAAAGATAAATATTTCATGTGACAAAGCCTCTGTACCAAGTTTCATTTCAAAACAATTTTAAATAATTGAGAGCAAGGCTTGTCAAAGCTCCTCAAAAGAGGGGATTCAAGGCTAAAGAGGAAGTAAAGCTTTCACAAAAATGCCTGGCTCACACTAAAATTAAACACCCTGAAATTTTTCAGATGAAAAGACCAATTTCTCTTTACTAATGGATTACAACTTCAGTTTTTGAATCATATAGAAAGATGCCTCATCTCATTACAGAGTAATAAAGTTTTCTATAAAAAAAGAAGAAAAGAAATCAACTCTGAAATTTAAGTGAATATGATTTCCTTATTCAACGTCAAAAATGCCTCATTTCTGTTATAGTCAAAGAAGCCATATTTTCTTCTCCTCTAGTCCTGCCTCCTTTTATTGCTATTTTTTCCTAGTCTCAGCAAAACAAATGTTTTAATGATCATATCCATTTATGCATTCCAATGTCAGCACCCATCGACAAATGTGATTTAGAGGACACCAAATGCCTCATGGAGACATATAGTTTGCTGAAAAACTTCACGTTACTTGTTTTAAAAGCTGTTTGGTAATGGACCCAACCACTGGGGATGTAATAAATTCAAAAGAGTGAGATCTGTTGCTGAGAGGCCCCATTTTTAAACACATACACCCACCAAGTAATTAAAATGTGATAGGGAGGAAAAGCAGGGGAGGAAATCTAACATTGCTAGCAAATGCATTTTTACCCAGGAGAATTTTTGCCTTATTTTAGTAGCTAGAAGCAGCCATATGTTTAAATCCCAACCAACTCTTTCTTCTTCAGTGTAACAACATGGGCAACTTTTGCAGTACTCTTCAGGTGAATCCCATTTTATGAGTGTTAACTTATTCAACCTCCTGATACCCCTATGAGATTGTTAAAGATCACATGGAGATTTCTACATCAACTATAACTCAGGCAAAATATTCTCAGAATATCTTTTGGCAGTTTAATATAAGAAGCAAATGAGATTACTACAGGGAATTCACCACTCCTGATGTGAAGGGAAAGGGCAGAGAGTTCTTTGCCTAGAATTTTCAAGAAGAGCTGGGTGATGATGAGAACAACTTCATGGGGATATAAAAAAGAAAAACATATCAGCTTGTTCTCACATTAGACATTGAGAAGTGTCCCTAAAATTCAGGTACTGGGTAAAAACTGATTTTTTGAAAATCATCATCGTCATCATCATCATCATCATCATCGTTTCCCTTGTAATTCTAGACATGTATTTCAGAGAGGAAAAGGAGAAATACTGAACCCCAGCGTTAGGGTTAGGGCTAGACAGCAGCTTGTTTGAAAAAAGAGATGTTTTAATAGAATGTGAGTTCAGTGACAATGTGCTATGGCAGCCAAAGAGTTAATGTGTTCTTGGGCTGCCTTAAAAGGAGGAGAGTTTCAAAGAGATCAAGGAAAAATGAAAAGGTCCTATAAGTACAAAAGTATTTATAGCAGCTCTTTTTGTGGTGGCAAAGAATTGGAAATTGGAGGGATACCTATCAATTGGAGAAGGGCTGAAAAAAATGTGTCATAAAATTGTGATGGAATACTATTGTGCTATGAGAAATGATGAGCAGGATGGTTTCAGAAAAACCTGGGAAGACTTACATGAATTGATCCGAATTGATCCAACATAAAGTGAGCAGAGCCAGGTGAATATTGTAAATAGTAAGAGGAATGTTGTATGATGATCAACTGTTAATGATTCAGCTATTCTCAGCAATACAATGATCTAAGACAATTCCAAAGGACTTATGATAAAATAAATGCTGTTTACCTCCAGAGGAAGAACTGATAGAGTCTGAATACAAATAGAAGCATACCATTTTTAACTTAATTTTTCTTGTTTATTTTGTTTTGTTGTCTGTGTTCTCTTTTGTAACATTGCTAATATGGAAACATTTTTTGCTTGACAGCACATGTATGATCTATGTGTCAACGTGCTTGCCTTCTCAAGGGGGAGAGAGGGAATTTGGAACTTAAAAATTGTTTAAAAAACAAATGTTTAAACTGTTTTGCTTGTAATTGAAAAAAAATATAAAAACCATTCTTAAAAAAATAAAAATTATTTTTTAAAAAGAGGGACAGGGTTTCTAGGAATAAGGGAGGTGATACTCCCACTATCCTATAACTACAAAGCTAGGTAACTCAATGGATAGAGAGCTGGGCCTGGAATCAGGAAGACAAGTTCAAATGTAGATGTTTAGTAGCTACTGGGATAATAAAAGCCTCTACCTACCTCTTAGGGTAGTTGTGTAAATCAGATAAGATATTTATAGAGTGCTTAGCACAGTGCTGACAAACAGTAGGCCCTTAATGAAGGATTACAGCATTTTAGCTTGATCTCATATTAGACATTGAGGAGTGTCCTAAAGAATCAGGTACTGGATAAAGATTATTTTTTTGAAAATCACCATTGTTATCATCATCATCATCATCATCATCATCTTCCTTCCTTCTTTCCTTCCTTCTTTCCTTCCTTCCTTCCTTCCTTCCTTCCTTCCTTCCTTCCTTCCTTCCTTCCTTCCTTCCTTCCAGAGACTCCATCTTAAGTATCATATATACTGCATATATCTTTGAAGGATGTTGATAACTTGGAGAATTTCCAGAAGAAAGCATCTGAAATGATGGAGGACTATGAAGTAATGGGAATACAGATTAAAAGAACTTTGAATGTTGAGAAAAGAGAAGAAAATGCTTGAGAATTGGGGGTGCACAGGATAGCTGTCTCCACATATTTAAAAGTCTGTCATGTACAAGAGAGCTTATATTTGTTCAGTTTCATAAAGCTATGAGCATTTGGTAGAAGTTTCAAGGAAGCATTTTAGTCTTAAAGTCTAGGAAAACAAACAAATCCTTTCCTAATAACTAAACTTATTCAGGAGAAGCAGCTTGGTGGCTTAGTAGACAGAGCACTAGAGTCAGAAGACCCGAGTTCAAATCTGCCCTCAGACACTTAATAGCTTTATGATCTATGGCAAGTCACTTAACCTCTGTGTGCCTTAATACACTAGAGAAGAAAATGACAACCTATTCCAGCATCTTTGCCAAGGAAGCCCCATGAACAGTACTGGTATGATATGGTCCAGAAGGTCAAAAAGAGTCAAACTAGACAGAATGTTTGAATGACAACAAACATTCGAAAATTTATTTGCTGTCCCAGAATGCACCTAAATCCTTCTAATTCTGAAATCTGATGATTCCATGAAAAGAAATAAACCTTAATAAGTCTATGATTTAAATAGAGAAGTACTCTCTTTTGATCAGTGAGTGAACATTTAATTTTCCCATCCAAATGTGGCAAGAATAACTCAAATAGCTGCTCCCAACAATTTTTGCATGATTAATGTACCAACATTTATCACGTAGCTAACAGCCATTGACTCTCTAAGATCTGAATATTTAAGTAGTCATGTTCATTATTCATGGCATCAGATATTCAACAGAACTCATATGAAAAAACAAAACAAAACCCAACAACAGTATTTTCAGATAGAATTCAGAGACCGTAAGTGGCAATAATCTGTACCATAGTAAAAAGAAAATGTTACTATCTTTTTAAGCATTAAAACACGAATGGTTAGTCCTGTTTCTTCATTGATATTTCTTGACCTACTTATTTACTAATTCATAATTAAAAGAATTTAAATTTGTATTCCTTAACCAAGAGTGAATGTTTACTGTTGCCTTACATAAGAGTCATGTATAAAGATTGTTGCTGCCATCATCAGAAGAAAAGGCCAATGAAAGCTTTAGATTGATACTGAAAGATCTCAGCAATACACACTGGATCACAATCCTAAAGTACTGAACCAACAACTGAGAAATTATGTGAAATGAATAAGCAAATCTTTCCTCTAGCCCTTCACTTAGGTTTTAACTAGTATCATTTAAAGACCTATTGTTGTCATTCCCAGAGACACTATGAAAGGGACAGTGGGAAGGGGAGGTGTAGTTTTTGTCCAGCGATTGACTCAGGGTCAGAGCTGAAGGCTGATGGCTAATAGTGCCAGCTGAGAAGGTGGATGAGTATGTAAAAAGGCCAAAATTACTTTATTTATTTTTTTAATGAACTAAGGAATTAGGAAACAAAAAATAACAATTAAGAACCTCAATATAAAATGGCACCTTGGATAAGGAAAAAGAAAGGACAAAGAAATTGGCAAACACCAACACAATGAACAATGACTATGAATCACAATATCCTTGAGTATTAGTCCCTAGAAAGAGAAAAAAATGAATAAATTACAATAAATGCCTAATAAATAAAGCTGAATATTGCATATAATATGTAAAATTGGGTGATAAGTACTTTAAAAAAGGCAAAGCAGGATCTGAGATCGATTAAAAAGTTTTAATAATTGTAATGAAGGCATTATAATCATGAAAATAGATAAATAAATTGCAAAAGAAAACTACAGGGGGTGATGTGTACTTTATCTTCAGGTAAAGACTTTCTTTTGCTCTTTTGGTCTCAGTTTCCTCATCTACAAAATGAAAAAACTGGATCAGATGACCTCAAAAGTCCCTTCCAGTTCCAAATCTATGAGCCTATAAACTTTCTTGTTAGTAAAGACTTCATAGAAGCTGCTTATTTGCATACAATGATTTTTAAGCATTGACTTGATTAAAAATTATATAGAACATGGTGGCAACATACAGCTGTTGGAGGTAGATGATGCTCTGCTTCAGAAGTAGTGTTGTCTTCTGTGGCTCAGTCAGATGGTTGATGTGTCTATGAAGCCACAGCTGTACCACTGCCTACTGACCTCAGACACTGGGCATGAGGCTATTCTGCAGGTACCTGGCACTCTTGACTTCTGCCTGTAACTCATGCTTGAGATGGACTAAGTCTTTATTCAGCATGTAGGGCACAAGGGTTTGCAAAGAGACAAGCATGGCTTGGTGAAGCCAAGAAGGGACTCTTCTCTTGGATGGGTCTACCTCGGTGATGTTCACATATTCCTCTCCAAGAGTTTGGTACCCTGAAAATGTGGTGCTGACATCTGACAGCAGCTCACTTTCCTTTCTCCACTCTTGCCATTTCTTAGCACCTGCCACGCTGTGCAGGGCACCTCTGGCTGAGCTCTGCATGCTGTCCTGGTAATACTCATCTTTCTGTGTGGCATGGATCACTCTGGCTGATTGGCATACGCCAGGGCCATGACCACATCACTAACCACCTCCTGGCTCTAGGTATGGCCCCTCAGTGCCTTTAAAAATAATGTATTACAAAAAGGTGTATATACACATATGTATGTAGACATCTATCTATCTATCTATCTATCTATCTATCTATCTATCTATCTATCTATCTATCTATCTACCTATCTACTTTAGGAGCAGCTGGGTCGTACAGTACATAGAATCCCCAGCCTGGAGTCAGTAAAACTCATCTTTCTCAGTTCAAATGCAGCTTCAGAAACTTACTAGCTGGGCAAGTCACTTAAACCTGTTTGCATCAGTTTCCTCATTTGTAAAAAGAGCTAGAGAAGGAAATAGCAACCTACTCCAGTATCTTTGCCAAGAAAACCCAGGATAGGTTCAGGTAAAGTTGGACACGACTGAAAACAATAGAACAATAAAAGATATTTGCTTTTAACATAAGAACAGCAATAATATTACAGTAAAAAGCTTATTTAGGGCTTTACAATTTGCAAAGCTATTTACAAATATGTCATTTTATCTTCACAACAAGGCTGGGAAGTAGATGCTATTATTATTGAAGATAAGGAAACAAAGTGATTTATTCAGTGTCAGAACTAGTGAGAATCTGAGACTGTATTGGAACTCAGATCTTCTTTATTTCATGTCTAGCAGTTTATCTACTGTGCCACCTAGCTGTCTCTAATATATCAATTTTTGAATTTAAACTTGTGTCCATTACAAAAAGCGTAAAACTTTTATAACTATTATTAATCTTTTTGTAAATAAAAGAACTTTGCAAATTAGTCATATTTAAAAGGATAGTAAATTTCTTTTACTGTTTCCCTGGTGGTCTATGTCAAAGGAGCCTCATTTAATAAGTACTTATTTTTCTTGAGATTTCATTTGTACATCAGAACAATAGAATTCAGCATATTTGTAGTTTCCTCTTCTGTATGTTTTAAGTATTTCTGTATATTATCATACTCTGTACTTCTGTACATACTAAGTATTTTAGTTGTTTTTAGAAAGGTATTCTATTTTACACAGTTCCCTTAAATGCCCATTAAATGTAAGTGACAATCTCATTGGATTATTTATTGGAAATCAATCACATCTTGAAGCTTTGAATAAGTATTGAGGAAATGTAATTTCAGTGATGTTAAATTTGTTTACGGAAACAAAAAAATCAAGAACATGAAAAAATATTATGAATTAAGGAATGAAATCAATGGAATTGAAACTCCCAGGAAGAAAAGCAAATTAGTAAAAGTATAATCCACAGCAAAAGAAGGGGAAAAACTAAACTGGAAAGAAGCTTGAAAACACTACATACTCAGGTGGCAAATTTTGGAAAAAGAAATGAAGATTCACTAGATTATCTGAAAAATGTGGTCAAAATTGTGGAGTAAGCAGTAAGTCACTCTAGTTCTCTCTTACTGGTCTTGAAAAACCCAGTAAAAATATTGCCCCAGGAAAAATCTTGGAACAGTGGAGCCCACAGAAAGATGGAGTGTAACAGTCTGGTTTTTTTTTAGCTTCTGAAGCTAGAGGGGTTAACAGGAAAGGTCCCGCCTTTTTGTGGTTGAAGGGGACCAAGAGAGAACAGAAGGCATCCTGGCAAGCCAGCAGCAAGCCCCAGCTCAACAAATCAGCAGGAAATCCTGAGAGTCAGGGTGGTGGACCCAGCAAGTGGCAACACCAGGATTCCCTCCCCACCATGTACTTTTGCACAGCCATGGGAACGAGCAGATACCAGCACAGAGAATGACAACTTGTACGAGGGGAGAATACACCAGCAGCTGAGACTACACATGCACAGCCCTGGGGCAGGAGGTGACTTCCAACAACCAGACCACCCCACCCCCACACCTTGCACCACAAGCTTCAGTGTAACCCTGGGGAAATGCAGAAAAACCCCACCTGGCCTCGGCCCACACCAGCCACCACCAGCTCCCAGTCAGCATCAGGTAAGCTACAGCCTATACGGCTCTCAGCAGCCAGAACCTGAGGCCCCATCACCCAAAGCCAGTACCCAGGCCCATAACCACCCCAGGACAAGAAGCATGGTTCAATGCTCTTGTGCACCAGAAGCAGAGATTGACTTTAAAAGTCAGAAAAAAGGCAAACACAATAAGCGAAAAGCAACATAGAAAATCAAATACAGAGATTCTTATTATGGGGACAGGGAAGATCAAAACACAAATTTAGAAGAAGATAGAATCACTATACCCACATCTGAAACTTCAAATGGGAATATGAACTGGTCTCAAGCCCAAAAAGCCTTCTTGTAAGAGCTCAAGAAAGATTTTAAAAGTCAAATTAGAGAGGCAGAAGAAAAATTGAACAATTCCTTTAAAAATACAATTGACAAAAATGGGGGGAAAGTACACTGAAGAAAACAACTTCTTAAAAAAGTAGAATTGGCCAAATTGAAAAGGAAGTACAAAGGCTAACTGAAGAAAACAATTTGTTAAAAATTAGAATAGGGCAAGTAAAAGCTAATGACTCTATGAGATATCAAGAATCAGTCAAACAAAATTCAAAGAATGAAAAAAGTAGAAAAAAAAACATAAAATACCTCATAGGAAAAAACAACTCACCAGGAAAATAGATCCAGGGGAGATAAGTTCAGAATTATTTGTCTCCCTGAAAGCAATGATGAAAAAAATAGCCTGGACAGCATTTTCCAAGAAATCATCAAGGAAAATTTCTCTGAGGTCCTGCAACCAGAGGGTAAACTTGTCATCAAAAGAATCCACCTTTTGAAAGAGATCCCAAATTGAAAATGCCAAGAAATATTATAGTCAAATTCCAGAATTATCAGGTCAAGAAAAAATACTGCAAGGATCTAAAAAGAAACAATTTAAACATTGTGAAACCACTATCGGGCTCACTCAGGACCTTGAAGCTTCTGCATCAAAAGATCATAGGGCTTGTAATATGATATTCCATAGGCAAAGGAGATTGGATTACAACCAAGAATCAACTACCCAGCAAAACTGAGCATAACCTTTCAGGCAAGAAGAAGGATATTCAATAAAATAGGAGACTTCTGGACTTTCCTGATGAAAAGACCAGAGCTCAAGGGAAAATTAATTGGAAACTAAATAATCTAATCCTAAAGAATGAGTGGATCAAGCAACAAATCACAGAAACCATCAATAACTTCATCCAATAGAGTGACAATAATGAGAAACCATACCAAAACTTATGGGGTGCAGTGAAAGCAGTTCATAGGGGAAGTTTTATATCTCTGAATGCTTACATGAATAAAATAGAACAAGAGGAGATCAATGAATTGGGCATGCAACTGAAAAAGCTAGAAAAAGAGCAAATTAAAAATCCCCAATTAAATACCAAATTAGAAATACTGAAAACCAAAGAGAGAGTAATAAAAATTGAACTTAAAGTAGCTATTTAACTAATAAATAAAACTGAGAACTAGTTTTATGAAAAAAGGAATAAAATAGATAAACCTTTCATTAATTTGATTAAAAAAAAAAGAAAACGAAATTACCTGTATCAAAAACAAAAATGCTGAATTCACTGCCAATGGAAAGGAACTTAAAACAATAATTAAGAAATATTTTGTCCAACTGTATGCCAATAATTTTGAAAATCTTAGTGAAATGGATGAATATTTACAAAAACGTAAATTGCACAGATTGACAGAAGAGGAAATAAAATACTTAACACCATTTCAGAGAAAGAAATTGAACAAGCCATCAATGAACTCCCTAGGAAAAAATCTCCAGGATCAGATGGATTTACAAGTGAATTCTATCAAAAATTTTAAAAAGAACCATTAATTCCAATACTATATAGATTATTTGGGAAAACAGGCAAGAAAGGAGTCCTGCCAAATTCTTTTTATGATACAAATATGGTACTGATATCTAAACTGGGAAGAGTCAAAATAGAGAAAGAAAATTATAGATTGATTTCCCTAATGAATATAGATGCAAAACAAAGTAAAATATTATCAAAAGATTACAGCAACTTGTAACAAGAATAAAACACTATGACCAGGTAGGATTTATATCAGGAATTCAGGGCTGGTTCAATATTAAGAAAACTATCTGCATAATTGATCATATCAAAAACAAAACTAACAGAAATCATATGATTATCTCAATAGATACAGAAATGCCCATTAAATAAAATACCCAATAGATACAACACCTATTCCTATTAAAAAAAAACACTAGAAAGCACAGGAACAAATGGAACCTTCCTTAAAATGATAAGTAGCATCTACCCAAAATCATCAGCAAACATTTTATATAATGAGGATAAGCTAGAAACATTTCCAATAAGGTGAAGAGTGAAACAAGGATGTCCATCACCACCACTGTCATTCAGTATGGTTCTAGAAACATTAGGTTTAGCAATAAGAAAAGAAAAAGAAATGGAAAGAGTTTGAATAGGCAAAGAAGAAGCTAAGCTATCAATCTTTGCAGGTGATATGATGATATACTTTGAGAATCCTAGAGAATCAAGTAAAAAAAATACTTGAAATAATAAACAACTTCAGCAAAGTTGCAGGATATAAAATAAACCCACATAAATCATTTCTTTACATTACAAAGCCCAAAAGCCAGGGATAGAAAGAGAAATTCCATTTAAAATTACTGTAGACATTATAAAATATTTGGGAGTCTGCCTACCAAATCAAACCCAAGAACTATATGAATACAATTACAAAACACTTTTCACACAAATAAAGTCAGATCTAAATAATTGGAAAAATATCAGTTGCTCATGGATAGGCAGAGCTAAAGTAATAAAAATGACAATTCTATCTAAATTAATTTACTTATTCAGCGCCATACCAATCAAACTACCAACAATTATTTTATGGAGCTAGAAAAAATAACAACAAAATGCATCTGGAAGAATAAAAGGTCTAGAATATAAAGTTGATTAATGAAAAGAAATGCAAGGGAAAATGACCTAGCCATACCAAATCTTAAATTGTATTATAAAGCAGCAAGCAGCTATATATGGTACCCATAGGATATTGGACAAGTGGCTTAACCTCCCACATCCTCATTTTCCTCATTAGTAAAATGCAGATTTGGAAATAGATGACTACTATTTTTTTAAATCCTATCAGAAAATTTCCTAGAAAATCATTCCAAACAGATTGTATTTTTCAGAACTCCTCGGAGAGGAAAATGAGACTCAACTCATCTGGACTCATTGTTGTCAAACTACAGAGCTTTATGTAATAAAGAATGAACTTTACAAGCTACTAATAACCAAAAACAATAGATGTAAAGGTATTACAATTCAAATTTCACAGTATTATATACATAACCTGAGAAGGCACATAGAATTATGAAAATATTACTTATATAATCAAGATATATATGGTACTTTGTCCTTTAACATATTTAATATGTAATTAGAATAGAATTATAGAACATAGAATTATAAAAATATTATTCATATAATCAAGATATATCGTACTTTGTCTTTTAATATATTTAATATATAATTACCAGTGAAGATTAGGTAATGCAGGCTTTAAAACAAGAAGCCCATGGAAATATTAAACAGGGTTAGCAACACAATAATGGAAGGAGGATTATTACTCAAATCGTATCAAAGTTGGGATATAAGGGAATTATTTGAGTATTACTCAATTAAGGAAAATTTCAGATTTGTTATGCTTTGCAAAAACATAGAGGGACAAGGGAACAGACTTTGGAGATCTCGCTTGAAAGGTTTACAGGGTTACTTATACGGTGGCAATGTGAAGAATGTGCAATTGCCTTTAAATGAAGGAAAAGATCAGAGTTGAGAAGCAGTATCAGCATGACATCAGTGTTGAAATGGTTCTTCCATTGGAACCATCATGGGGGAACATATATCGGAGAAACACCAAGCCTTAATTTGCACCATTTGCAGATCTCTAAGTTATAAAGGCTCATACTAAATATTTAACAACCAGATACCCCTAGACTGTACAAGATGGCTCTATTTCACCCCTATTTACCAGCTTAAAATGAAACATTGGAAAATATTACTTATGTTAATAAATAGACTAATTTAGTTTCCAAATCAGAAAATAAAAACACAAATTAATATCCCCCACATAAGCACACAAAAAAGAGATTGCTAAAATCAAAAAAGAAATGAATAGAATCAAAAGTAAAATAACCCAGAAACATTTCAATTACTATAAGGACCTGGTTTTATAATGGGAAATAAGAAGTAATGAATTGATTTAAGAATAAAGATAAAATGAAATATATTTTTTTTTTCAAAATAGAAAACAAGGAGAAAACAATAATGAACAATGAAGAAAAACTTTGCAGAAAATTGACAATAAAATAATTTATATTAAAATGTACTAATACTCAAAATAAAGGCACAGATAAAAGAAAAAAATCTAATCTAAAAAGAAACAGAACAGTCCATGAATAAATTGCCACATTAAGAACAATATCAACAAATTCAGAAAAGATGAATTCATGAATAAATACTTGCAAACATTAAGAAAGTAGATGATATTAAGGTCATGAATGAGTATCATGGCAAATATATTAAATATACATATACATATATATTTAAATATATCAAATAAAATGCAGTAACAGAAAATTATTCAAAAAGAATAAGTTGATTTGTAGTAGAAATGTAAAACTGACTCAATATCAGGGAAACATTTTTATTAGTACGGCATTACATTTATAAATTAATTTGGGAAGTTTAGTCACTCTTACTCTTTGCATCAACCCTTGAATGATAAACTTATTTCCAATTATTTTGTTTTTCCTTTATTTCCCCCAGAAATATTTTAGAGTTGACCATGTAAGTCCTGTATTTATCTAGGTAGAGTACTTCCTTTAGAACTAGTTTAGTAGTTTCTCAAAATTGGTTAATTGTTTTATTACCATCTTTTATAAGTTTTTAATCTTGATTTTTTGTTACATTCTGTTACATTCTATTACTCTGCAATCTGTAGTAGAACAAGTCTCTTTCACAACAAAATTATTTTTAAAAAAATATGGAAAAAGATGAAGTTTTTGATAAAATTCAACATCTACTTTTGTGAACAATATTGACATATATAAAAATATAAGTCATTTACCTTAAGACAAAACAAAGTTTGTGTCTGAAACCAAGAACCATCTTTATTTATAATGGGCAAAATCTTAAACCCATTCCCATTTTCACTCAAAACATTGAGGAAGGCTGCCCACTCTCATCATTAATTCTTAGCATTGGCCTATGACTACTAGCTATAGTAATAAGAAGAACACAATATTTTCTACACCTGTGATTGTATCCAGATTAAATATTACAGAGAAGGAAATGATTTCCATGAATACAGACTGGCAACTCTTCTGTGATTCGTGGTCATAATATATATACTGGGCACACTGGGAGGTTTGCCCACGGTCATAGGAAGTATGCTTCATATATCAACTCAGGTCATTATGAACTCTGATTTATGAAACACCAAAGGAAGAAATTTTATTCTTAGATATCAAATTATCAAAATCCTCTGCTACATGATTAAAAATAGTAAAATTCACTTGTATTCACCAAAAACAGCTGGGAAAATGACATAGTAGTTTGGAAAAAAAAGATAATAGTTTCTGTTTCCCCTCTTTGCTCCCCATCAAAATACAAAATAAAAACTCATTCTGAGGGAATAAAATTATTTACAAATAGGTGATTGGTGTACATTTAGATATTAGCAAAATAAATTATTTGTTTTAGAAAGCAAGCTCCTTCCATAGTATCTGCTTTCAAAGAGCTTACAATCTAGTAGGGAAAGAAGAAGCATGCAAATAATTATGATACCTGTGGTCACAAGAATACATATTTATAACTGGAATGAACCTCAGTAGTCATCTATTTCCAAATCTGCATTTTACTAACGAGGAAAACGAGGATGTGGGAGGTTAAGCCACTTGTCCAATATCCTATGGGTACCATGTGTCAAGAAGAGTATAGCAAACACGAAAGAGACATAGGTAAAATGCTTTGAGGAATTTGAGGAGGAAGTGAATTTCTCTACCCGAGAAGATTAGGGCAAGACTTGAAGTCACTACTTGGAGACTCCACTGAAGAGGAATTCATCATCTCTTAGTGGAGCCTATTTAATTTTCAGATAGTTCTACTCGTAATGAAGGTTTCCCTTGATGCCAAACCTCAGTTGGTCTCTTCACAACTAACTGCCTTTTCTCCTGGTTCTCCTCTCGGACCAAATTACAAACCTTCGATACATGAACGTGAACATGGTTATCTTGTTTTCTCCCTCTTTTCACCTCCTACTCCTCCTCTCTAGCTTAAAAATCTTTTTTTCCTTTCAGTTGCACCTCATAAGATATGGACTCAAGGCCTTTTACCATCCTGATTGTACTCCTCTTGATATTACCAGTTCATTAAGATCCTCTGTAAACTGTAGTGCCCAGAACTGAATACAATACTTCAGATGATATCTGATAAGGGCAAAGTACAGCAGAATCATCACCTTCAAATTCCTGTAAGATATGGCTATCTTAATGAATCCAATGATCACATTAGCATGTCTTCACAGTCACATTACACTGACCTCAAATCCTCAGTTTTCCCACATCTTGGAAGTGGGAAGTTGATTTTTTTGTATCCAAGTATAGGACTTTATAATTATCTTTACTGACTTTACCCTTCTTCGATTCAGCCCAGTATTCGAGCCTGTCAAGATTCTGTTAGATCCTGATGCTATCATCTGCTGTTAGCTATCTCTCTCAGCTTTGTGTCATCTGTAAATTTGATGAGCATGCCATTTGTGGCATCGATAAAGTATACCATCTATGACATCTGAGTCATTGATAAAATGCTGAAAAAAGCACAGGGTCATGCACAGAACCCTGAGATTCCTCACTAGACATATTCGGTCATATTGATATCAAGCCAATAACAACCATGTTTTGAGTTTAAACATTCAACTGATTTTGAGTTCATCTAATTTTATTTTCATTTAATTCATTTTACATCATCATCTTCCTAAGAATAGTACAAGACATTTTATCAAAAAATTTGCTAAAACCTAGGTAAACAAGACCCATAATATTCCTCTTATATATTAATTTGTTATTCCCATCAACAATTAAATTATAGTTGACCTGGAATAATTTGTTCTTAGTAAAGCTATGTTGGGGGCAGCTAAGTGGCACAGTGTGTAGAGCACCAGCCCTGGAGTTGGGAGGACCTGAGTTCAAATCCAGCCTCAGACACTTGACACACTTAATAGCTGTGTGACCTTGGGCAACTCACTTAACCCCAATTGCCCAGCCTTCCCCCCTTAAAAAATAAATAAACCTATGTTGGCTTCATCACCTCTTTCCTTTCCCAGGATCTTTCAAATACTATTGAGAGTGACTCAGCAATCACATCTACCAGTACCTCTGATAACCATAAACGAAATTCATTTGGACTAGAAGACTTGGATTCATCAAAAGCTTTTTTAATAACAATGCACTCTATATTTACCATATCATCTTCATCTATTCGTTCAAGAATCTTGCCAAAAAAGGAAGTGATAGTATGAGACCCTCATTTCAGGTCTTTAGGTAAAGTTCTGCTAGATTACCACTCATTTGGAATATTGTAGGAGAGATGCTTTTTTGGGGGAAAGGTAGGACTCTTAGGCACCTTCCAACTTTGAATTTCTGTGATTCTCTATGATTCATGAGTCAGGATAAAAGTAATTCCTTATGTTAGGAAAGGATCCTGAATGGTAGCCCCAATTCTGAAACTGAATAGCCATTTGACCCTGGATAAGTAATTTCCCTCCCACTGGTGTCAGATTTTTTCCCTCTGTGCAATGAAGGGATTAGACTGCACATGATCTCTAAAGTCTCTTGGGGATCTAATTTCCTATGAATTTTTTCTTTCAGCAAAATCTCATAAGGACTGTTCATTAACAGATCATGTTCAGACTTCTAATTTAACAGAAATCACTGATTATCAAGGTAGCCCTTTCCCCTTCTCCTCGAAGGTTAATTACCTTTATGTCAAAGGTCTGCCACCAGGTAGCAGTGCCCCTTCTATGTCAGGAGGTGTGAGTGGCTATGCAAATTGATCGAATAAGCTAAACTAATACAGCAGAAGAGACCAGGTCTGTGTTTACTGAAGAGGTCAATTGATTTCAAAGTTTGCAGCTGTTCCACTGTTTAGCAGAAACAATTTTACATACAAACAGAGGCAGAGAAAGCTACCATTTGCTGAAATACTTGGTAAATTATTAAACACTTGGCAAAGGCTCATTTATATTGAGTAGAAGTGAAAAGATTAAAAAAGAAGTCCCACATGTAAACAGCAGAAATGCAAATTCTATCTGCCTCTAGCGTATTCCTTCTATGCTGCTACATCTTTTAGAATATTCTCTGTACTGCTTTTTTTTCTAAATAAACAATCAATATATTAAATATGCTTGCCTGGGTTTCTAAAGTAATTGCTATTGAAGCATTACTTGACGTTTTGCTCCTGTGATTTAAAAAAAATCCTTTTCCCATGTTAAGTAGCCCTATCCTTATGATGAACGTAGAACATTACAAGGCAAATCAATCATAATTTTCTGTAAATTTTAAAGAAATTATATGAAACTGCATCTTGGGGGTGCAAGAGAATGAATTTAAGCATATTTTTGTGACTATGTTCTACAGAGGATAGTAGTAAGACTTTGTATTTCCAGCAATTTTTCCTGAGGAATAAATGACAGAAATTGTGATTCATTAGTAAGTCATTTAGGTCAATAAACATTTATTGAAGAAAAAAATTTTTAAAAAAAGCTATTCACTGGTGTTCTAATATTTAAAGGGGTCATGTATTTTTCTGATTTTTAAGATGAACAAAGTGAAGCATATAATTTTTTTAAAAGATTTTACTAAAATTCTTAGAAATCATGTTCAGGAATCTTAAGCACAAAATGGTGCTTTATAACTAAATGAGTCTGGGGATTGGCATTACAGAAGAATGGATGGTATATTTTCATCCTACCACAACTCTTTCACTTACATATAAACATTAACAATTATATTTTTGTTTCTTTCTTTATACAGTTTGGCAGTATTGCCAGTCTGGATTTCATCTACGTGAACATAAAGGATTTAAATTGTTTTGTTTATATAATATTAAATATGCAAGCTATTTTATCCCCTTCCTCTATTCCTCCACCTCCTCATCTATAATTTCTTAACAACTAAGAGGCATCTTGATATAGTAGATAGAGAACTGGCCTTTAGAGTCAGAAAGACAAGGGTCTAAGCATTGCCTCTAAAACTCTGGCTGTGTAACAGTGAAAGATTGTTTCTTTAACTTCTCAGCACTCCAAGCAAGCACCCAAAGATGATTAATTAAAGATATGTGGCTTATCTGTGTATTTGGAGAGGTTTTCTAAAATGAGAATTCCCTACACTGATGAAATCATAAAACAGGACAGGGAAGGACCAACTTAGAATAATCTCAAAAAATAATAGGTTGACCCACCAAATAGTCATCCCACTCTTGATAAATGTTTTCAGATAGAGGGTGAATGATTATTTTAAAAGTAATACTTGTAAATGAGATTATTGAATTAAGAGGGATGTGGGGCCAGATAACACCTAAAGGGCTGACCAAGTCTAAAATCTTGTATTTGATCAAGAAAATGTTCTTTGCTTATACTGACTTGTCAATTCACTGATTTTTTGGTGAAACATTAAAAAAAGGATCATGCTTATAGAATAAAAAGTTTATAGAAGCTCTCTTTGTACTGACAAAGACCCAGAAGTTGGGAGGATGCCCATAAATTGGGGAATGGCTCAATAAGTTTTGGTATATGATCATGATGGAATACTACTGTGCTATAAGAAATCATGAGCCCAATGATCTTAGAAAAAATATGGAAAGACTTGCATGAAATAATGAAGAGGGAAATGAGTGGAATCAAGGAACATTGTATACAGTAAGAGCAATATTGTTTTAAGAATGACTTTGAGTGAATAAGTTGTTCTGATTATTAGAAAGAACTGATAAATAGAAGTACACACATACACATATACACACACACACACACACACACACACACACACACACACATATATATATATATATATATATATATATATATATATATATATATACATTTGGTATATATATATGGTAGCCATCTCTAGTGTAGGGGAGGAGGGAAGGAAAAAAAACCAAATTTACATGATAATATTGTTGCATATTTGAAAGGAATGGCAAATTGTACATAGTAGATGTAGTTCCACATATATAATCATCTTTTTACTGTATTATGTTATAGAAGTGCTTTTTTATTCCATAAATTAAAAATAAAATAAAAAGGACTGTGGTTGGGGGTATTGCTTAGGGCATTTTTAACCTGGTCCCTTAAGTTTGTGGGGTATGGTCATCCCTGATGAAAACAAACAGTCTTGGTGAGATCGGATCTTGCAAATTAGCAAGGGTTTATGTGGAGTTCTGGAATATATCTTAGGTACAGGACTCATCAACTATAGCCAATGTCTTGATTCTTCATGGTATTCTTTTTTTTTTTT
>CM053624.1:287842927-287855440 GCA_028646595.1 Phalanger gymnotis
AGTAGAGAGTACTATGTTCCAAGCTCGCAGGGGTGCGCTCTCGATTTCAGAGCAATTACAGCCAGCTCTGCCATGGCAGCACTCCTCCTTCCCCAAGAGCCCCCAACCTGGACTGGACTTAGATCTTCAGCAGGCTCTGCACTCCTGCTCTGATCTACTACTTAATTCCTCCCACCAGGCGGGCCTGAGGCTGGTAGCTGCCCCATCTCTACTGCCCCTGGGGCAGTGGCTGAACTGGGAACTCCTTCCACTCCCCTCAGCTTTTCCTACTAACCTTCTCTGTTGTCTTTGGTGTTTGTGGGTTGAGAAGTCTGGTAAGTGCCACAGCTCGATGATTCATGGTGCCAGGGCCTGCACTAGGGCCTGCTCTGCCCAGCTCCTGGTCTGGTTGGTCCTGCTGCCCCCGCACTGGGCTCTGCTCTGCTCCCCTCCGCTCCCAGCTCCGTGCGTGATAGACTTCACCTAGTGACCATCCAGGCTGTCCTGGGCTAGAGCTCTGCTTCCCTCTGCTATTTTGTGGGTTCTGCAGTTCTAGAATTGGTTCAGAGCCATTTTTTATAGGTTTTTGGAGAGACTTGGCGGGGAGCTCACACTAGTCCCTGCTTTCCAGCTGCCATCTTGTCTCTGCCCCTCTAAGCCTTTTATTTCAATGCAAATATAGCAAGTTGTTACAAAGCTGGTAAGTACGCCAAAAGCACTGGAGCAGGATGAACCTTAAGTTTTGAATGATCACATCAGAGATACAAGTATTATAATACCTAGTTTGTGTTAACACAGTATACTATATGTGGCCCAAGGTACATAACAAATCAAAGCCTTAAAACACTGACACTATTGCAATGAGGTTATCAATACTGCTGAAATTGGTACATAAATATGATACAAGCAAAAACTGATAACATAAAAGTATAAATTCAGACAAATTGCTATAAGGAAGTCGAAGAAGAAGAAACCACTATCAACTGAGGTGTGGGTAAAAGTAGTGTCTTCCATGTAGACTATGCGAGCCTTTAAAGATATTGAAACCCTCCTTTGGATTTAATTGTCTCAGAGGCCTAATGCTTGGTGCACTGATATAGTTTCCTGGTGGCTTAAATATAGAGCCAGGCAAGGAGAAGACAAGAACTGTTCTCCTTTAGGCTTGACTGGTATACCAGTATGAACAACACTGAGACAAGAAACCTACATTCAACTGAATCAGTGTTATATACTTGTTGAATATCCTTTCCTAAGCTATGGTTAAGTAAGCTATCTTGTGTTGATGGATGGTCTATCATTGTCTCAGTTTATTCCAAGTCTGAACTTGAAGCACCAAATGAGTCCGAATAGGGAACGGCTATAGCCTATCATATGCTTTTTAAAAAATCCAGCACCTGAGCTGGATTTTAAAGGAACAGAAGGATTTAAGAAGCAGAGACACTGAGGAAGTTCATTCCAGGCATGGGAAATGATGTAAAGAGATGGAAAAGCATCATGCAATAGTAAGCAATTTCATCTAGGTTTCAATGTGGAATGCTTGAAGTGGGGGTGGGGAGGTGTACTGAAAAAAGTATACTGTAGGGTAATGGTAATGTAAATTTAAAGATTTTACCATCCATTAACAGGCTGTTGTGACCTGCTTACATCACAGGAAGCCTAAGTCACATGTGGTGGGAGGAGTTTGCTGAATAAGTGGAAGAGGAAAGGGTGGAGCAGGGAGGAAGTGAAGTCAGAACAGAGAGCTGGGGTAGAGAGCAGATGCAGGGAGGAATCAGCTAGTATTTGTGAGTGTGTTAGTGGGAATACCCCAGCAAGGGAGCAATAGCTTTAAAATGGAGCGGCTCCCTGCTGTGATAATGTGTCTTAACTTCTATGCTGCTTGGATGGATTGTACTTACTGGTTTTGGGATTGTGTTTTCTGGTGTCTGAATAAATGTTTTGCTTCTTCTGTCTTCTATATGGAGAGTCTGTTATATTTTGTGATGCAGAACCAAGTCAGCATATTCATAGCAATAGCAACTATTATGACTATTGCCTTGATGGTGCATGTAGCCATGTTCTGAAGGGCCTTCAGTCTTTGACTAAGGAGAGCTGTAGGCATTGAGGAGCTCCTGGTGCCTTTTGAGCAGAGAAGTACCAACAACAGACCCTGTCGCATATCAATGAAAGGTGAGAATGGCTATTAGATATTGCCAAAATAGAATGAATAAGTAATTTATAACATGAAGTGGGTGAAGGAGAATGAAGAGGCAACAAAACTTAATGTTTTCAAAGGTGAGAAACAATGAGAAACACGGTGTGAACAATAGAAACTGGAAAGTTGGAAGGAAAGACAGATTTGGGGCATGTAAAATAGTATGACTAGATTTGGACATGCCCAGTGAGCAATTGGAAATGCGCTGGCACTGAGGACTGCCTGGAAATAGATATTCAGATGTAGCTGTCATCTGGTCTTCTTGTTTCTAGTCTGTTTCCTCTCTGATACATCTTCTAAAAAAGTTTCAAGAATCATCTTCCTAAGGGACAGGTCTGACAATGTTACTCACCTAATAAAAGAGCTTTTAGTAATTACCCACAAAATGCAAACTCCTTTGCTTGGTCTTCTGTAGTCTGACTCTACCTACCTTTTGGCGCCTTATTTCATATTACTACTCTTCAAAAGCTCTGATTCAAATAAATCTATGTACTCCTTGTTTCTTTGTTTATTTGTTTTGGAGGGAGAGGGGGAGGCAGGGCAATTGGGGTTAAGTGGCTTGCCCAAGGTCACACAGGTAGTAAATGTGTCAAGTGTCTGAGGCTGGATTTGAATTCAGGTCCTCCTGACTCCAGGCCAGTGCTCTACTCATTGCACCACCTAGCTGTCCCCTATTCAATGTTTCTTGAACTAATACTCCATTTCACCCCTCCATACATGTGTGTGAGCCAGTGCCCATGCCTGGAATACCCTAATCTTTCTTTATCAGATATATTGTCATCCTTTCAAGCTCATGTTTCACCTCTTTTGTGAAACATTCCTTAATTCACCACTATTAGTATTCTCTCCTTCAAGTTTATTTGTACTATACTTAGGTGGGTATTTGTTCCATGCTTCCTTCTTCCACACTTCTGTTTCCCCTAACCTCTTCATAGCAGAACGTAAATTCCTGTAAGGTAAGTAATATTTTTCCTATTTCTGTCTTTGTATATTTAGCATAGAGAATTACACACAGCAGACACAATAAATATTGAATAATAAAATAGCAAAGAAGGCTTAGAAGGAGCATTTGGATAGGTAGGAAACAAAGAAAGACCTGTATTTTGGAAGCCAAAGGAGGAGGGAATATCAGGAATGTGGGAATCATGAACAGTACCATATGCTGCAGAAGGGTCAAGGAGAATAGTGACTGAAAGAAAAAATAGCTATTGGATTTGGCAAGTCAGTTGTTAGTGACTTTGCAAAAAAAAAAAAACAGTTTTCTACTTGTCCAAAGTAGGTGCTAATTAAATGTTGACTAGCATGCTAATCAGGTTTCTACCAATTGGCAAAACAAAGAAAATTCAGCTAAGTCATAGATAGTTCCATTCAGAGAGCTCCAAGAGATACTTCGGAAAGACAGATTAGTAGTTTGGGTTTATTTAGAGATTTCAAATTCAAAACCTGGGTTGAATCATAATTAATGTGAGATATAGGACAATTACTGTGCATATAATATGTTGTAATTTTTTCTCAGTGGGTTAAAATAATCATTCTAGTCTTCAGGTATTCTCTTAATGTCCTCCAAATATTATGCATTTAATAAATCACGTGTGAAAATTTATTTATAGTTTTTCTTGAAAAATCAAAAGCAAACTTTTGTTTTAGGAAATTTTACATAAATTTGGTTTCTGAAAGCAGTCGAGTTACACACGATGTGCTCCATTCTTCCCATAAAATGGCTGGTTAGTTTTCATTTGTAATTCTCAGCAGTTTTCCATCATATTCAGATTATCAAGGTTGAAAGAAACCTCAGAGACCATCTGTAATGATTTCTATCAGAAACAAGAATATCCTCTTCACCATCCCTAATGAGAAGTGATCAAGGCATTGTCAAGTATCTATTCCATTCAAGGCAGTTTGGCAGGATAGAGGGATGATAGTATAATGGCCTTGGAAACTGGAAGACCCACATTCAAGTGCTACCTCTAAAACATACTGTTTGTGTGAACAAATTGTTTAACCCCTCAGCAATTTCAGGACATTTTCTAAGGTTATATGGAGATTTCACCCATTCAATCTGGGAAATGAGTACTCAGGAAAGGAGCTCCCCATACTGATGACAAAATCACAACTTTGGATCTCTCTCCCCACCAAGATATTTTTTCTTATACCAAGCCTTAATGCACATTACAACTCCTACTATTATTCTTAATTTATCTCTCTAAAGCCAAGGAGAACAAGTCAAATTTCCTATCAAAATGACAACCATTCAAATAGCAAACTCCTTCCTTAATCCTACTCGTCAAGACTTTTCTTATTTAAGTTAAACAACCAGATTTTTTTCTAAGCTAAATAACCACCTTGCCTTTTTTTTTTTCCAGTTCAAAGTGGTTAAGTGACTTGGCTAGGCTATAAAGATAGTACAGAACAAAGCCTGGATTAGAATTCAAGCTCTCTAAATCCAAGTTCAGGGCATTTTCAATTACACCATCCTTATATATTGAGAATGATTAAAAAAATTTTGAGAAAAGATATAAACTATAGCATTTAGAGCTGCAAGAGACCTTAAAGAGACATCTAGTTATTTTTTTTCACTTTGCAAAAGAGGAAACTGAAGTTCAATTATATGAATTAGTTTAATTAAGAGCATTCAAAAAGTAAGTTGGAATTTGTGGAAGATGATGGATGACAAGTACTTGATGTCAAAGGTGAAAGAACTGGCTTTCCTAAAGATTCAGTCAGAACATCTACAGTAGTGCCTAGAGAAGGAGGTCAAGAGGGGTATGAAACAGGAAGGCCTGTTCCTGTCATTTCCTTTTCTCAAGGGCTTCCTGCCTGTCTATGCTATAGCCAAGTCGAGAGTATCTGTAGTGATGAGCTTTGTAGTTGGTGCATGCACTGGCATCTATGTGGCACAGTCCTATGCAGTCCCCACCATCAAGAAGACATTGCAAGATTATCTCTGCACCCTGCATAGGGAACCTGAGTAAATTACCCTCAGCAGTGTTCCTTCCCAGGTCTTGTCAAGAGGGGCCATAGCCCTCTGACAAAAATGCTTGGAATCTGGGTCAGCATGGATAGGCAGTAGGTCTGACTGTATAGTGTCATCAAAGATAGACGCCAGGTGTCTTGCCCTATGTAAGCTGATCAGTAAGTGAAGGATCTTTCTCACCCATTGAATAAGCTTCAGGTGAGGTCAGGACCACACCCTTTCACTAATTAGATATGCCACTAATTAGGCCCCAGGCTAGTTAGCAAACCAGTTTGCTAGTTTTTGAGAGGCCTGAAGCCCTCAGGGCCCTAAGGGTTGTTGCAAAAACCATACCAGTGGTATGTGCATCTAGTTCTAGTCAATCAGATGATGGCTAGAACTACATAGAAAGAGAGCCCAGAACTGGGAGCAGCAGAGCCAGAGAGCCAGCATCCAGAGAGAGTCTAGAGTAGAGAGTGCTGAAAAAGAGAGAGTCATAGACATCAAGGAACTCAGAGTTGGCAGAGCTGTAGGAGAAGAGAGTGCTGAGTGGAGCTTAGGATTCATGAATGATCTTTGTATAGGAAGGACCTAGGATGGAAGGGAAGCAACAGTATGCCTTGGTTCCTTACTATAACATTTTGTTATAATTTCCTCGCTACTACAGTGATGTGGGAGTATTGGTTTTGGAATATTATTGCTACAATATCAAATTAGGGGCATTGGTCCTTGGATCTGAGCCTCTGGAGTCTAAATAAATGTTATACTTCCTCTGCCTTCTACCTAGAGAATTCCATATACTTCGTGATTCCAAACCACTCAAGCATGTCTATGGCCCTCTCCAAGGTCATGAATTTTGCCTTACTGCTATACCCTATCTCCAATCTCACAAGCTACTAACTTTTAGTTTCTTTAGCTGCTCCAGACTATAAATGTTTTCTCCTCTTCTGACTGTATATCTCTACTGTGGAGGCTGGTAGAGTAAGAGGGCCTAGCCTCTGGAGATGTTTTACCCTCCAGTACTATTAAAGCAGGCTTGCTGTGGTCAGCATTGTCCTTTCTACTGCAACACCTAGCTGCCCTGCCCCAGAATATAGTCAGAGAATTAATACATATTTATTATGTACTTCCATGTATCAGTGAATATTTGTAAATCTTCTTCTCTCTCTCTCTCTCTCTCTCTCTCTCTCTCTCTCTCTCTCTCTCTCTCTTTTTCTCTCTCCCCCCCCCCCCGTGTCACCATTTCAGTTTGCTTGGGCTTTGTATGAAATCTGACATTTTCCCCCTCTCTGTTGTATTACAACCTGCTTGTACATGTCTGAATTTCAAACCAAAGGAAACTGATTTTAGAACACCAATTTGCCCCCGAAGGTTTACAAACCTGTGCTGGCCTTCTATCATACAAGGCAAACTTTCAGGCTTGGTGAATCCTTCAAAGACTTTTAGTGACCATGCTTTGAAAATCAAATACTATTTGTTTTCTAGCATAGGGTGACCCACAAGTGTGGCTGCCAATTCTAAAAGACTAGAAGAGCCAGTAAACATGTTCTACTTATCAAATGGATTAGGGAATGAAGAAAAGTACTTAGAGATTTTTTTCCTTTTCTTCCCCTCCCCTCTTTTTACCCAAAGTATGTCACAGTATTCTTTTTAAATCATGAGATGTGCTGTTCAACATCTATTAAAATTTATAACAAAACAACAAGTAGTTAGGGGTCAATAATGCCAGCTCTTTTATATTGATACTCTCTCAGCCAACTGGACTCTGTCTGGACTGTAATAAATACGCTTATTGATAGCAGTCTGGAGTGTATAGTGACTTGTAACTTTACTCAATTGAACTCTTTTTCTGTATTTCCTGGACCCTCTTTTTTATAACACAGATATCTCTCTGTGCTCTATTTTTGGTGAGGTTTATATTAAAATATTTTGCATGATATAGTTCCTGCTAACATCACTAATCTGCACCACTCGCTTAAATGTATGTGTGACCATAGCCCAGTTATTTTTGCCAGAGACAATAATAATTATTCTACTTGACCTCAGAGGGCAGAACTGGGTTTAATGAGTGGAAGCTACAAAGAGGGAAATAGAGGCTTAATATTATCAGGAGACAAAGGTGGGGGTGGACTTCGTAATAATTATATATAGCCAAATGTGGAATAGGCTGCCTTGGATTAAAGGTCTTTACTCAGCTTAAAGCACTATAGAAACGTGTGCTAATATTATTACATTTGGCAAGATGCTTTGTTAGAACCTTAGATAAAGAGTCTTTCTGAAAGGTCACATATTTTCTATCTGCTACTGAGCTGTTACAAAGGTACTGATAACATTTAGTAAAAAGAATTTAATGTGACATCCTTTCCCCTCCCTTTAAGTCTAATTATAAACTGTTTGCATCTGGTTAGAGTTATCATAGAATGAATTTGATTTTGCATGCTGTCCATATGACTTTCAGCTACTGAAATTACTTGTTTTAAATAAGTTCTAGGGTCAGCAAGTATTAGGCTGGTAAACTGATAAGAGATGTAATGGTTTAACCTCACAGAAATAGATATATTTTCTTTATCTCCTTCCTCATCCCTTTTTAAAACTGTTTTGTATATAAAGAATTGCATCTTTCTGTGATTTGAGCCAGAGATTTTAGCACAGCAAAAAGACTTTTTGGAAAGCTGGTAACGGGTGCTGTGGGCTGACAATAAAAAATGAATATCAGCTCTTCGGACTTTATATTATTTTGTAGTCACACCACCTGAAATGCACTTGCCATCATAGCCAACTGTCACAAAGGAACTGATTTGATTCCCTATCCAGAAAAATGATTGGTTCTCAAGCTCAGTGATCCTGCACCTAAGGAGTGATGGCAGCATTCACCGCCCCCCCACAAAGTGGTAGAGAAGCACATGTTGAGAAGGCCCTATTCTTGAATCAGATTCTGACTTTTTGATTAAACCAGCACCTCTGAGTTCTGAGTACCAATCATTAACATCATTAAGCTTCTTGTTTCTTAATTGCATTCTTGTGTAGGGAACTCAAGGCAAAAATGAACTAACTCTGAGAAGCCCACAATCAAAGTTGATTGCATCCAACCTTGCTGTTGCACCTCTATTAACCTACAAGCTGTGTGGGCAGGACTTGTACAAAGCCTTCTAGGAGGAAAAAAAAAATGTCTCCTTCACATTGGGCTACACTTGCATTTAACATGAATTTTCTTGAAATTTTGAAGAAGCTCTTCTATTGACCCCTGTCAGAGGTGGCCAATTTCTCAAACTGTGACTACTGGTTGTCATTTTCAAAGTCAACAGATGTTGACCTTAGGATGGAAACTTTTCCTTCATTGCATGAACCTAATCAACATTACACCCTTTACTTTTTCATGAAATGCACTATCCAATTAAAAAGTAAGCTCTTTTATTTTTTCAAAGAGAGGTCCAGGGTTAAAATCTCATTTAGGCTGCATTAGTCTAAATGTGGCTTTGGGCTATTTGTATTAGCTTGAGCTATTCATGAATTCCACGAAAAAGGAAAGGAAAGGACACTTAGGGGACAACAAAAAAAAAGTGATTTAATGGTATGCATGACTTCACATTCAATTTCTTTAAAAGTGGTCCTTGATAAGACGATGTCTAGATTTTTTGACACTATCTCTTTTTTTTAATCTCACTCCTTATCTCCATTTAAAAACTGCTGTTGAGTCCTGTAGAAGTATACACTGCTGTATAGAAACTTTGTACCCGACTATTGTATAGTCATATTACTTCCTAGTCCTTCACAGTCTTGGTTTCTAATGGAACCATGTTGAATGAAAGACTTATGCAGTGTCCAGTCACTCCCAAAAGATTAATTCATTATTATAGTGATTTATATAGGCTGTAGAATTCTATAGGATATCCCAAAAGCTTTAGTGCATTTGCATGGTTTTGGGGGCAGTATATACATTTATGCATCCTATCTCTTTCAAAGCTTATCTCAAAAACCACCTTCTCCAATGTTCTCTAATACCACTTAATTCTTATAGTTTTGATTTTCCTAAAACTTTGTTTCTATCATAGCAGCTTGATAAAGTAGAAAGAAGAGGAAGTGTAGATAACGTAGGTTCAAATTCTGGTTTTGCCATTTACTACATGAATGACTTCAGACAACTCATTTAACATTTCTGGTACTTGTTTCTTTATATATCAAATGTGAAGTTTAGGGTAGATGAATGAAACACTATAAATATTATCATTGTGTCCAGTTTTATATCACAAAATTATATTTCCACATCTTCTCTGAAAGCTCCATGTAAATGTGTTTTCAGTTATTATTGGAACAAATTCTATCAAACAAGTAATATTTTCATAAAAATGGTTTCTACACAGGATAATATTTCTACAAAATTAAAAGATACTTTGCATGAGTATTTTACAATTTGTTATATGCATGAAAAAGATCTAATTTAATTGCATTTAGAAAATTGGAAATCAAGGTGCTCCTTGGTACAAAAGACCAACATTCGTGCACCAGTATTCCCTTAGGGTTGCTTGCTTCCTGTTGAATCCTTTTTCAATTATGCCTGACTCTTCATGAATCCATCTTGGGTTTTCTTAGCAAAGATACTCCAGTAGTCTGTCATTTCCTTCTCCTGCTCACTTTACAGATGAGCAACTGAGGCAAACAGGGTTAGGTTACTTGCTCAGGGTCATACAGCTACTAAGTATCTGAGGCCAGATTTGAACTCAGGAAGGTGAGTCTTCCTATCTCCAGGCCCAGAGCTCTATCCACAGTGCCACCTGGCTGTACTTAGGGATACTGAGTGGGAAAAAACATGGGACACTGGGATATCAGTAGTATTAAAGTGGCAGGTGACCCAAAGGGCAAGGGAAAACATACGTTGTATATAGGTTAGCCACTACATATTTCAGGTGATGACTTGCACATGCTAAGTTATTTAAATGACATAATTATGACCATAGAAATTCAGGTGGTTTGGTACTGTGGTGAGGCACGGCAGATGGAGAGTCTGAATGTTTCACTAGAAGCAAGAAAATGTTCAGAGAACAGCAAGGCACAATTTTGCATCAAGGGACCAACAAGATGGCAGACTAGACACTTTCCCCAGATCATTGGTTCTCCCTCTTCCCCCCCCCCAAAAAAAAGCATTATTAACCATGTGTAGAACACTCAAAACTAAATCAACAAAATAAAAATGAAAGAACCCTACAGGGTAAGATACCTATGCATGAACACAAGAGAATGCTGAACCTTATTGCAAGAGATCACTTAACAGTCTTCTCCAACCAGCCTTCACATTCCCACTTCAAGGATGCACAAAATGACCCAGGCTTGTGCCTGAAATCCAATGGGCTCCTGCTCCAGAGATCTGGCCAGCACATCTCACCCCCAGCCAATCCTTCACCTCGTAACAAGTTGCAGACATTAATTTCTGCTGGCCACTTGAAATTGAGGTGGGATTTGAGAAGGTCACACAATTTGTTGCCTTCTACTTGGAGCAGTCCCTATCACCTACACTTGAAGAGACTGTTCCAAAACATTCTCCCAGCCTTCCCCTAGCAAGGCAAAAAATGGCATTTGTAGATGCAGCCCAATCAAAGAAATAAAGGAGGGGAGCCATCGCATGAAATTGGACAATATTTCAGTATAACTGGCTGCACTGGGTCTGAAAGAAAGGGGGATGGAACTCTACTGGGGCCAGTCCTCTCTTTCCAGAATATAATTAGGGCAGGACCAAAACTATTGAAGCTTAAGTACTCCACTACAAGAGGATGGGACAGATTTATAATTCAGCTTTGGGAATTTATCCACCAACAAAAGGGGAGGAGTCGGAGAATGATGGGGTATTTAAAGGGAAAAAACTGAAACAGCAAAGCCTTTACAAGAAAGGAAATTTAATAAAAACCCAGAGTACAAGCAGATAAGTCAACAAAGAAGATCCTAATACTAGAGTGAAAGAAGAATAGCAAATCCTCAGTGATTACAAAGCTGTCTCAGCAAATATTGTAAGACAAAGGAAAGTAAACCAATGTCTGATGAAACATAAAATCATCTGGAATCCCAATAGAATATTGAACAATAATAAATTCCAAATCGGTTAACAAGAAAAATGTAACCCCTAATAGAAGAAATTAAGAATGAATATGTCAGATTTTATATCTTTTGATGCAGAAATTGAAAAAAAAATCCCAGTGAGATTAAAAAGAAATCAAAACCAGATAAACTGGAGAAAAAGAATTAACTACAAATAAATAACATGTGCACTACATGTGTGTCTTCTGCCTGATCTCCATCCTCTTGTGGGTGTAAGAGAAGTGCCATTGGATCCTACTAGTCTCCTTTTGCTGAGACATAGGCACCTCAGACAAAGTAGCATTGCATTAAATTTCAGGTCTGGCATCCTGCCTTGAGAAAGGAGAGCATTACCATTCCTTCTCTAATTTCTTGCCCCATCCCTTGAATAGTCTAATGCTCTGAAAGGAC
Organism: Phalanger gymnotis; assembly: GCA_028646595.1. NCBI lineage: Eukaryota > Metazoa > Chordata > Mammalia > Diprotodontia > Phalangeridae > Phalanger > Phalanger gymnotis. Next base: position 287,854,531 of record CM053624.1, read on the forward strand.
CCCATCTCTCGGTCATAAGATTATTTGAAAATCACTCTAAATTTTTCACATAATGATTAACAAACTCCTATCTGGTCATACTCTCCACATCACAGAGATTCTAAAATACCACAGGTCACAATCCATATCCCATTTGTTATCATACACTAGGCTAATTGTTTATTCTCTTCCTCCTCAACCATCCCACCTCCCTAATCCCCCTCAAAAAAGAATCCCAACCAAATGCTACCTATGCTTTCCAGTTTACCCACTGGAATGCCTGCTCCATAGGAAATACATTTTCTTTCATTTTACTTTTTTCTCCTTTCCCAATTCTTTCAAGAAACTTTGTTTCCTCCTGATGACACAGTCTTCCTGGCCACCCTTTCCAGCATTGGTTCAATTTTCATCACTGGTCACAGTGAGGGAGTTAGAATATTCTTTGCTCCCTATTGTCACTTCTAGTTTCTCTTCCTACTATCATCACACAATATCTTGTCTTCCTTTGAAGTCCATAAAATATACATCTACCACCCAATCAAAATTCTGGTAGCTGTTTGTCTACACACAGGATAATCAGCTTCCTTCCTCAATTAGTTCCCTTTTTGGCTCATGGTCTATGGTCTTTCTTTTCTCCTCAACTCTTGCCCTCAAACTTGGGGACTTCAACATCAACATACATATTGATATTCCCTCAAATACCCTAACCTCTCATTTCATCAAACCTACACAATTCCCAGAACATACCCTGCCACTCCACCTTAATCTCACACAGTTAGCTATACCCTTGATCTTGCCCTCACCCATACATGCACATAAATTAATTCCATAAATACAGAGTTCTTAAACTTTAAAATTCCTTTAACTGATCACAATCTATTATCTCTACATCTCCTCCTTTGCCTTCCAAAAACAAACCCTGATCTTTGTC
>CM053624.1:287855540-287890479 GCA_028646595.1 Phalanger gymnotis
CTGTTGAAAGAAAGTAGAAAAAAAAATCATGCAACCATTTTGACTGGCAGTGTCAAAGGACCGAAGGGGGCACATTCCAGTAATATTGCAATTCTAACAGACCTTAGCAACAGATTGGAAGGGAGGGGGAGAGATAGTGAGGAGTCAAGGATGATGCCTAGATTATGAGCCTGAGGAACTAACAGGATTGTGTTGTCCTTCACAAGCAGGAGGGAAGGTAGGAGGGGGCAGGGTTTAGGAAAGATAATGAGTTCCATTTTGTATAAGTTGAGTTTGAATTGAATACTGGACATCTAGTTCATCATGTCTGAAAGGCATTTGTAGACATGAGATTGGAGGTCAGCAGAGAGTTTGAGGCAGCATAAATAGATCCGAGAATCATCTGTATAGAGTTAGCACTTAAATCCCTGGGAGCTCATAAGATCACCAGATGAAGTTGTATAAAGAAAGAAGACCCAGGAATGAACAATGAGTTTTTAATTTCCATGGATTAAATGATCATGTCTATGGTAATGATTTTTCGAATCTACTTGTCTAGCCCTAACCTTAGTCTCTGCTGAATTCCAATCTCACACCTTCAAGTGTCTATTAGATGCTTTGAAATGGATGTCGCCTAAATATTTTAAACTCAACATGTACAAAACTGAATTCACTATCTGTCCCCCAAATACTCCCCTATCCCAAACTTCTCTAACACTGTTAAGGGCACCACCATTCCCTCAAGTCACACAAGCTTGAAACCTCAACTCCTTATTATGCCTAATCTTTCATATATTAAGTTCTATGGCCAAAGCTTGTCCACTTCCTCCAGGATAAAACATAAAATCCTCTGTTTAGCATTTAAAGCTTTTTATAACTGAATCCACCACTTTTCTTCCTTATTATGTCCCAATTCTCATGTGTTCTCTGATCCTCCTTACTTTTCTTCAAACAAAACACTCCATCTCTCAGACCTAGGAATTTTCACTGACTGTGCCCCATGCTCAGAATGATCTACCTCCTCATATTTTCCTTATGGCTTTAAGTATCAGCTAAAATCCTATCTTGTACAGTAAACTCTTCCAAATCTCTCTTAATTCTAGGCTGATTTGTGGTTCTTTGCATGTTGCCTTGCTGATTGAATTATTAACTCCTTGAGGACAGGTTCTTTCTTTTCTTTTCTTTCTTTTCTTTCTTTTCCTTTCTCTTTCTTTCTTCCTTCCTTTCTTCTCTCTCTCTCTCTCTCTCTCTCTCTCTCTCTCTCTCTCTCTCTCTCTCTCTCTCTCTCTTTCTTTTTTCTTTCTTCCTTCCCTCCTTCCCTCCCTCTCTTTCCTTCCTTCATTACTTTTCATTCTTTTCTAACCCTTGCACTTAGCAAAGTGCCTGGCATATAGTGAGTTCTGCATAAATGCTTACTCATTGAATGACAAAAAATACAAATTACCCCAAATTAATATGCCACCAAAATAAGGGCTTAAGTTCTATAGTCTCAGAAAAGAAATTTGAATTAGGTGAAAGAGGCCACCAAAGGGGATGTAACCTGATCTATATGAAGTTATAGGAAAATTCAAATTTTATAGAAAAAAATTGTTATACCACACAAATTAATCTCAAAAATTAAGACAGAAAGCACTCTGGCAAACTCCTTTAATTATGCAAATATAATTCTAATTGTGGTGACCAACTAGGTGGCACAGGGGATAGAATACTAGGTATGGAGTAGTTTCCTTGAATTTAAATTTGCATCAGACATGTAGCTGTGTGACCATGGGCAAGTCACTTATCCCCATTTGCTTCAGCTGCCTCATCTGTAAAATTAACTGAAAAATGACTGAACAACAAAATTCTAATTCTTAAACAAGAGAATGGTAAAGAAAATAAAGACAACTATGAATTAATACTGCTAATGAACATTAATTGAAAAAATGTAAAATAATATCCAGGCAACATATTACAGCAATGTATCCAAAAAGCATCCATTATGATTATTTGGATTTATATCACAGATGCAAGTATGATTCAACATAAAAAAGCTAATAATTAAAAAATCTACACCATTTGATTATTTCAATAGATGCAGAAAACTCTTTGACAAAGTATAACTCGTTTTTGCTAAAAACCCTACATAGTATGGGCATGAAGTTGTCTTTCTTAACAAGATAAAAAGTATCTACCCGAACATAAATGTTAACATTATGTGTAATAGGGAGATATTAGAAGTTTTCCCAGTAAATATAGGAGTAAAGGAAGTTTTATGCCTTTCTCTTCTGTTGTCATCTACAATTCTAGAAATGCTAGCAATAGCAAAAAGACAAGTGAAATAAATTAAAAGCATAAAGAAATATGCTGAAGAAATTTTCTGATGACATTATATTTTGCTCAGTAAGTCCCAGGGAACTATCAGAGAAACTAATTGAGGTAATTACCTTGAACAAGTCACTTAATCTTTTTAATCCTTGGCCTTCTAATCTGTAAATGAGTGGGTCTGATTCAATGGCCTCTAAGTAGCCTTCCAGCTCTAAATCTAAAAGTAATTGGTAGTAACAGCTTTGGTAAAGTAGCAGTCTATGAAATAAACCTACAAAAATAAATATCATTTCCTTATAGCAAGAGCAAATAAAATCCTGAAGGCAATAATAGAAAAAGATGCCTCATTCAAAGCAACTACAAAATGCATAAAATATCTGGGAGTCAGTTAACCAAAATACACTCAATACATGTATAGATACAGCATAGCTACATCTATCTATCTATCTATCTATCTATCTATCTATCTATCTATCTATCTATCTATCTGTCTATAGAGAGATAAATGACAAAGTATTCCTTAAAGAAATAAAGAATAACTCAACTTTTGTTGTTGTTTAATCATTTTTCAGTCCTATCAGATGCTTTTTGACCCCATTTAGGATTTTCTTGGCAAAGACACTGGGGTGGTTTGCCATTTCCTTTCTTTCTCCAGCTCATTTTACAGATGAATAACTGAAACAAAAAAAGATAAAGCATCTTTCCCAGGTCACACAGCTAGTAAGTGTCTCAGGCCAGATTCGAACTCATGAAGATGGGTCTTTCTGATTCCAAGCCCAGTGCTCCACTGTGCCACCTAGGTGTTAATAGCTTAACCACCTGGAGGTATATTTGTTGCTCGTGACTGTGCTATGACCATATATAACAAAAATGGCAATGCTTCTAAAGTTAATTTATAGATTGAATTGTATAACAAATTAATAAGGGGATAATTTGGAGAGCTAGATAGTAACCAAATACATTTGGAAGATAAAAAAAATCTCTACTATCAAGGAAGATAATTTATAAAAAAGATAGGAGTGGAGGAAAGATTGAAATTACAAAACTAAAATTGTATTATAAAGCAGCAGTCATCAAAATAATTTGGTACTGGTTAAAAATAATAAAAAAGTAGATTCTTACTACAGACTAGCCAAGGAAGAATGATGATAATTGATACCAATGTGTAACAAATTCACACATATACAATATCTAGCAAAGAACTCCCTATTTGAAAAGAATTGTAGCAAAATCTGGAAAGCAGTCTGGAAAAAAAATCAGTTTGGACCAATAGCTTATATACCATACACCACAATAAACTCGAGATGGATATATGATCAATATATATGTTATAAAAATGAAATTAGAAGAGAAGATGATCTTTCACAGCTAAGACTAGGAGCTGAGAGCTTAACCAATAAAGGGATAAAGACAACTCAAAAAATAGGCAATCTTTCAAAACAAAATAGAAAATCTTTTGCAAGAACATAAACAATGTGACCATAATGTGTTATAAGGGCTAGAGAAGTAGCCTTAGAACCAGAAACACCTGAGTTCAAATCCCAACTCTAGCACATTCTGGGTATATGACCCTAGGTATGTCATGTGACCTCTTCCTGCTTTAGGCAAGTTATTAAGACTAGAACCACATTGACATTTCCTGTCTTTTGTTACATTGGCTGATTTGACATACTGGAACTGAAACCTTGGGGTCATTTTGATTTGCATTTCTCTTATTAGTAATGATTTAGAGCACTTTAAAAATATGGTTAGTAATGGTTTGAAATGTTTCTTTTGAGAATAGATAAGCAAAGAACTGGAATCAAAGTAAATGCCAATCGATTGAGGAATAAATACCTAAAATAGTGTAGTACACGAATATAATGGAATAGTTTCAGTGCTATATGAAATAACAAATATAAATACAGAGAAGCATGGAAAGACATATATGAAGTAATGCACAATGAAATAAGAAGAGAAAGGAAAACAAAATACACAAAAACAAAATAAGGAAAAAATAAAGAAAACAAAATATACCATGATTAAAACAATGAAAATGGAAATTACAACAACCGCTATAACAAAGCAATTGAAAATGAAAGCAGTGAAATGACAATAACCAAGTTTGGCCCCATAGAAAAGATATAACAAGAAGAGTCTCCCTGCTTCCTTGTAAAGCTGAGGGGATCAGAGATGTGGACCTTTGCATATAGCATTAGACTTGTTTAATATGTTGGTCAGTTTTGCTGAATTTTTTTCTTCTTTTTATTTTCCTCCATTGCTATATGGAAGAGATTGCATGAGAATGTAACTGGAAACACTGGCAAAATAAAAACAAAACATAGCAGTAAAGTTATTTTTTTAAAAAAAGAATCATATGAAGGCTTCTAGGATTTGGGGTAGCTTCTACATTAACAACTAACTTGAAGAGAGATATGAAAAAGAATGTGCTTATTATCTGCATTGGTGGAATGTATGACCATAGTAATGAGATCATGGATTCATTTGAGGAAAGTGAAAAAAACAAATAACATGAAAGAAAGTAAAATGTCTATTGTAGCTAGGATTCCGAATTTGTTTAAATGGAAATCTGAGAGACTGGTGAATATTTTTCCTGTTTTGGAAACAGAGAGCAAAGGAGTGCTTCCTGTAAATACTAAACAGCTGACAGTTGCACAATGGAGAGGAAACTGATTAGGAGAACCATGGGAGAACACATTTTAAATAAGATCTCTGTATCTTATTTTTAGGGTGAGAGATAGGTAGAGATAGGCAGAAACAACAACTATTGCAACAAAGACGACAATGACAGCCCCCCAAAAACATATAAGTAATGTGTAAACCTATAATAACAGATTTTTTTTTTCTGAACACTTATTGGAGGATGGGCTCAATTTCTCTCAGTATACCAAGTCTGGACTGGCATACAATTCAGAGTCAAGGGTGCCTTGTACATAGCACTTAATTAGTGCTTTTACTTCCTTCCTATCATTCAATCATCCATTATAAAACCAGTAACCAAGGTAGCCATCAAAAAATAAGGGTTAGGTTACAAAGCTAAAACTAGAAACCTGGTCCTCTGCAGGGAGAGAGAAAGCAGAAGCAGCAAGCCAACAATGTTGTATTTTTCTAACAGAAAGGAATATGAGTCAGAAAGAATTAGGGGTAGATGTGGAGGTTCAAATTCACTGACTGGAACAAGGTAAGACCAGAGATGTAAATCACAAGCAGTGGAAAGAATGAATGTATATTGGGAATCCTGTAAGGAATATGAGTCAGAAAGGAACATATTCAAAGCCGTAGGGGCCAAATTTAGCCAGATAAGTTATATTTCCAAAATAATTAGAAGCAGCTAGTTGGCTCATTGTGTAGAGCACCCCAAACTCATCTTCCTGAGTTCAAATCTGGCCTCAGACACTTATTAAATGTTTCATCCTGGGCATACAATCCTGGGCAAGTCACTTAAACCTGTTTACCTATTTCCTTATCTGTAAAATGAACTAGAGAAAAAAATGGCAAAGCACTCCAGTATCTTTGCCAGGAAAACCTCAAATGGTGTCATGAAGAGTCACACACCTGAAAAACAACTGAAGAAAAGCTAATTAGGCTAATGATGTGTGTTTTATACAGGATAAAAGGGGTTATAAGGACAACCAGATACTAATAAAATGAATGCAATTGTTAGAATAGAATAGAATTATGGTTAGGAGATAGGAACTGAACCTTTGATTTAACAGGTATAAGAAACTCTCAAGTGAAAAAAACTCTCCACTAAAGCAGGTTACTACCTTTTCTGAAACTTACAGTTGTTGTTGCTTTTCCCACTTGCCTATAATACTGAGAGATTAAGTTGCCAGGTTGTCTTTCTTAGAGTTACAGTTAAGTTTAGAAAATCCAGAGCAGCAGACCAATTAAGATATACCAATATGTTAACGACCGGAATTTTTTTTTAATATTTTCATGTTAGATTATATCTTTGTTCAAAATGATATTCCTTATTTATTAATGTAAGCATGGTAGGGGTAATAAAGTCAGTTAATCATATCACTCTAATTAAAACAGTTAATAAATATTCAAGCAGGGTGAGAAGATACTCACTGATTTATTCAGAATAAAAAATTAGATGTGAACAAGACCTATACATCTCAATGAAGTTATCCATCAAATAGTTCTGGGGGCTCTATCTGCCAGTGAAACTGAGGATTGGCGTAGAAAATCTAAAGGAGGGGTTTTTAATTTTTTTGTGTCATGGACAACTTTGGAAGACTTATGAAGCATATGGAAACTTTCTCAAAATAATGTTTTAAATGCAAAAAAAATCCATACAATTTACAAAAGAAACTATTTTATTAAAAAGCACTTATTAAACTATTTAAAAGAAAAAAGTTATAATCTCTAGGTTAAGAACCCCCAATGTAGTCCAATACTCTCATTTTATGTATGACATTCTTTATGATTTTGTTCCCAAATTAAGTCAGTTGAAACTCAACAAAGAGACTATTTCCTAAGCTTTAGTTTCTAGAAATACTCTTTAAACTCTTCCTTCCTCCAGCAGGCCAGTCATATGGTATCCCAACAGAAAGATTTTTTTTTATATAAAAAAAGACAGAGATAAGAAATCCCCAGGAACCAGTGATTTGGGGGGTTGAATTCTCATTATTCATCTAACACTAACCCACCAAGGGAATAATGGCTTCTACTATCACCCTGATGTAAAGATCCATCCTGGTCTAGCTCAGTGATTTGCCCTTTAAAGAGTATAAGACATGATAGAAATGTCTAAAGGATCCCCAGGATGGTGACATTCCTCCATTCTTTTAAGAAGGAAATTAGCCTCAAAGAATTGAAAATTCCAGATGGTCAGAAATAACAGAATTTTCTTCTCCTACTTTCCCTCACCCCCTATCTAATTTTGGTGCCATGGAATTCATGGTCGTGGGTGGGTTCCTTGGTATTCACTCTAGAGACTCTTCTACTCCCTTACTTGTGGTCTATCTGAAAAGCTCCAACTGGACATTGGACCAATTCCTTCAACTTGTTTCAAATTTGTCTCCTTATCTTCCACCCCATAACCACTTTGCCCCATAACTTCTCTGTTTCTGTTGATGGCATAATCTCATTCCCAGGTATCTAGCTTGGAAACTGTAAGGTTTTACTGCATGTTTAATCTCCCTCAATCCCAATCCCATCCAGTCATTTGATGGGTAATATAGTAATCTATTTCTCCAACTTTCAGTCTGTTCTACACTCCCAAAACCATCACCCTACTTCATTCAAGTCCTATTATCAGTTCTTCCCAGAATATAGTAATAGCATACTAACTAGTCTCTTTGGCACCAGGCTTTTCTCTCATTAGCATGTGAGCTTCTTCTTGTGGTTGTTCAGTTTTTTCAGTTCTATTCAACTCTTCGTGACCCCATTGGGGTTTTCTAGGCAAAGATACTGGAGTAGTTTGCCATTTTCTTCTCCAGCTCATTTTACAGATGATGAAATTGAGGTGATTAGGGTTTAGTGACTTCCTCAGGGTCACACAGTTAGTAAGTGTCTGAGGCCAGATCCTGACTCCAGGCCCCATGCTCTATCCACTGCACACCTAGGTGCCCTGTGTGGCACATAGTAAGTATTTAATCAATACTTGTTCATCTTCCACAGTAACACAAAAATAACCTGAGAGCTTCACCATTCCACTTCAGTGATCAAAAAACCTTCAGTACCCCTATGGTGCTAAGAGAGTAGAATATAATATAAGCTATTAAATTTGGCATTTAAGACCCTGCCCAATATGGTTTCAACCTTCTTTTCCCTCTACCCTTTCATGTTACTGTGCTTTGTAACCTTCATGTTTCTACCAAATAGGCTTTTTATCTCTTCTCTGAACTCAACATTTAAGGATGACAGCATTCTTTCCTTTTCTCCCAATGTTCTCCTAAGAAGAATGTTATTCCTTTTTTCACTCTATTTTGTATTATACTTATGTATGTATATATTCTTTCCCTTGCATTGTAGAAAATAAGTTCCTTGAAGGTAGAGATTTCTTATTTTTACCATGGTATCCCTAGAATCTAGCACAAAATATTCAGCTGAATTATCTGAATACACATGCTTCATTTTCTAATTACTCTATAGGAATAAAGATAATCTTTTTAAAATATACTATGAACAGCAAATGGTCATGACATCTATAGTTTAAGGATGACATGTTTGAAAGCAAGACCGGAGTTACCTTGTGTTTTTTCATTGTTGACATTATCTGGAAAACCTCAACTAATTTACCTTATGGAACTTCACTTCCAAATGATATATCTGTCCCAGATGGATTAAAAGGGCACATTCTCTGTTCTGGAAATTCAGTTGCCCACAGGAACCATTTTTAGCGGACTCTCAGCAGGCCAATATGTGCTTCACAGCTTGTCAATAGCTTCACTATCAGTTAAAATATCCTTTAAAAGAATTTAAGGTCTACAAAGAAGGACACCATATACAGGATAACAAAAATCTTATAAAATTTTGGATTGACTTCCTTTTTATTCAGGGGCATATGTAAATCATCTCTAAGAAACTTTGAAATATTATTTTATTTTTTTTAAATAGTGCTCTTTCTAACAAAGGTCTATAAAATGAAGGAGTTGAATTGAATGGCCACTGTGGCCCCTTCTAGTCGCAGATTTATGAACCAGTAAGAAATATCCTTTCTAATTTAGTGCAAAATGTAGAATTAGGAAATGAATTGCTTACAATCATTTAATTTCCTTAAACCCTCTAAAGCAAATAGAAGAAATCTTATTTTACTAAATATTATTTAACTTCTATAAATTTTCCACAGGAGATCATGATATTAATTGAGAAAAGTAAGAAAATTAGCAATAATAAAGATTTAATTTTAATATACCTTCCGTTCTCTCTCTCTCCACACACAAACACACACACATCAGAATGGGATGAGACCCAAGTATATGGTGATTCTTGATGAGTCATCAGAAAGGCTATACTAGTAAATATTGACCATATAATGTCAGTTTCATGTAACTTAGATTTTGGACTATCAATGTTTATATATTTATTATGACTAGTAATTATTATAGAGTTTGAGGATTTCAGTTCGAACAAGTGATAAGATTTGCAAATGAAAGTGAAAACAACTCCAATTCATGTACATGTTAAATAGACTTCTATACTGGTGTCATTAATATAAGAAGAACATAATATTTTATTTCCTGAAATGTAATATAATCACTGAATATACTGCCCAACTACCTGTGGAATAACTTGGGTGTGACAACCTGTTCTTTGATGCAGGGTGGTGAATTTAGAGGGCACTAAAAGCATCTTCAGGCCTTACACAGCACAGAAACAACAGTATACTACCTATTTAAAAGAGCAATTATATAAACAGAAAGATATTACATGGGGCCCTATTTCCTGCTACATTCCTGCACCTCACCCCAGGCAATACTGTACCCCAAAAGAATGCATTTCCTGAGGACTGTCATGGGTTAAAAATTTGCTAGTCTCTGCCAGTTGTTGTATGTTAGGTTTAAAATATTATAACAAAATGTTGTTCATAATGCCTTTATCTCCAAATGTACAATATAGAATATTAAAAAGGATTAATAGTTCTTTCAGTAAAGGATGAATGAAAGCCTCTATCTGGGTTTACATAACCCTCTCACCCAGATGTTTGCAAAGTGATAGTTCATCCTCAAATCTGTAACCCTTGGAATATCTAGGCACATGAAAATAAGATTGCCAACAACAGTAAACAAATTTGTTGATCATTCAGAGCTCTGGTACTTGCAGCACAACAATTATGGTAATGAAATGAAAATGGTTTACGTATTAATATGACAGTAATATCCAGAGCCATTTTTGTAGACGTTTTGCCTGGTCTCGTCAAATTTTATCAGGTTGTATTCTTATTACTATTTGTGGTAAGAAGAATATTTCACTCACACAGACTAGGCTAATTTTTTCCTAAAGGCCAAATAAATTTTCCTTGAACTTTAACTGGCAGAGCAACTAAGACTTGAAATCATTGATGCCACCTGCATATAAAAGCAGCACAGGAGGGGTCTGGGGTTTCTCAGGTTTGCTGACCAGTGTACTAAAGGTTAATGTTGGAAAATTTACAAGTATTCAGTTTTGTTCCTATCCTGATCTTGAACCACTAACCTGGCCGAGGGTAAAAGATGTGATGAGAGACAAGATTTCCTATGTCTATAGGCTATCGATCCAGAGATTTATTAGCCAAACTGTGAGACTTTCTATATTGAAATAGCAAGAATACTTGTGAAAAATAAGATTAAACTATTTAAGAACTCAGCAATTTTTAATGCCTAATAATCAGGTACAGAGTAGGTATTTTTTTAAAAAAATTGTTGAATCAAATTGAATGGAAGTTGAGGCCAACTAAAAATCAATCTCAGTTCTCACCCTGATCCAGTGTTGTATAACTGGGTCTGTGTCTCAAATGTAAAAATGTTAGGATTTTTTTTCCCAAAGCTGTTCCTTTTTTGTAAGGATTTATGAGTTGTTTTATTTTCTGGTTGAAGTTTATTGATTTTAAAAGCCTTCTAAACAAACAGCCTCAATCTATCTATTCTTGAATCATTGATAGTAGGTCACCTGGAGATAGTAAATGATTTTCATTTCCTCAAGGTGGACTTCCTGAAGTGAAAGCAAAAGGACAAATGTTTTATTTTGAATGCCAAGTAAAATTATTGGAATGTAGAACTTCACGGTAAATACAGATCCTCACTGGGGTTCAAAGAAACAGCTCCAGCTCCTCCATGGGTTAAACTCACATGGCCTTTGTCAACTGAATCATAGCCACAACAATATTAAACACTATAGCGATAGACCATATGTATTAGCATAAGGTATTATTCTTCTTTAAAATTTTGTTTTTAAACAAGGAAAACTTCTGCTTCTGTGAAATGATGCAAAATTAGATAAGTAAAACTAGGAAAGATATATAGCATACAAAAAGAAGGTCATATTTAGGAAAAGAACAACATGAAGCCAAATGCCATATAATTTAATAATGACCAATCTTGCCTGAGAGGAGGAGATGAATGAATGTATCATTTTCATTGGTGTGGTGGAATGTACCATATTCATTGGTATAGAAGACTGAATATACTCTCAAAAGAGGAGCTCTCGTGGTTTTACTGAATTGTTTTCTTTCGTTTTGTTTTCCCTTGTCACAAGGAGTGATATGTGGACGAGAAAGATGGTAGAAGATAAGTGGAAATGACTGATTTAAAGACAAAAGGCATCAATAAACAATAATTAAAAAAATCTTTAAAATTCCATTTTAGACTCCAAGCTTAACTCATGAAGATGCAAAGCATTAGACTTCATTAAGACGATCATCAGAAATTCACCCTTAAGGGACTGATAGATTATCCTTCAACAAGCAGAGTATTTCCTTTCTAGTATAAAGGTACTTATCTAATAGAAAAATGTTATAATTGTTACTTAATCCAAAAAGGGAAAAAACAAATTATACCTCCCTACACAATATTTGATAGTTTGTCAAAGATTAAATAACAAAACAAAATAGCCAAGACTTTAAAATGAATAGGAATCTTTTGAAGTTTCTACTCTTAGGGCAAATTTCTTAGAAGCAGCAGGGAAGGGAGCTTAAGTGAATGGTGCAGTCATTTGGTCCAAGAATCAGAAAATATCTTTAAATCCTAGTACTAATACTTAATAATTGTGTCTCTAGGCAAATCACTTAATATCTGTGACACTGAATGTTATTACCTGTAAAATGGGAATAATACCTGTCTCACAGTGTTTTGAGGAAGAAAGTGCTTTTGAAAAATTATAGAGCTTTATAAATGTGGAATCCAAGAATGTGATAGTTGGGAAGGGACCTGAAACAGCCACCCAATCTAATACATACTCCATTATGATAACCTGACCACTGGTCATCCATTATTATATAATCTTTGTCTACATATTAATAAAAATAAACAAAGGAAGCAAGGAAGTGATTTAGTTCATAAGGAATCCTATAGTTGGAGTAATACTTACAAGTCACCTAGACCATTCTAGCACCAATCTCTTCTACAACTCCCCTGCCCCTCCCCTGCCCTGCAACAAGGGGTCACACAAGCCCAGCTTGAATGTCTCCAATATCTCAGTTCCCTTATTTATAAAATGATGAGTTTGGATTAGATGATCTCTAAATTCTCTTTTAGCCCTAAACCCACAGTTCTGTAACTCATGACCAAAAGAGGCAGCCTAGACTATTTTAGACAATTCTAATCCAAGGCATTTCTTGATATTGAACTGAAGCCTGAGTCATTGTAACTTGGCACTATGCCTGGCACATAGTAAGGGTTTGTTAATATTTTGTTGTCTTCTTTCTTTCTACCTACTGGTTTGAACTTCTGCCCTCTGTATCATGGCTTCCCTTTGAAAATCCTTTAGATATATGAAGATAATGCTCATGTCATTTCTTACTCTCTTCCCTTTAGACGGTCATTCTCCAAATTTAATCAATTTTTTAAACATATCCCCACACAATACAGCTCCAAGTCCTCTCACCACCCTAAATTTCCTTTGTGCAATCTGACCAATGGACTCCTTAAAATCAGGGACCCAGCACTAGCCAAATATAAGAGCATCACTTCCCTTGTCCTGGGGATTGCTATTATATCAATGCAGCTTTGTTACTAGTCCAGAAACTTCGTCAGTAAGAATAAGTTTATCTTAGAACAAACAAAGATGTCCAAGATGGTGCAAGATGAATTTTTTAAATGAATTTGCTATTGAAAATGTTAGCATTACTATAATGTGTGACAGGAAATGACTGAATTCCAAACATTTGGTAAACAATTGAAAGCTGTCATGCCCATCAGAACTGCCAAAGAAGTATCCAGGCAAGAGAATAACTCCAATTTCTTAGGAACAGAGACCATCAGTAAAATCACCTATTAGGAACTAATTCTAATTTGCAGAGAAGGCAGCAGAACACATAATTTCAGTAATAAGAGAAGGTGACATGGTCCTTTTCCCAATCTTTTCATGAATTCTGCTATAGGAATAGCATAATATGATACCATGTTTTGTTCTCTTTCTGACCTCCATAAAGAACAGTACATGGCTTATCTGTACTGACCTACGGATGAATAATTAGTGAGAAGTAAAAAGCTGAAAATATATAAGTAATTGACACAGCTCTCTTAATCTATTTAGGACTCTACCTGTTTGGTTCCAAACTCATTTGTTTCAAGGAAGATCTCGGAAAGCACCAATAGAAATATTTGCACCTATCATTATTAAGTGTCAGAAAATTTATAGTCTTAGAAATTAAAAAGTGGCCTAACTGAAGCACATATTATTTTAATTCTTTTTCCCCAAACCAGTTATTTCATCAGCATAGTAGACATTTAGTATAGAAAATCCCTCCAACATCGCTCATCAGGAGTTCTATACCTTGAAAACCATTGGAGAGTTGCATGGGACAATGACTTGGGGGACTTGAACCCAAGGCCCAAGGAGTAGAGTTTTATCTTTGCCATGCTGCCTTTGTATTAGTATTACACAGAGTAATGAAAACAAGGTAATGGCCTAATTGTAATCCGTACAGCCACAAGAACTTTGAAGATGTGACTTTATAAAGTCATTACAATAGCTTTAGAGGTCACAATGATCAATTGTTATATTTAGGATAAAAGTCAAGTTAATTAAAAGGCACATTCATCTACATGTAGAGAAAACACTCTAGGTCCTTAGTGACCTATGAGATTCATGGATGGGTGTTGAAACTGAAACACATGTTCCTTGACTTTCAAATTACTGTCTTTCTATATACTAAATTATCTGCTCTTAAGAAGGATTACATAGGGGCAGCTAGGTGGTGCAGAGAGTAGAGCACCAGCCCTGGAGTCAGGAGGACCTGAGTTCAAATCTGGCCTCAGACACTTGGCACATTTACTAGCTGTGTGACTTTGAGAAAGTCACTTAACCCCAATTGCCTTGCCAAAAATTAAAAAAAAAATACAAGAAGAGCTACATGTATAAAAGTGCACTGCAGAGTGTCCTGATGTATTAAATCTTTAAGGGGATTTGTTGTTGACTCCAAAAGAGATTCAGTCTTTCAGCTCTGATTCATAAGTGGCTTACTAGAACCAACCAAGGATTCCATCATCCAAATAGTGCCCAAGAACTGAAATATCACATGTGATTGGAAATAACAGATAGGGCAATTCAATTCATACCTTCTTATACATGGAAAGTTTTACTTAGAAGACTGTCCTGATTTGTCACTTTAATAGAGAAGAAAACCAAAGAGAAATAAATATGTCTTCACAAAATTTATTAAAATTTTCACTACCCCCCCCCACTTTATTCCAAAGAATGACAAAATTCTAGAGCTGGAAGGGTCCTTGGAGATATTACAGGCCAACTTCTTATTTGAAATTCCAATTCCCATCTGCAACTTTCTCCAGTGAGTAGTCATACAGCAGAAAGCAATATGTATCATTAGTACATGTAAAAAGATGAGCTTTACTCTTTTGCTCAGTTGTTTGTATTCTCGATATCATTAAATATACACATGTAGATAGCACTAAGTGGGATCCAAGGTTAGAATTTAAAACTCAGCAATACACGCATTTCTCTATTTGTGTCTATGCGGATTTACTTAAAAAACATAGATATCCATGTGGCTTATGTGCATTGATCCCAATCCACACCAGTAGAAAAAAAGATACATGATATTAAAAAGGTGAGGGGTTGTTTTCATAGCAAAGGATGGGAAATGTATTTCTATTTATGATACATGCACACACATATACATGCATAGGAGATTGCCAAGTGCTTAGGAAACATTTATCTTCATGAGATCTTTCCTTTCCAGTCCTGTGATTCTCCTTTATGAAGAGTGAATTAAAAAAAAAATTCAACCCAGCTCATAGACTCAGAAAATAATCTTTTAATCTCAAAACAATCTACACATTCTACTAGAGTAAAACTTTCCTTCCTCCTGTAATTTGTGCTGATAGGTTATCTCAAGGTCATATAGTTGACAGATACTGAAGAAAGACTTAATGAAAACCTGAAGTATGTATGTTTTTTTTTTTACCCCCTAAATTTTACAATATAGACAACACAAACTGAGAGGGGTCAAATTAAGACTCACAGCTCCCCTTAGGTTTTTAATTATAATAAGTTTAAAGTGAGCGATTGAAATCCATTGACCTAAATATTATTTAGGGTTATTAATTCAGTTCCACTTTTTTTTACTCTAATCTCATTAAGTCAGTCCAAGGAGAAATTTGGCTGCACAGAGATTGGACTTTATTCAGCCATACCCAACAAATTTGACATTTATTGAAAAGAGATATTTCACAAACATGATAAGAAAGTAAGGCACAGATCAAGACAAACTTCATTTGAAAAGAAAGAAAGAATATGTATACAAATGTATTCAAAAGCTATTACAAACTTGTGAAATCTTATTAGAACCACTAAGCACATTATTTTATTTGGCATAATATTCAGACTTAGAAATGAAATGCAACACAGGCAGGATCTATTAAGATACAAGTCTATAACTGGGATTTAAGCAGTATTCCATTTATGTAGTCCCAGTAATCTTGCCATCTTGATTTAAAGAAAAGATACTGTGCAATGTGGCTAGATAAAGAAACAGAAATGAAAATTGGCATTGAACTGTATTTCTTTAATTAAAAAAAATAAATTTTATGTTTCATTTATATTTTACATACCTTTCCCAAAATATTTGTTTTTCCTATGTGAGTATAACATTTAAACTTGGCCTAAGAGAGGAGGAATTGTAACTCCTTCCTTTTTTTGGAGAGGTAGGAGAATATGGAGGTGGAACACTATATAACCTATGAAATGTAGTCTCTCTATCTGTTGGTTTCAATGAATTGTTTTTCTCTCCCACAAGGTAAAGCTCACTGGATTGAGAGAAGGAACAGAGCTGTAACTGACCAAAAGAAAAATAAAAAGCATCAATAAAACATTTAAAAATAAAATTAATTGAAATAAAAACAAACTATGTATCACTTAGATCTGCATGTTGTATAGAACCTGTTGTTCAGACAGTTCCTAGCAGAAGGATGAACACTGCCAAGAAGGAGGGTTTGAAGGGTTTCCCTTAAGTTTTGCTTCAGACAATCAAAAAATATGGACAGGGGTCAGCCAGATAGAGGAGACTGCACAATAATGGCATATCTTTATGAATGTGAAAAGAAATCCTAGTGATTTAAATACACAAGCACAAGCAGATGAACAACTGATAGACAACAGTAACTTTATGTAAACCATTTTTTTCAAAATTATCTGAAAATTTATATAATTTCACTGAATATTTTATAGAGCCTTTTGAAAGATATCTTACCTTAACGTGAATTTCATCGTAAGGATGACAATGCTCTTGCTAACAGAGGGAAAGGAAATTTTGTAAACTCTTTATGAATTTCAAGTCATTATTAGTAAATATTGTAACATTTTACTTTCTATCTAGCAGAGAGCTTGGTGAACTGAAAACATTTTATAGGGGAATAATCTCTAACTTTGTGAGAGACCTTCAATTGAAAAAAAAAAAACAAAACATGTACTGGATGACACCATAACTTGCAAGTGAATTGGATTTAAGTGAGGGAGGACTGTGCAAGGTCACCAGCCTCACTTTCTCTTCCAGAGCCATCTGGGTCCAGTGGCAAGATATAGATTAGAATGACTGGAGATGGACCTCAGGGAGCCAAAATGATATTATTTAAAGGAAGACTCATGCCAAAGCATCACCTTAAAAACCTACCACTGGACAGTCAATCCTCTGGATTTTAAAGTAAAAATAATGCTAGCAAATATAATATATTAAGTGTTATTGGCTTTTATTTAATTAAGGACAAGTTGACAGCTAAATGAAATATTATAGAGCCCCTATGATAATGGAGAATAGTATACGTGCCTACAAAGTATGTATTCTGCCTAAGGGAAGGGAGATCCTAAGAACAAGAAAGGAGAACCTGAAATGGATAATAGAATAGAGTCAAAGACAAACTTAATTTACTCTCCAGTTTTGTAGAAGGTCTAAGCCTGGTGTCCCATGTGGTTAGGATATTTGGAAACAAATATTCACACAATAAAATGCTTATGGAGCTTTAAAGTAAGATCCTTTTAGAGTCTAGACCATAAATACGCAGAATTTTATATCCCAATGGATTGTTAGAAATTAGCTAATGTCACCCATTAATTTTATAGAGGAGGCCACTCAGAACCAGAGAAATTAACTGCCTTGCTGAATGTGATGTATTTTTTTCCTTTAACAATGGACCTTGGAAGTGGATGCAGAGGTGTAAAGGGCAAGTAACTGACAGATATTTCCAATAAGGGAGGGGTTGTGTTATACTGCATGCAGGTGAAATGTATATTGCATTCAACTGAAACCAGGAATCATTGTGAAAAAATGTTGGAATTTCAGTAAGAACAGAAATATTAGGAACTCTAGAGTGAGATTAGAAAATATTTAATTTATGTACATGAGACAATTAACTAGAAAGTAGAATGAAAAAAAAGTTTGACTTGGTAGGGACCTTACACAGAAACCCACAGATAGGTTCTTACTTAACCAAAGTTTATAGAGGGCTTGAGAAATTCACTACCATTTTGGAGTGAGGTTGACCCTTATTTATAGCCTAGCCAATTGGTTAGGAAAAAACATTATATACCTTGTCAAACTGGACTACACATACAATTTTTTTTACTACCTCTAATCAAAGATTTTAGGGATAAATTAAAAATCCACACTAAAAACAGAATAATTAGGCCGTTGTCTAAAAAAACAAAGGTATTCTCAATCAACTTCAGATGTTTCCTGCTTTATTTTGAAAGGGTGAGATTAAGCTTATGTGAAAATCAGTAAGTGTTTTTAATATGTGGATCCTTGCTCCCTCCCTCCTTCTCTTTCCTCCTTCCTTTCTCCCTTCCTCCCTTCCTTCCTCCTTTCCTTCCTTCCCTCCCTCCCTCTCTCTTTCCTTCCTTCCTTTCTTCCTTCCTTCTTCCTTTTTTCCTTCCTCTCTTCCTTCCTTCCTTTCTTTTCTTTCCTTCCTTTCTTCTTTCTTTCCTTCTTTCCTCCCTTCCTTCTTTCTTTCCTTCCTCCCTTTCTTCTTTCTTTCCTTCCTTCCTCCCTTCTTTCTTTTTCCCTTCTTCCTTTACATTTCTTAAGAGCCTACTCTATGCAGTAGAATGCACTATGCCACCCAGAAGGCCTCCAGACAGGATAATTATAGACAATTTTTGAATACTGTTTCCCCCTTTTGAGTTCCAAAAGCAATAATCTCCCCAAATTTCCATCTAACTTGTAAAATATGTGTTCTCTTTAATGTTTTGGCACTTGAAACAACTTTTCTAATTAAGCTAACTCCTGGAAAGTAAATAAGTGATTCTTTGACACTTTAAAATTGATTGCATTTCTATATTGGGCTCTTACTATTCCTTGTAACTTGTAGGTATACACTGTTTTCCAATACTCCACAATAAAATGAAGTCCTTAATCAACAGATGCTGCCATTGGGACTATTCATTATTATGATGCATTTCTTGCCACTATTTCTCCTATGCAATATTATTTTACTTCAAGTTGCCAATGTCGTTTTCATTTACAATCAGTACAAGAGATTTCCAAAGAATTTAGTATATATTTCTTTTATTTAATAAGCTTCTACTTCAATTATAATCACAAAAATTCTAAATGTTTTTAAAGGCGTCTCATAGTAACACTCAATTTTCTATAAGCACACAAAATGAATAACAATATCTCCTAAAGTATTCAAAGCTTAAATCCATTTCTATCTCACTGTCAAGAAGAGATATTTGAATAAAAGAAATATTTCTGGACATATCATTTCACATACCTGACACATAATTATCTACATGACAAAACCATCATATACACAACTATTCTCATAAAATAAAAAGGCTTATATCTGGATGTTTTCTCTACATTATGGCAAACATCTGGATGTTTGGAAACCTTCCCATTTATTGAATTTTTTTTTCAAATTTCATTTGGATGCATGGCCCTGTGAAGACAAAGTCAAAGATTATAGTCAACCATTCATTTCTACACTTTTCTCCCTGGATACAGATTTTCCTTTCCCCTAAACAGTCTTCAAAAAGGTAGACATTTATCTCATACAGTAAGATAAATGAAAGGAAAACCCAAGTCCTCGACAATTTTATGCAAGGAAGTCAAAATATTTAGGAGAAGTTGCCTTTAGTTTTAAACATAACCTTGGTCAATAGTCAAGGAATGTCATTCTGGTATCTTATGTCTTTAAGAAACTAAGAGAAATAAGGTAAGTAGTTCTTGATCTGAGGATATATTCACTTGACATGCTTTACCAGACTAGCAGAAAAGATGTGTGTGTGTATGTGTGTATGTATGTGTGTGTCAAGGATGTGACTATAAAGTAATGTATGGATACTATTAGTGACTTGTATAGTCAATCACACATTATAAGTATAATTACACAAAACAGTGGCAGGCTGAAGAAGCACAGTTAGGATATTTTTACCTAGGGCAGTGTAATAGTAATTGAGGTGGAACTTTTTTGCTATTCTCCTCTTAAGTGCTTTTATTGATTCTGCCCTTTGTTTGAATGGGGCAGATAAAGTGGGATCTTTTCATCTTGGAGTATTTCTCAGCACTGAGACAATAGGGAGTCATTGATTTGTATATGATGTGACACTGGGGTTGGAGAACTTTCCCACACCCAGCCTGAGTGAGGGCAGAGCCCTCAGGGCTCTGAACAGGATATAATTGAGGAGAGTTTGGCATTTGACTTTTGGGGCACACTCATGGAAGGAGTGTTGAGACTCTGGGCAGGCTTCAAACTGCCCCCCAGATTTGCAACCCAGAAGTTGGCACTGGTAACTATGTATTGTGATTTGAATCAGACAAGGACTGTCTGTTGAGGTTTGTAATTTCTGTTTGTATTTGCCTTGATGTTCAGGGTGCTGTTCTTTTCCCCCTGAACTGTGAATGATATTTGTATGTTTGATTAAACTGATATTGTTAACCCCTTAAAGTTACTTTCCTTAGTAAAGCAGGTCAAAGAACCTGTGTTGGCAGCTTTCTGGGTTCTGGTTGTTGGTGGAACTTATACCCCTATAGCAGCTGCTAGCAAGATTGTTACTACAGGCAGGTCATATGGAAAGTTAACTCTCAAGGCAACATGCTATCAAGAGAACTTGGAGACAGGTCCCCAATCCTTTGAATAGACACCCTTTCATGAATTTATGAGAGGACATTGATAAAGGTCACAAAGGATGGATAGGTTACAAACTACAATGTTAAAGTGAATGCTTACATCAATGAGAACAGCAATCTCCTGAAATACTGATGTTTAACTGTATTCCCTAACAATGGACATATTTTTTAAAAAAATAATTTAATAATTTTATTCATATTTGTCAAAAACTGTATCTCCTTTGATTTTCAGTATTTGTAATTTGTATTTAATTGGTGATTTTCAATTAAATACAAATTACAAATACTGAAAATCAAAGGAGATATTAATAAAACTGAAATCAAGAAAACTATTGAATTAGTAAATAAAACCAAGAGCTCATTTTATGAAAAAAAAAACAATAAAATTGGTAAAACTTTGGTCAATTCAATTAAAAAAAGAAAGAAGAAAATCAAATTACCAGTATCAAAAATGAAACGGGTGAATTCACCTCCAATGAAGAGGAAATTAAAACAATAATTAGGAATTACTTTTCTCAATTATATGCCCATAAATTTGACGACCTTAGGGATATGGATGAATATCTACAAAAATATAAATTGCCCAGGTTAACAGAAGAGGAAGTAAAATTCCTAAATAACTACATCTCAGAAAAAGAAATTGAGCATGCCATGAATGAACTCCCTAGGAAAGTAATCTCCAGGGCCAGATGGTTTTACAAGTGAACTTTATCAAACACTTAAAGAACAATTAATTCCTATACTTTATAGACTATTTGGGAAAATAGGTAAAGAAGGAGCCCTACCAAATTCTTTTTATGACATAAATATGCTACTAATACCCAAACCAGAAAGAGTCAAAACAGAGTAAGAAAATTATAGACCAACTTCCCCAATGAATATTGATGCAAAAATTTTAAATGAAATATTAGCAAAAAAGACTGCAGTAACTTATCACAAGAATAATACACTACCACCAGGTAAGATTTATTCCAGGAATGCAAGGCTGGTTCAATATTAGGAAAATTATCAGCATAATTGATCATATCAACAAAAAAACTAGCAGAAACCATATGATCATCTCAATAGATGCAGAAAAAGCCTTTGACAAAATACAACACTCATTCCTATTAAAAACGCTAGAAAGCATAGGAATAAATGGAGCCTTTCTTAAAATTATAAATAAGATCTACCTAAAACCATCAACAAGCATTATTTGGAATGAGGATAAGCTAGATGCATTCCCAATAAGATCAGGGGTGGAACAAGGATGTCCATTATCACCCCTACTATTCAATTTGGCACTAGAAACATTAGCTGTATCAATAAGAGAAGAAAAAGAAATAGAAGGAATTAGAATAAGGCAAAGAAGAAACTAAATTATCACTTTTTGTAGATGATATGATGCTTTACTTAGAGAATCCTAGAGAATCAAGTGAAAAACTACTTGCAATAATAAACAACTTTAGCAAAGCTGCAGGATATAAAATAAACCCACATAAATCCTCAGCATTCCTATACATTACTAACAAAGTCCAAAAGCAAGAGACAGAAAGAGAAATTCCATTCAAAGTTACTGTAGACAATATAAAATATTTGGGAGTCTATCTGCCAAGACAAACCAAGGGCTTATATGAACATAACTATGAAACACTTTTCATGTGAATAATGTCAGGTCTAAATAAATGGAAAAAAAAATATCAGTTGCTCATGGTTAAGCTGAGCTAATATAATAAAAATGACAATTTTACCTAAATTAATTTATTTATTCAGTGCCATACCAATCAAATTACCAAAAAATATTTTACAGTGTTGGATAAAATAATAACAAAATTCATCTGCAAGAACAAAAGGTCTAGAATATCTAGGGTATTAATGAAAAGAAATGCTAGGGAAGGCAGCCTAGCCATACCAGATATTAAACTGTACTATAAAGCAGCAGTCATCAAAACTACCTGGTACTGGCTAAGAAACAAAGCAGTGGATCAGTGGAATAGGATAGGTACACAAGATGCAATACTCAATGACTATAGCAATCTACTCTTTGAAAAACCCAAAGAATCTAACTTCTGGGCTAAGAATTCACTATTTCACAAAAACTGCTGGGAAAATTGGAAAATGGTAGGGCAGAAACTGGGCATAGATCATCTTACACCATATACCAAAATAAAGTCAAAATGGGTTCATGATTTAGGAATAAAGGCTGATTCTAAAAGCAATTTGGGAAAGCAAGGAATAGTTTACCTACCAGATTTATGGAAAAGTGAAGAATTCATGACACAAGGGATAGAGAGCATTACAAAATGCAAAATGGATAATTTTGATTATGTTAAATTGAAATTTTTTTTGTATTAAAAAATCCAATGTGACAAAGATTAGGAGGGAAGCAGAAAATTGGGAGAAAATCTTTACAACCAGTATCTCGGACAAAGGCCTCATCTCTAAAATATACAGGGAACTGAGCCAAATTTATAGGAATACAAGTCATTCTCTAATTGAGAAATGGTCAAAGGATATATAAACAGATAATTTTCAGAGGAAGAAATTAAAGATATCTATAGGCATATGAAAAAAGTCTCTAAATCCCTACTGATTAGAGAAATGCAAATCAAAAAACTCTTAGGTACCACATCTCTCCTGTCAGATTGGCTAAAATGACAAAACAGGAAAATGATAAATGCTGGAGAGGATGTGGGAAAATTGAAACACTGTTACATTGCTGGTGGAGTTGTGAACTGATCCAGCCATTCTGGAGAGCAATTTGGAAATATGCTCAAAGGGCTATAAAAATGTTCATACCCTTTGACCCAGCAATACCATTTCTAGGGTTGTATCCCAAAGAGATCACACAAGTGGAAAATGGACCCATATGTACAAAAATATTTATAGCAGCTCTTTTTATAGTAGCAAAGAATTGGAAATCAAGGGCATTCCCATCAAATGGGGAATGGCTGAACAAATTGTGATATATGAAGGTAATGGAATACTATTGTGCAATAAGAAATGGGGATAATACAGATTTCATAATAACCTGGAAAAACCTACACAATATAATGCTGAGTGAGCAGAGCAGAACCAGGAGAACATTATGCACAACCACAGATATAGGGATTCTGTGATGACTAACTTTGATAGACTTTGCTCTTCTCAGCAATACAAGGTACAAAGACAATTCCAAAGGACTCATGATGGACAATGAAGAAGGAAGATGAAATCCAAGGAGACAAAATGAAAACGTGAAGGATGGATGAAAGGAGATTACAGTACATTAGCAAAATGATGAAAACAAAGATGCTTCTGATTAAAGGTATTATTTGAAAAGTCATGGTAAAAGACTAGGTAGCACTACTTTTTTCTCACTTCCTGGCCATCTTGGTGGAAGGTCTGTGGCTGAGGGTCCTCCCACACCACAGGCAGGAAGATGGTGGCCGAAAAGAAGACAAAAAAGTTGCTGGAGTCCATCAACTCGAGGCTCCAGCTGGTCATGAAAAGCAGCAAATATGTGCTAGGCTACAAAAAGACCCTGAAAACGATCCAACGAGGCAAAGCCAAATTGGTCATCTTACTCAACAAGTGTCCAGTCTTGAGGAAATCAGAGCTTGAATATTACATTATTTGTCCAAAACTGGCATACATCCCTACAGTGGTAATAACACTGAATTGGGTACAACATGTGGGAAGTACTACAGAGCATGTATACTGGCTATCGTTGATCCAGGTGATTCTGATATCTTTAGAAGCATGCCAGAACAGACCAGTGAAAAGTCAACTGTACAAAAGTATACTTTAATAAACAGGCCAAAACTTGTTTAAAATTAAAGACTAGGTGGCACCAGGTAGGTAGTAGAAGTGGCATACTAATGGATATTGATCATCTCTCTTTAACTAACATTTGTAGCAATATTTAGATACCCTAGTGAGCACCATCCCTCATGACCAAAATATATTTCTTCTCCATCTCTACTTTTCAGAAATCTTAGATTTCTTCAAGACTCAGCTCACATGTTACTTCCTATGAGATGTCCTTCTTGATTCCCAGAAATTCTCCTGTTCTGTCCTTTCTCAAATTACTTTTTCCTTTACTTATCTGCTTACAAGTTGGCATTCCCCTAGTAGAATGCCATTTCAGAAAAGACACAGGTTCCAATTTTCATCTTTATAGCTACAGTATCTAGCTTAATGCTTTGCATGTAGTAGACACTTAATAAATGTCTATTGAATTTAATTAAATAAATTAATTTAAAGCATAGACAAGTATCAAATAGGATTAAAAGGAATGGAGGGATTGGAATCTTCATTAGTGGGGGGGATGTGAAAAATGATAAAATCACATTTTTACCAAATTTTGAAATGTGCCCCTCCCCCCAAAAAGCAGAATAGATTGTAGTGAGCTTTAAAAAGAGAGGTTTAAAATATTTTATCTTTTAAGTAATATTTACAAATGAAAGAGAATGAAGAACCATAAAATGACTACTACTTAATTTTAAAATCCTAAAGAGTTCCTGAAAAATTTAAGGGATACTTTTGCCCTGTTAAAAAGAAATAGAGATCTACTAGACTAGGTAATTTATATTATATGGTTCCCCCTCCTCTCTTGAAAGCACAAATTATATATGCAAATTTTAAATATGTGACTACTTTCTCCAATGATGAATTTGCATATACAATGATTTTAATCAAAGGTACTTATTTGATTGCACAATTTTCTGTTTTGCATATACAAAATGCAAATTCTGCACATGTGATTTCTCATTTGTACATGCACCCAATTATTTTGTTGGTGCAACTTAGAAATCTATTTCTGAAACATTAGCCTATTAGGTCTCTATGATTTACAGCAATTAAGGTTCACCATTAGATTGCTAGTCAAAATGGCATATTTAGAATGGTATTTATAAGATGGTCATACCCATGACAGCTAACAATGCCCTACTAGCCTCTGCCAAGAAGGCAGTAAATGTGTCAAGTGAGAAGGTTAGACTGGAGAATCTTAACTTCTTGACCTGGCCCTGCTCATGACTCTACTTGTTCTAACATCATTTTCTGTCTTTTTCCTTCATCTTATTTGGAGGAGACTTCCATTTGCAAACAGCCTTTAGCATCATGGGAGGGAGAACCCTTGGGTGGTGAGCTTGTTGGAGCACTCTATTTTCCACATTGTTAGCTCCTAAACGATGGTAGTATACTGTTGATCCCTACTACTCTTAAGCAATAAAAGGAGAAAATTTAGTGCTGGTTAAAAGTACCAAATTTATAGCCCTGGAGACTGATGTTCTCCATGCATCCTTGGAAAAGAAATAACACCAAGAGCAGTGATGCAAGACTCTTCTTCACCAACATACCTCACCTTTGCCTTAGTGGATAGTCAATCAAACCCTCTTTGTCTAACAGTATGGAAGTATATGTGTGTGTGTATGGGGGGGTAGAAATGAAGATAAGAATATGGACACATAAGGCTAAATATTTGATTCAAATTAAAATTCAACAAACATTTATTAAATACTACTATGTTATGTGTGTGCATAACACTGCATTAGAACTAGAAGTGTGGCACATGATAAGTTAGATTAGAATCTGAATAGGCCACAGTTCTTTCCCTCACAGAGATTGAAATCTATAAGCAAGATAAGAAACATGCACATCTAAGCATAATAAATAATATGACACGATAAATACAAAAGAGAAACAAAATTATGTGCTATGTGAGGTCCCCAGGGGATCAGAAAACAATACCAATTACTAAGGTCTGCAAAAGATTAAGGGGCCTACCCCTACCCTGGGAAAAATAGTCTTTTCCATATTTGGGGGAAAATAACTTTGCATAATCTTAAAATCTGTTGGCTTTTGGACTATTATTTATTTTACTAAAAATATTGCATAATTAATTTTCACAAAAATATTATTTTGTAAATACAATGTAATAATCACATTTTGCATATGGGGAGTATAAGATAAAGAAATGTCCAGCTACCCTCCAAAGTGGTGAAAATACACATTTACATGAATTTTAGTGTTTATACCATTCTTCACTCACAAGAATCCTTTAAGGTAGGTATTATTATTATTACTATTATTATTATATTTACATATTACAGATTTGGAAATCAAGATTCACAGGTTCTCCCGGTGTCACATAGGTACTAATTATCAATGATAAGATTTGAGTCTAGTTTTCCTGACTTCTAATACAGTCTTTCTATCATACCTGAGCTACCTCTCTGACACAGAATAGTAAAGAAGAGCATGTCTATCATGGCTCACTTTAGAGATGATGATGAGGCAGAGTTGTTGTGGTGTCCTTATATGTCTCAATGGCACCTATTTCTTGCTTTTCAGCACCATCTCTTCCTTCCCCTAGGTCTTAAGAGATTTTATCCTGTTGTGGATCCTTCAGTTACAGGGAGTCTATAAGCCTGAAGAACCAAACCCAGTTCAGATTTTTAGCTATTGAAATAGGGGTATTTGCATTTTACAATGACTGTGAAGTAGACAGGACCATGATTATTATTTTCATTTTACATATGAGGAAACTAAGGCTTTGGGAATAATTTGTCCAAGGTTACATAATCTAATGATCAACTGAGATTTGGAATTAAGTTCATTTCAGATTTTAAGATCTTAGAGAAAGAACACGTTCAGGTGATGAAGAGGTAAACAGTGGAACAATAGCAGTAGATTCCTGAAGGAGAATAAGACATATTTCATAGAGGTTGAATGGGATGGCAAATGTAGAGACATGGGTTATAAGGATCATCAATGTAAAAACTGAAATTACCAACAATTAAGGTAATTGTTGCTTGCCACTACTGTGGCTTTGTAAGGCCAATTAACAACAGCACACAGAAGGGCTGCTAGCACAGGTTCTTTGATCTGCTTTTCTAAGGAAAGCAACTTTATGGGGTTTACAATCTCACTTTAATCAAACATACACATATCATTCACTTAGTTCAAGGGGAAAAGCCAGCACCCTGAACTTCAGAGCAAATAAATACAGAAATTACAAAGAGAGAAAACATAAACAGTAAATAACACAATTCAACAGACAAGCTTTGTCTGATCAAGACATCACATACATAGTTACCAAAAAGAGAAGCACCAACATCTGGGTTTTCAAGGCCAGGGAGCTCTTAACAATGGCTACCCAGAGTCTCATCTGGGCAAATCACACGACAGTCTTCCAGTGAGTGAGAGCCCCAAGCAAAACACTAACCTCTGAGTTTATATACCCTGTTCAGGGTCAAAGAGAGTCACAACCATGTGACTCAGAATGATGTGAACAGGGCTTCCCCTTGATATAAGCAGGTCATCAAAGACTCCCCATTTAATCAAAGAAACAAAGGCCAGACTCATCAAAGGCACTTGATTACAACAATGTTCCAAAAGAGAAAACAGTAAAAAAGTCCCACCTGAATTACCATTACAGACTTGTCAGATCAACATGCATTTATTAGATGCCTACAATGCACTTGGCACTGTACTAAGATAGTAAGACAAAAACTGTATTTGACCTCAAACAGCTTACAATCTGATGGGAAAGAGAGCATGCAAATAACTATATACAAACATGATATGCATAGGACAAATTGGAGATATTTAGAATAAGGAAAGATCCTTAAAGTGCATAGGTGCTATATAAATGCCTATTCCCTCCTCACACCACTTCCTTTTCATTATGTGGGACAATGAAAATTTTTGCACAAAAAGTAGAATTTTAACTGAGACTTGAAGGAAACCAGGGAAGCCAGGACACAGAAATGAGAAGGGAGAGAATTCTAGGGCAAAGGAGATAGTTAGAGTTAGGGAAACAGCATGGAGTAAGGAGATTGAGTGTTTTATGGGATTTACAGCAAGGACATCAGAGTCAGAGGATTATAGAGTATATGGATAGGAGTGAATTGAAAGAAGACTGAAAAGGTTGTAGATGGGATGTTGCAGAACGCTTTAAATGAAAGGTTGAGAATTTTGTATTTTATCTGAGGCACGAGGGAGACATTGAAGAATTTTTAGTAAGGGAGCTATATGAGCAAATCTACATTTTAGGAATATCAACTTGGAAGCAGAGTAGAGTATGGATTGTAGAGATATGAGACTGGAAGCAGGGAGACCAATGAAGAAGCTACTGAAGTAGTGAGAGGTGATAAGATCTTGAACTAAAGAGAATGTGAGTACAAAGACGGGTACGAATGTGAAAGATGTGGAGAATTGATGAATCTTTAGCACTAATCCACTATCAGTAGGATCTGTTTTGAGTTGTGTTTCCTAGCTCCCAATCCCCAGGAACATAGATGAGTTTGCACTGAGCCATCAACATTCCCTCATCCAGCATACATATTGTTTTTCAGAGTTGGCTAGGATTTTAAGTATAGCCTTGGAAAAGATTTCATTCCCATAAAGGGATTGAATCAGCAGCCCCGGCCTCATTAGTTCCATTCTCTTTCCAACTAAGCAAACTAGTTCAGATAATGCAGGTTTGTACACACACACACACACACATCCCCCTCTTTCTTTTCCTAGTCACAGAAGTCACTTTAGATTTCCAAAAGTTGACATGAATTTCTAAGCAATTACTGATAACAAGAAAGCAATTTCTTAGCCTCAGATGATTATAGAATACTAAGATTCATTTCATTAAGAGGCTCCATACTGTTTTGTGCAGCATATGAGTAATTAAGAGAAATTATATTATGATGCCAAGTAGCTAAGACAGGTATTTAAATAGTAGCATTGGGAAGATATTTTAATATGTGTTTTTTTTTTTTTTTACAAAAAATAATGCTGTTTCTAAATGAGTTTTAATAGAAAATGCATTATATCTCGATAGAATTTATTTACAGGCTACAGAGCTGAAAGATATCTTAGAGCTCAAGTCTGACCCCCTAATTTTACAGAAATGAAGCCAAGAGAGTGAAAAAAGCAACTTTTTCAAGGCAAAAAAAGCAGAGCTAGAACCGAGATGCATGTTTTCTGCCACAAATTCAGTCTTTCCACCACAGTGTACTCCATCAGTCTGCAGTTAATAGTACCTTTGAGTTAAAATATCATTCCCAGTAGTCATTTTTAAGAAAACTAGAACCTCAATTTTTTTAAGGTTTAAAGTTCTTTTAATGATCTGGTTATATTTGTAAAGGCTAAAATTAAATAATGTATCTTTTTTAGCCAACTGATTCAGTAACCACATGAATTTTCAATATTCAACAGTCATTAATGCAAAACAGACAAACTAAAAACTCTTAAAATACCCTACTCAGCTTTCTTATATTTGTTCTCCTTCTAGTTCTACCCTTTTGGAAAAAGCCAGTGGGTTTTTTCTCCCCCTTCTATTCTAATCCCCTTCCCCCATCCCCAAAGGGGGAGAACACAGTTCAAAATAGCAAAGGGTTTTTTTTTTCTTTTTTAAATCTAGGTACAGGATGTGATAAGGTAGATTTTGCCACCATACCTTAAAGTGTGTTGATTAATTCAAAAACTACCACTACGTCTTTATAGAGGACTGCTCACTGAAAAGTTCAAAGTCTACCAATGATTTTAATTAGGACAATCAGCCATCATTATGAATCAAACTGTAGAGTCATTCATTAAAATAGATAATTGGGTTTGTATGGTAATTACTACATTCCATATCTACATAGATTTGACATTCGTTTAAAAAAAAGATTCTGAACCTGGCTCCTTCTGTTGATTTACTGGGGATTATACTTGAAAGATAATGGAGTGAAGAAGTAGGAATGTAAGGACCTGAAATTATACTGTTAGCTTGCCACTTTTGTGACAGAAATAGTTGGAATGACTTTGTCACAACACTCATCCATTGGTAAGTTTTATGCCATCACTTCATATTTTGCTTAAAATGCTAATGAAATCAAACTGGGGAGGGAGAGATTTAACTAAAACTTAAGGAAGGAATAGAAAGGAGGAAATCTTTCAATGTCTTCTCCAGGGCATTTCAGTCAAGAAAGACTAGATCAAAGTAAGTCTGAGCCAGAAGTCTTGGAGCAAATAGGTCCAATGAGTAACATTTTAGAAATTAAGAAATCAAACTTGAGCAGTGAAGAGATTTGCCCAAGTTTACATAGGTCATTATGTTTATGAGAGAGCCAGGACTCCTGACTCAGTCTTATTATTTCTCTCCTACCCCATCTCCCATAGCTATGTTAAGATTTAACCAAAAGCAGATTTTTCTCCCTCATCTGATGCTATTCATACAGTATTGGGAGAGGTATTTCAAAGCCCATGTCATTGATGCTACTTAGTAGCACCTGAAGCAAGTTTCAGTGTGCTCTACAATTCCCACCATAAGGAACTGATTCCACTTCTGTTTTCCATTATCTGTCCTCTCCCAAACTGTTCTCCTACTCATTTTTTCCTTTCCCCCTTTTAGATATGCACAGAATATTAGTAAGCACATTTGTGTAGTGTTTTTTACTATAAAAATGCTTTCCTCACAACAATGAAGTGAGATAGATAATATAAGAATTATGATTACCATTGTGCATTTGAGATGCAGTCAAATAACTTGCTCAGTCACACAGTAAGTAAATAGCACTGATTGAAGTCAAATCAAAGTCTTCTGGTTTCAAAAAAAACAAATGTTGCATCCTTTATACCACTTTGACTCTCATAAGATACTTAGTCCCTATAGCGACCATGAAGGTTAGATTAACGTTTACAATAAAACATTTTAATGAAAAATTCATGCCAATTTAGACTACTTTCATAAGGGTATCATAAGAGAATGTGGGCAATGTTCTTTGAAAATCTTAAAGCATTTTACAAATTATACTATATCCATTAGGATGTAAACTCCTTGAGGTAAGAGACTGGTTTTTTTTGTCTTTGTATTCCCAATATAATGGTCTTTTAATAATTTTTTGTTAAATTTAATGGCATTATAAGCACATTTTGATGAATACATCCAATTTACATTTGAGAAGCTATTTGCCAAGAAGGGCCAATCATCACGAAGGTCTCTTAGACTTGAAGTGTCAAAACAAGGGGTTTGAGGGCTGCATGTGGCCATAGCACTCCTAAATGAGGCAAAACCAGATTAAAATATAATTGGGAAATATTTATAAATAAAATACAGTAAAACATATAATATTAAAATATAGTTTTCTAAGTCAATATGCAAACTGTAGGGATCCTTATTTAAGATTTAATGGTCTGTTTCTATTTGAGTTTGACCTCACTGTCTTTCTGACCATCAAGGTAGTGATTAGTTAGGAGCCGCAACAAGGAAGAGGTTGGAGAGCAAATGATTAGTAACTGCAAGTCCTACAAGTAAGTTCATGTTACATTATCTATGAGAAGCTACATTTTGGATGATAGAAAAAAAATGGTTAATACAGAAACGATTATCTTTGGGTTTCAGACACACTTGGCTTCTTAAGTACACATAATTAGAGAATTTTCCAAGTGAAAGAGAAACAGTATCATATCACAACTAGAATTCACTTAGTATATTAAGGATTGTAAAGTGCTCTATAAATACAATTTCATTTTATCCTTACTACAACTCTTGGAGGTAGGTGCTATTGTTATGCCCACTTCAGAGATGAGAAAACAGGCTAAGAGAAATTAAATGATTTGCCCAGAGCCATCCAGATATTACGTGTGTGCGGATAGATTTAAACTCAGGTCTTCCTCAAGCCAGGTCTTTTACTCTATCCATTGTCTCATCTATCTGTCTTAGGTATAGCACGGAAGGAAAAAGACTTGGATAAACTTAGAGATCTAAGTATACCTTTATAAGTCTTCTTTTGAAAAGGAAATATTTTGTAAATTAATTTTTATGTAATTTCATATTTAAATGTGAAGTGCTCTACAAAATTATTTATTTTCTATGGAAAAATTTGATACAGATGATTTTTGCATGAAAAGAATGCCAATATGAATTTCATTGCAATATTGCTATTGTGTGATTTATTAGAAAATTAAGGCCAGGATAAATTAAATATTTATTATTCTCTCCTGCATATATCTGTACTAGGCAGGTGCTAGAAAACAAGTCAGCTAGAACTGTATTCACTTTTATAACCTATTATAGAAATTATTATGTAAACAAAATGCAAATTACTTAATAGGCATTAGCTCTGGGCCAGGAAAGTAATTTTTGACAACAAAACTCTGGAAATTTCTGAAAGTTCCATTTAAACTTATATATAGATGCATTCTGGAAAGATAGCAGAGTAGGTCAGAAATTTCCAGGCTCTCCAGATTTCCTCCACAAAGAGACAGAAAATTGCCACAAAATGATTGTAGAGCAACAGAAATAAAGGGGTAGAGCAGATGTCCTCTGACCTAGGCCAACTCGAGATGACCTCTAGGAGACTCCAGAGGCTAGGACTGGCCTGTGTGAAGGGTTAAAAACCTCCAACCCGAGGCCATTGAATCAACAATGAGCCCCAAGGGAAGCAGCATAGGCCTCAAGAAATCTTACCCCAGGAACTTTTACCTCAGAAATTTTCATCTGAAGAACCACAGATGCTGAGTGAGGGAAGATCAAAGGACACCCTGCTGTTTCTGGAAGTCTGGACTAGTGTTGCTGACCCAATATAATTCCCACAGGCTATGACTGATGGTGAGCTAAGAAGACTGAGCACTAGGCTGGTTGGTGCAATACTACAAGGAGCAGCTTGGCTGGGGCTTAAGAGAGGAAGAGAGGAGTCCCTCACGTGGAGCTACCCACCTCCCCCCACCCCCACCCTCAGAAAGAATTCAGAAAACAACAGTTAGAAGGACCAGAAGTGTAGGGCAGCATTACCCACAACCCAGGATTAAAACCTGATAATAACATTTAGTTGCTAAAAATAAAACGAGACAAAAATAAAAGTGAATAAGCAAAGGAAAAAAGAACCCCAACCGATAGCTACTTTGATGAAAAAGAAGATCCGGTTCCATATTTAGAGAAAGCTAGTGAGGTTAAAAAAAAGTCACTCCTACCCTAAAGAGCAATGTTAATTGGTCAAAACCCCAAAAGAAATCTTGGAAGAACTTAAAAAGGAATTTAAAAATAAAATAAGAGAAAACAAGGAAAAATTAAAAAAAATAAAAGCAATTCAAGAAAATTACAAAAAAAAAGTTAACAAATTAGAAAAAGAGATACAAAATCTTAAAGCCAAAAATAATTGCTTGAAAACCAGAACTGACCAAGTAGAATAAAATGATGCTATAAGACACCAAGATTTGTCTAGCATAGCCCATAGCAATTAGGCATAAAAGGTTGGGTGACTTGAATGTTAACAGCTAATTATAAAATAAACTGAGTAAAAAATAAAGGAAGGGAGTAGAATTCAACTCCTAAAATCAGTATGAAGGAAGTATGGGTTGCTAAAAAATAAAGGTCAGAGAATGTTTTACTTTAGAATACTTCATACAAATTTGGTAAATCTTCAGTTTCAATTAAAAAAAATTATAGGTTCATAATCTACATTTTTGAAAGGTCATATTTGTGGGGTTGTGCATTGTATACATAATGTCAGGCTATGCCTTAAGTCAGTAAAGAATTGTAAACAATGCATGATCTGTGGAATGCTTTAATGTATTGGTACAAAACTGAACTTTTATCTTGTTACTCTTTGAGGAGACAATGGGTTAAGGAGAAGGTGCTTTCCTCTCTATCTCCACATTTTTTTTTCTCATGGAAATCATTTCTGGATAGACTTTGGTAATGATTCTGATGTGTGTCCTTTGACTTATCCATTTCTTGAGTCGGTTAGTAATTTGCCAGCAGAGTGCAAATATTGCTGGCTGCCTTGTTTGTTCTCTACACTTCCCTCCACTGATGCTGAGAAAAATTAATAACTGCTGCTAAATTTTACTTGGGGCATCACCAGTGTGAAATATATTGTAATTGGACAAGGGCTGAGGTGAAATTTACCTATGCACTATGAATGTGGGGAGTAGGGAGAGGCTTACTAAGCAAATGGATGGTGTCAATAAGATCCCCTAAGAGTAATGTTTGCATATGTGGCTGTATAAACAGTTTGTAGACACTCCAGAATGATCCTGTCACAGAAAATCATGTGATTATAATGCCTGCCGAGGTTACTTAAGCAGATGTTCTGATTGAAGACATCAAATTATTTTTTTAAAGAAAACAAAAAGGAAAGGATCTTGGAGAGCTAGTTCAGCCCACTTCCCTTTAAACGAATGAGACCAAATGAAACAAAAGTAACTTGCCTAAGGTCATAAAAGTAGTAGCAAAGGTAGGCCAGGGACGCAGGTGCTCTGATTCAAATCCAATGATTTTTCCAATATGCCACCATACCTGATTTGGGGATAGGTCTAGAAGAAATAAGAAGGCCTAATACACCTTACTAGGCCTTAGTATGTTCTGCTGTGACACAAGAGGTCCAGTCAACTGAATCCCATAAAGTCAAGTGTAAGGTGGGTACCTAGGACCAAATTACTACACTGGCATAGAACAGAAGGCCAAAGAGA
>CM053624.1:287890979-287910986 GCA_028646595.1 Phalanger gymnotis
AAAAAAAAAGTTTTTTGCATGCAACTAGAAAATAAGATACACAAGCAATGGGGTATAGAAATTTATCTTGCCCTACAAGAAAGGAAGGGAAAAGGTGAAGGGAGGGGAGTGGGGTGACAGAAGGGAGGGCAGACTGGGGAACAGGGCAACCAGAATATACACCATCTTGGAGTGGGGGGGAGGGTAGAAATGAGGAGAAAATTTGTAATTGAAACTCTTGTGAAAATTAATGCTGAAAACTAAATATATTAAATAACAATTAAATGTACAGAAGAGAAAAAGGTAATTGCAGAAATGGATACTAATAGCAATTTTGTTATTAACTTGTTAAGTTACATTACAAACTATATTATATATAATTTAACAATATATGATACATATATGCCATATAATTTGTGTATATGTGTGTATAAGACATCTAATAGAATTTTACAGTTTCTAATATAATCCTTTTCCCTGTTAGTCTTTGTATTTTGAAATGTTCCTGTTTCTTCATAATTATGTTTGCAATAAAAAATACTTTAAAAAAATCACTTGAAGAGTTTACCTTGTTTCCTGTGTTGAGGTTTTCCTTTTAACATACCTGACAGTAAACTCACATAAATACAAAATATGCTCACGTATGCAAATTATTTATTCTTAGCTAGGTTCCTAATGAATTCTAGGTTCTTATTTGTCAATCTTAGAAACTTTTACAGTAGAAATGAACCTAGGTTATCAAAAGCTATTTCCATACAACATAACATTTTGCAGTTCTTAACAAGATGAAGGGATTGTATAGTAGATTGTATATATGTCATTTAATGGCCAAACTAAACTTGAAGTGTTTTATTTTAAGGTCAATCACCAAATGATACATTTTTTTTCAATCATAGGATCTCACAAAGACCATCTATGAAAATATAAACAAAAAAAAAAATACTCTGAGATTCAGACATACAGCCAGTCAGAGAAACCATTAGACATTTTCTCTTTTGGGGGTTTTTCCAAGCAGGAATGTCATTGGTGTTATAAAAGGCCTTACTGATGACTGTTGAATATAATCCACATTTTCTCTAGGTTCAAGAATTTTCTTTGAGTGAAAATCTTTTGAGGAAAATCATGGAATCCTCTATTTGTGAATCTCAATTTCACCTCGTGCTTTGTTCCACAAAATTTTAAAAATAGAGAAAGTAGGAGGTCAATAAGTGGAATTGACAGAAGAAAAGAAAAAGAAAAACTTAACATCAGTGTTTTGTCTCCTTCACTTATGATAATCCATTAGGAAATGGATCATATTTTTTGTTATGCTCAGTAAATCTTTCTATTTACTCATTAATACTTTTTAAATGTCAGGGCAACTTTTGAGATAACTAAGGATTTGAGAATCCTACCTTTGGAGCATTAACCATCTTTTTCTTTGATTGTGGTTCTGAAAATCTCTTTTTAAAGAGTGCATTTGTCCTTTTTGACCTCCTCCTGCACTACTTTGTGAGTCTTCACTCCAATACTGCTCCCACTTCATGTGTGATAACTCGGTAGTGCTAAGATGACAGCTGATTTGTTTCTCTCCTGATCCAAGATCAACAAGTCAATATACTACAAACATTCCAGCTGAGATCTAAAATCCCTTGCAAGTCTAGCAGCATCAGAAATCCCTTACAAAGACATGAATGACAAATTTGCCAGACAGTCATCCCCAAGGATGGGGTCTGCCTGTGAATTATTGGCTGCCCTCCTTCTCCTCAAGTCAGTTCCAGTCCAACAACTGTTGGTTTTGTTTGCTCTCAGCGTCTGAGGGTGGTAGTTAACAAAAATTTTAAAGCAAAGCATTGTCTATGGATCTAAACTGTCTGGTCATTTTCTAGTCTGTTTAAAATTCTTTCTGTAGTGTCAGTTGTAATCCTTTCTTTTGTGATGCCACAGGAAATGTGAGAAATCAAATTAAATTGAATCTTTGAAATGTGTTTGAAGGCTTATTCTTTTCTTAGGTATTAAATTGGCTTCATAATTCATTAAAGAATACTTTAGAAATTCCGTATATATTACCTAGCATTGTGAAATCCGAACTATGATAGCTAATTTCTACTTTGTGCCAAACATTTTCCCCTTAGGCAGAGGCATGGGTCTGTTCTGTTGGGTTTTATTTTCAGTGTTATTCAAGAGAACAAAAGATCCTCAGAGAGAGCTGCAAAATGAATTTAAAAAACCCAGCTCTTCAGCAGATCTTCTAATTATGCCATTTCTTGCAAAATCAATACTGCCCTTCTGTACACTGAAGTGTCAGATGAGAAATAATAATATATTCATACAGGGTCCTAGGGAAATAATTTTCAATGTTATAAGTTTGTCTTTTTGCTCCCTTGGGGCCTTACCTATTAACTAGATAAGTGAACTATATTTAACCTCAGTATAAATATGGCCACTTTGTCCATTTAAGATGGCCTATAAATTGGGAAAATCTTTAGAACCCAGAAATGAAAGATCTCTACATCTTTCTCTGAGATGATTTTGATTGCCAGATTCCAGAGTCTTTCTTCTGCTCTTATGACTCAGCGTCCATAGATCTGCCATTCACAGTTATTCTAGAGCATTGCTAGCCTGTCCCCAGGAGAGCTCATCTCTATTTCCTCTCCTGTTCTCTGTGCGTCTTGTATTCTCCTTCCTCTTCATGCTTTCATCATTAAGAAATCGGCCCAGAAATTTGGATTGCATGATGACTGAAATTATCATTTATTTAGGTTTCAAGTAGATCATATTTCTCATGAATTTCAATTGTTTTTCCCTGGAAAATATCACCAAAAATTTATTTACTTGAATTAAAGTAGTGTGATACACATGTATACACACACATATAGATATAAATACTTATATACACACATGCATGTATGCATGTATATGTGCATACTTATGTACATACATATATGTGTGTGGCTATATATGTTTGTTTACATACCTATATCCATGTCTATCAATCTATTTATTTATTTGTCACTTTTCAAATGCATAGTCAAATCATTTGGTTTAGTTCTCTGATTTGCATTTCTTCTTTTTTTCCCTTCAGTTCTCTACATTTACTAAGGTGATCCAATTAAGTCATTTATGAAATTAGTACAATGCATACTAGTTTCCTCATTAACAAGATGAGATTTGAGTAACTGACCTATAAGGTCCTTTCCAACTCTAGGCGTAGGATTCTGTGACCCTTTCGAAGGAAGATTGTTCATCTTTCTGCAGGGAACAAACTCACTCATTTGTATTTACATTTTGAAATTCTGCCACTCTTATTTGTGAGTGTAATTTTGTGAGTGTAATTTGTGAATGTATCTTTTTATCATAAGACTGTAGAGTAAAAGAACTGCAAGGAACCACATAGCACATTTAGTCTTACTAGAATCCAAAATGTTAAGTTGTTTGTCCAAGGTCAGACAGTAAGCAGTAATCACAATTAACCAAGGTAGCACAGAGAACAGAGGGTTGGGGTTCAAATTCTCCATCAAGCACTTACTACTTTTGTGATCTCAGGCAAATCACTCAATCTGTCTCAACTTCTATTTCTGAATCTATTCAGCAGAGGTAGTTATCTATCTTCCAGGGTTGTTGTGAGGACCAAATGACATAATGCATCTAAGTACTTTTCAAAGCTTAAAGCACTATATAAATACTACCAATTATTATTATATTTTCTCTTTTAATTTTTAAAATCAGTTTCCTCTGTCCCTTGTCCCTGTCTTCTTCTCTTCTTGCCCCAATTCTGATGATTTCTAATGTCTGTGAGTTTCATTTTTAACCATTTAGTATATCAAAATCCCATCCACTCACCAGGAGGTTATTGCAAACCCTTAACATTTGCCCTTGAACATCATTAGCCCTAAAAACAAAAACAAAATGAACCAAAAACTGTAGATTCATTCTTTATATCATTCTTTCCTTATTTGTTGGGAACATACTCATTTTTTGGTCAGTGCAATTTGCTTTTCAAATGATTATTGACAAAATTGTCTTTATAAGTCAATCCTTTGTGATATTCTATCAAACAAGAAGGTTATGCTAAATGATTTCTCAGGACCATTCCATATTTAAATCTATGATCTTATGATATATAAACTTCCTCTCTGTCTCCAATACTAGTCAGCCTCTTTAAAGCCAACTCAGATCTCACCTCCTGGAAGACTTCCTTAAACTACCTCTCGCCAAAGAACAAGTAATTTTTCTCCCCTTGTGACATTTTTCACTTTTACTAGATGAACAGGGGAAAGCAGAAGTTAGGTGGTGGATAGGATAGAGCATGGGGCTTGGAATCAAGAAGACTCATCTTCATGAGTTCAAATCTGGCCCCAGATACTTACTAGATTATGACCCTGGGCAAGTCACTTAATCCTCTTTTGCACCAGTTACACATCCATAAAATGAGCTGGAGAAGGAAATGAGAAACCACTCTAGTATCTTTGCCAAGAAAACCCCAAAATGGGGTTACAAAGTGTTGAACATAACAGTATTGATTCAACAACAACAAACAATGGGATAAAAGCAAGGAAGAAATGTTCCAAAGGAGCTTCTGAGTGTCTATGTCTTAAAGCTAGAATAATTTATGAGTGATTTGAGGAGAGAAAACACTAATACTTTGCCAAAGGCAGAGGGAGTGGTCAGGAAAGACTTTGTATAAGAATTTGTACCTGAGCTGAAACATGTAAAAAGCTATGTATTGTAAGAGGCATAGATTAGGAGTGCATCCTAGGGTTGGTGAGGAGCTTGTACAGATAAAGGAAGGTGAGATATGGCATGATGATTTCAGGGAATAGCTACTGGACCACTTTGGCCAGCTCATATAGCATATGAAGGGAAGGAAGTAACATGAATCATTTGGAAAAGTAGGTAGGAGCAAGGTAGTGAAGGACTTCAAATACCAAAAAGAGGTATTTGTATTTTGTTCTAGGGACAATTGGGAGTCACTGAAGAATTTTGAACAGGAGAGTGAACTAGTTTTTTTTGTTTGGTTGGTTGTTTTTTTAAGGAAAATACTAATTTGGCAGCTGTGTGAATGATGAATGTGAGAGCAGGGGTACAAATTAGTAAGAACCCCTGCTTAAGATAAAGGTAATCTCTCCTTCACATTTCTAAAAACACTTTGACTGGACCTTCTTCTTTGTACTATATGATTCTATCTTATTTCATAGTGTTTTTTCAATACATTCTCCCAATATATTGAAAGCTTCCTTAGGGTAACAACTGTATCTTTTTATGTCTTTGTGCCCTCAGAACCTAATATTTTCTTTTGCACATAAAAAGAGATTTATTAAATATTTCTTAAGTTGACTTGAGTTCTTATCTGATAGAAAATGCAATTTTAATAGAGCATCAAAATAAATATTTTGGCATCACTTAGGTCTATAATTTTAAAATCTACTGTTGTCATGAAAAATTGAAATTGATTTTAATGTAATGGAAAAGTATTGATTTTTTCCCAAAGTACGCCATACCAATGTGTGTTTACAATATTCAAGAATTTAAAATCAAAGCTACAGTTTTATGAATATGGGTTTACCTCCTATTTCAATCCTTTCATCATGACTGCTTCCACTAAAAGCATCGATGTTCTTATTGAAGAGCATTTGGTAGAATGATGTGCTCAATCAAACCAATAGCCCTTTGTCATAGCCACCACACCTTCCCTTCATAAAAGCACAAAGGTCGTTTAAACATGGTGAAGACCTGAAATCAGGCTTGTGCTGGAGCGGCTTGTATTTAGCAGAGCCAATTGTTAGGTCTTCAACGCGCTCATTTACACCTCAGAAATTAGAAAATCCTAGAAATCAGGGTTTGATTATTATTTTATTGATTGTCTTGCCTTAAGAAAGTGAAAGAAAATTTTAATAATGCTGATTAAACTTAAAAGTACATCCTGTGTTTTGGAGACCTAGTCCTTAAAACATTTACACAGGGAACCATATAAGCTATTTGGGTTGAGTTGGGGGAACCTCAATTATTTTTACTTATATAATCTGGAATTGTCCCTTTATTCCTTCCCTCACTTTTCCATAACTGTATGAGCTCAGCTCCAGATCCGAATTGCCATCAGCACTGAACGCATTTGTAGATATTATGGAGAAACTGCCTGAGCAAGATGATTGAAAGAGCAGGGTAATTGTAATGACAATAGAGGATGAGATTGATGGGGCAGGTTGAGGGTCAGCCAATTGATCAGCAAGCATTTATTAAGCAGTGATTATGGACTGTCCTGGAGATGCTCCAGCCCTGAGCCCTGTTCCCTGCATGGTTATACTCTTAACTTCTAATGTCATGATCCTCTGCGAGACCAAAGGACAAACAACAACAACCATTGCTTCATGGGGGTCTCTAGCTAGGCTAGCTCCAACCCTGACTGGCATTCTGGACTCATTCTATACCTCTTCCCAACCAGCCTTGCACATCCCACTTTTAATGTAAGCTCTCCTTAATATGATATCATCCCTCATTATAGTGCAAGCTCCTTGAATGGAGGGACGATCTTGTTAACTCGTATTTATATTCCTAGTGTTTACTACCTTACCTAGAACATAGTAAATGCTTAATAAATGTTCTGTCTATCTAGATCTGACATTGTGCTGGAGTGTTCTTTGTCCTGAGAATACAAAAAACAAAAGAGGTAAAAACTGTCCTTTCCTTCAAAGAGCTTTGATTTTCATAAGGGGGATGACATATAATCATAGAAGAGAAGTCTGTAGCAGTTGGAGTGCCTGGGAAAGGCCTCCTGGAGAAGATGGAGGAAGATAAGGCAACTAGAAGGTGGGAATGAGAAAGGAGAGCCTTGCCAACATGAAAGATAGCCAGAAAAAGAAAAACAGAGATAGAACAAGGAGAATTGTTGAAGGAATGACAAATTGGCCAGAACAGTTAAAGCCTTGAATGTATGGAAGGTTGTAAAGTATAAGAAGAATGGAAAGATAGTGTGTAGGGAAACTCCAGGCATACCCTTTCAACTACTGCTTTTACTAGCATGTTGGGTCACCAGAAGGCAGCTGTTTCTCACTGCAATGTTCTTGAAATAACCCCCGAGGGTGTGTGTGTGTGTGTGTGTGTGTGTGTGTGTGTGTGTGTGTGTGTGTGTGTTGGGGTGGAGGGGCAAGTTGTGTTTCTAGTAGAACTCGGGAACTCCCAATGATATGTTTCTCCTATCAGTTGATATCATATTGGCCAAACTTTCAGTTAGCTTTTAGTTGGGGTATTTACTAAGGTGGTATTATAATAATAACTGGAATAAAACCAAATGAGGGCACACATTCTCATAAGTACATATAGATTAAAGCATATAATACAGCAAAAGGGGTAAAATCACAGGTCCTGGAAGTACTTTTGTCCTCTTCCTGGAGGACAAAGATTCCCTTTGGTAACTTTCTGTTAGACCTCTTGCAGAGTCCTGAAAATACATTTATTTCAGTGTGCCCAGTTTGTCTTTAGCTCTCAATGCCAATACCACTATCAGTCATTGCTTGTCCAAGGGCACTACTATGACCAAAAATGAGAAAACCAGACTTTTCAAACCTCTTGGAGTTCACAATGTCTTCCTCTCATCAAGGATGAAAAGGTGGAGAGAGTCTTCTCCTTCCCCTAGCCTTTAGCAATTTCCTTTCAGGGTATTTGGCTGAAACTACTCTTTCCTGGCTAACTGCTAGAAAGCCAGGTCTCTAAATTAGTTTAACATTTTATCCAAAATCCACAAGGTGAGATTGACAGTCTTCAGTCAATCCCAACTTCCCTCTTAATACCATCTCTTCTCATTCAATGACTGAAAACATTCTGTTCCTTCCCAACTTTTTTAAAAAGGTTAATCCCATTTAGTTAGCCATCTTTGATTGATTCAATGAAGGTACTTAGGCTTGTGAACACCCCTGATTTAATTGACTAGTCCAGTATGTCTTTAATTATTAATTAGGATCATCTCATGCTGTAGGAAGAGGATGGGTTTTGAAGAGCTTTAAATACCAGTGACTTTATATTTGAGCTTGGAAGTAATAGGAAACCACTGAAGTGTATTGAGAAGGTTGAGTCATAGGAAAGAGAAAGGCAACTTTTGCTTCTGAGACTAGAAAAAGGATGGAGAGAATAAGAATACATAAAGATTCAGGGCAGGGGAGGGTGATTGAAAAAGTACATAGATAACAGTTTCAATATTCCCTGTAAAGTAGAACTTAAAAGTACCTCATAAGAATGAGCTATTCAGTTGGACAGTGTTTATCGTGTCAGGGTTCTTCCAGTTACTATTTAGAAAGATTCAAAGTTTCCCCAGATATAGACTTTGGGGTCAAATGAAAGCTTTATCAGTCTCCTCTGAAGATTTAACAATACACTAACCAAAACCAATGCAAAATTTGTCTTTGGTTTCATATGTAAAGACTTCTAAGAGTGAAAGGGACGTTTTCCAGGTGGAGGAATGGAATTTTCCTTTACAAAGCTATTTTTACTTTGGGAAATTGGCAGTTTTACATAGCTCCATTGAGAATTCACCTCCTCTTATTTAAAACAATGCCTGATTGGATCCAAACTGCTTTAAGACATCTTCTCAAAGGACAATTCAAACTCTTCAATTATCTTTTTTCACATCCATCTCAAAAGGTAGTTTGAGCTCCTGAAAAGC
Organism: Phalanger gymnotis; assembly: GCA_028646595.1. Taxonomy (NCBI): domain Eukaryota; kingdom Metazoa; phylum Chordata; class Mammalia; order Diprotodontia; family Phalangeridae; genus Phalanger; species Phalanger gymnotis. Next base: position 287,899,594 of record CM053624.1, read on the forward strand.
CATAATTCTCTTGCCCCAAAGTTTTGAATTCTGTCTGATGAAGTTATTACACCTCATGGAACAGCACCATGTCACAGAAACAATAGTTTAAATTAACCTCTTATTGCCATCAGTGAGGTTTTTCTTTTTCCTTATAAAAGTTAATTTAGAGCTTTTGAAAGCAGCAAGATTGACAGTGATGAAGAATCAAAGTCTCTGTGTCACACAACAAGTACTGACTCAAAAGGGGTGACTGTTCTTAAAGGTGTCTGCTATCATAGTGCCTCAGATCTACTTATGAGAGAAATGACTGCCTGGAGGGATCAGAAGGTAATTGACTGTTCAGAATGCAATTCAATCTCTCCTGATGCTTCCCGTCATGTTAATTAGGGCCATTCATGGGTGAGAGTGTTGGTGTATATGTGTATGTGTGTGTGTCTGTGTGTGTGCACATGCATTTTTAATACAACATGCAGTCATCTTAAGGATGCAATTGTGTACCAGGATGAAGAAAGCCCCTTCATCAAATTACATGCACAAAAAAGTTGTACAGTGACACAGTGGATGTTTCTCAGTGAATTAATTGAGTTTCTTAGATTGTTCATCTAAAAAATGAGAGAAACGGACTAAATCTGAGGTACCACCTGTATTTCAGATCTAGATCCCTTTTTATTTTAAATGACTGTTTTATATTTCCCCTTCCTTCCTTCCTTCCTTCCTTCCTTCCTTCCTTCCTTCCTTCCTTCCTGCCTGCCTGCCTGCCTGCCTTCCTTTCTTTTTTTTGCAAGGCATTTGGTGTTGTGTCACACAGCTAGTGTCAAGTGTCTGAGCCGGATTTGAACTCAGGTCCTCCTGACTCTAGGGCCAGTGCTCTATCCACTGTGCCACCTAGCTGTTGCTCCATATTTCTTTTCTGAATATTTTTCTTTGCGAGGTGGGAAAAAGAAGGTAAATCTTACATTAATGCGTCATTGTGCTAGAAAAGTCACCCTGCATTCTTGACTATAGTGTCAGTTGAAAGTAAGACAAGTTCTATGAAAGCTGGATGAACTCTGAGAAAAGGTCTAGGGAAAGAGTGCGGAAGCTCCCTGCAAACCTGCTTGACTAAAAAGAAATAGGTTCATTTGAAATCTTTCCAATAACCAATTAATTTTTTGGCTATGTCAGCCCATGAAACAGAAATCCATCCACCCTTACTGTTATGTACACAGGATGTATTTGTTTCCTCCATATTGGTATTTAATGAGAAACTGTCAAGATATTCAGCTATTTCCTATGTATATTTTTAACCACCTAAGTATTATGGATCATCTCTTTTATTATACGAATTATATTTTGTTATTCTTAGGATCTCCCAAACATCCATCACACAATTGGTGTTCAGTGAGTTGTGTTCAACAGTAGGTCTCTGCCCAAGCGCCACTTCATGGTTATTTCTTGGGCCGTGGTGGCTTAGAGTGAATGCAAATAGTAATTGTTTCTCTTTTAGCCTGCAATACTTAGGGCCTTTCCCTCCTAGTTTGATATTTTTTTTAAATTAAAGGGGCCATCCCTTGACTCGCTTCTTAAACAGGCCTAATCACTGAATGGACTTTGCTTCAAGCAAAGTGAGAACTCAGAGACCTTAGGACAAGGTTTCCCACTGCATCCAGGGCCATCTCCAGTTGTCCTGATCTATATCTGGCCACTGGACACAGATGGTTCTGCAGAAGAGAGTGAGGCTGACTTTGTACAGCCCTTTCTCACTCAAATCCATTTCAATTGCAAGTCATGGCATCATCTTCCTGATGTCATGGAAACCACAATTAATACATAGATATAGATAAATAAGTAGAAGTAAGATGAGAAGACATTTCAGGCAAGGATAATAATGTGAGTGAATTCGAAGCAGGAGTGAGTTAGTAAAATAGAACTTTATAGACACAGGTTCTTGAGTACAGGATTTTCAGTACATATGTTGTTCACTTATCTTTGTGAGAAATTGGATTAAATGACTAGAGAGAGATGCATTTCTCTGTCCCACTCTTTCCTAGTTAAAGTTAAAAAAAAGATTCCCCTAATGCATGGCCTCACCTGACATAAGATTTGACTGAAATTAGTACCAGTCGCTTTCACATTTTCTGCGGACTAGACACTCTCTCAGCAAGAATTAACTGGGTCATGCACGGAAGGCTACAAGATTCAGTATAAAATTCAAGAACTTTCTTTTACTATAGAGCACTGAACTCAGACTCAGAGAACCTGAATTTGATTCTCAGTTTACTTATTGACAAAGGACTAGTAATTTAACCTCTCTGTGCCTCAGTTTTCTCATCTTTAAATATCAATAAGCATGCTTCATTAGCTATGAAATAAAGTTGTTGTGAGGAAAGTGATTTCTAAATGCAAAGTACTCGAACTGTCTACTTTCTAGCCAAACCAATCAATTCTCTATCATTAGTTATTTTTCTGTCTTATTCTGCATCAGTTCCTTTATCCATACCTTCCCCCCATGACAAAATTGGACTTCCTCAACTCCATCTCAGTTTCCAGCTACTTTCAAGGTTCAAATCAGATTCTAACACTTCAGTGATACCTCCCCACCTCGCTTCTCCTAGTTGAAAGGATTTACGTCCTCCTATTTTTCATAAAATGTATTGGGATGTTCTTACTGATCACATGTTCCCTTGCATCATAGTTATTTGTGCATGATTTTGAGGTAGACTGCAATGAAAAGAACCCTGGATTTAGTCAGAGAGCTTGAGTTCCAATTCCAGCTCTTTCACTCACCTTAGGTGAGTTACTTATCTAAGCTTCAGTAAGAGGCAATAGGTGGCTACCAGAGCTTACTAAGTAGGGGGTGACACGGTCCACTCTTTGCTTTAGAAAAATCCTTGGACACAGAGTATAGTTATTAGAAAGAAAACTGTATTTGGAGTAAGATTATCTGTTTTCAATCCCAGTCTTAGCTCACCACTTGTTTGACTTGGTTACATCTCTTTGCCTTAGTTGCCTCATCTGTAAAATGATAGGGTTAAAGTAGATGATTTATGAAGTTCCATCAAGTTCTATATTCTACAATTGTAGGAGTTTCTTTTTTCTTTTCTAATCTGAATTTTCAATTATATTGACACATTTTAAATTCGACTTAGCATCTTGAAAGGATGGCTGCCTTAGTTGATGGTGTCAGCCCTCAATGGGTGGCTTAAGTCTTTTTTTTTTTTTCAAAATGACGTGCTCCATCTTTGATGGCTCCATGTCAAGTGGATTTGTTTGTTATGCCTTCTTCTTGTCAATATCACTACCAGGTGCATGTGGATGCCTTTAGGGTATGATTTCAGGGGCACTGCCATATTCATTCTGCCAAAAATATCTGCCCAGCTGGCCTGCCACATGTTTGAAATTCTCTCAATTTGAGTCACTACTTTAAGTAATGGTCTTCTCTTTAGAAGACCTATTTAAGTTCAGATAACTTATCTGGGACGTGGAACAACTTAACAGCTTAGTACCTGACAGCATGATCTTTTAGGCTAGTTTAGTTTTTTGCTTCTTAGAAAGCAGGACTTGGTGGAGGCAAAGCAGGGGAAAACAAAGTTATCATCATGGTGGGGGTGAAGGTGGAATTACCATAAGGATACACATATATCTAAAGAAGGCAAACCAGAAAAGAATATATCAGTGAAGAGCCCCAGCCAAACAAGGGGTTGTATGAGTGGCTTTAGCACCTAAAAGAATTACCAGGGAAAGGTTGAAACATTAATCATAGTATCTTATAATTTTATAGCCTTTTAAGGTAAAAAAGGTGCTTTCCTCAGAAACCTGTGAGGTAAGCAATGCAGGTATTATTAGTCAAAAGGTGAGGAGCTTGAACTAGCTGGCCCACAGGATGATCAATTTAGAGCAATAGGGGGCTGTAGAGGTTACCAAATCCAGATCCTTCATTTAACAGGTGAGAAACCCGAGGCCCACATGGCTTAACTGACTTGCCCAAGCTCACATGGATAATGATTGCTAAAACCTGGACTCAACCTAGCTCTTCTGACACCACTTCTTTCCAGTTCTGTGTCTATATTCCTGTTACCTCCATTTTACAAAGAAGGAAACTGAGGTTCAGTTTCCTAAATCCTAGTTGAGGAGTTTTTCTACTCTGTCATCCTAACTTGCAAGAGATTATATCTTGCTTCTCAGTATACATATAGCCAGAATATGGTAAGTATGTGCCTTCAGGTCAGGAGTGCTTCACTGCTGTCTATGTTTCCCCAGGGCTTAACACACTCTTTTACATACTATTGTTTTTATTTAGTCCTGTCCAACTCTTTAGAGATACTGGAGTGGTTTGCAGTTTCCTTTTCCAGCTCATTTTACAGATGAGGAAACTGAAGCAAACAGGGTTAAGTGACTTGCCCAGGATCATCTAACTAGTAGGTATCTGAGGCTGTATTTGAACTAATGAAGATGACTTCTTGACTCCAGGCTCAGCACTCTATCCACTGCACCACCTAGCTCCCTGCTTTATATATAGTAAGTCTTTAAGAAGTCCTTTAAGTTGCAGAAGATGTGGGAAAATTGGAACACTAATGCATAGTTGGTGGAGTTGTAAACTGATCCAACCATTCTGGAGAGCAATTTGGAACTATGCCCAAAGGGCTACAAAACTCTGCATACCCCTTGATCCAGCTATACCACTACTAGGTATATAACCCAAAGAGATCATAAAAAAAGGGAAAACAACCCACATGAACACAAATGTTTATAGCAGCCCTTTTGTGGTAGGAAAGAATTGGAAATGGAGAGGGTGTCCATAAATTGGGGAATTGCTGAACAAGTTGTGGTATATAAATTTAATGGAATACTGTTGTGCTATAAGAAATGATGAGCTGGAGGGTGGAACAAAATAACCTGGAAAGACTTACATAAACTGATCCTGAGTGAAGTAAGCAGAAGCAGAACGTTATACACAGTAACAGCAACACTGTGTGATGACCAACTTTTATAAACTTAGTTCTTCTCAACAATACAGTGATCTAAGAAAATTCTAAGGGATTCATGATAGAAAATGCTCTCCATATCCAGAGAAAGACCTATGAAGACTGAATGCAGATACAAGCAAACTACTTTTTCCTTTTTTAAAATTGAGTTTATTTTTTCTTCCTCATGGTTTTTCCCTTTTGTTCTAATTCCTTCATAACATAACTAATGTGGAAATATGTTTAATGTTATTGTATATGTATAGGCTATATCAGATTGTATGCCATCTTGGGGAGGGGGAAGGGGGAGGGGGGGAAATTTGGAACTCAAAATATTATAAAAGTGAATGTTGAAAACTAAAAATATATAAATAATTTTTAAAAGGAGTCCTTTTAGTTCCTACACTGAGTAGCCAATGCCAAAATTGGAGTCATCATAAAAAATGCCTATCTTTCTTTTGGCAATAACCAGCCTGTTTGACAGTCAATATCTATACCGTACTGTTTAAAGATGTTCAGTTGCACACATGCACCCATTTTTCCTCAGCTTTAGTCATTTTTCCACACATATGACCTTGCTATCTTTCAAGTTCTGAATGAACCCAGCCTAACAGAGGAGAGCTGTAGATAGCATATGTGGAGCAAATGGGGAGAATATTAATGCTTGAAAACAAGAAGCAAAGAGCTTCAAATGACTGCTGACTAAACTGCCTTCAAGGGCTTAGAAAGTTGCTAATGCTGTTTTGTTAGATGGATAAAATGTGGCTTGGAAAAATGCAGGTGAAACTGTCCTAGGAGTTTACTGTGGAGTGCTCAATAGCAGAGTAAGTTTTGATATTATGGCCCATCTATAAAACTTGAACTTAATCTGAAACATTATATTGAGATTCCACAGTCTTCTAGCCACTCTCAGCTAAATATTTTTTTTTTTGGTACCTACAATGTATTGGAAGATATAAAGTTTAGATATGCTTATAGTTCCTGCCCTTAGGTAGTTTACATTCTAAGGTAATTTTAAGTCTAAGTTGGGAATGGGAAACAAATATTGGAGTCCCTGCCCAAGAAACACAAATTAACCCTGTCTGCCCCTACTACAATGTCCCGGGTAAGAGGTCAGTGGTCAGTGAGGGGATTTCCTGACCATTTGAGTGACAAAAGAGAGGGCTGTCAGAAATGTAAGAGGGGTGATTTAAGGAGAAACGTCAATGACATCCCAAATGACAATCCCAAAGTGGGCAATGTCACCCCCTGAGGAGTGCTAGAACAATGGTGGGTGGTAGTAGTAGCCTCAGGTGCAATTAGGGGCATATCGAATAAAAATAAAGGGGCAGTTGAAGCATAAGGATAGAAGGGAAGATAAGAAAACTTTAAAAGACCTTTCGTACATGTTTCATCTATTATTTAACAGAGTTAAAATCATAATGATTACATTATTTTCCAAATAAACACCCCAAATGGAAGTCCAGCAACAGGTCTTAACAAGTAAGTGTTGGCAGGTGAGGATGTCCCACATTATTGGGAAGTCCAGCAAGTATCAGCAGAAATATGTACATGTAATGATTTGTTTACAATATGAAGCTATACAGTTACGTGATAGAATATTGCATCATCAAAATTTCAATGCAGGAAAAACCCACAAATTTACAATAAATTATTAAATTTGAGATGTATCATTTTCTTAAAACACATTTTATATTTTTTTGAAATGACACTAATTAAAAAAAAACTTAAAGAGTTAAAGAAAGTATATTTCCAGGGAGGTATTGAGTAATTTGTTTTTGAAAAGTGGATGGTAGGCCAAATAAGTTTGGGAGCTCTGATCTAGGTGGTACAATGGATAGAGTCCTGGGCCTGAAGTCAGGAAGATTCATAATCCAAATCTGGCCTCACATGCTTAGTAGCTGTGTGACCCTGGGAAAGTCATGTAACCCTGTTTGCCTAAGTTTCCCCATCTGCAAAATGAACTGGAAAAGGAAATGGCAAGCCACTCTGGTATTTTTGCCCAGAAAACCCTAAATAGGGGCACAAAGAGTTGGACACAACTGAAATGACTGGACAACAACATCATCGGGGTCCAGCAAATGCTTCATGAAGGAAGTGATATGGGGATATCACTTAAAAAACAGATGAGAGTTCAACAGATGAAAAGAAACAAGAGCATGAAGGCACACAGATTAGCAACAACATGAACTTAGAGGCAGAAAACATATTGAAGATTATGCTGAATACATAATGTGCCCATTTTTCCAAAGTTCTGTAATTGCCGGACGTTTCCAATGACTTAGTATTACCATAGGAGATCGCTGGATTTGGAATGTGAGCCTCTGGATTCCATTTCTCAGTACGTTGCTTACTACCTGTGCCATCTGAAATCATTCATTTAATCTACATTTTAGTTTCTTCCTTTAAAAAATAACAATTGTAAAAATGAGAATTGTACTAAATGAACTTTTCCAGCTCTAGAGACTGAAAACCTTTATATTCCTCAAAGTTGTACTTAATTTACTCAAGATTTTGTTCTTTATCACATGTACATATTCTTTCCCTTCATTAAACTCTTACACCATTCAAAAGTTCCAAGTGGGAGAGAAGCTTGTGTCAGAGTAGGATTTGATCCAGCCTGAGTTGGGAGCTCACTTGAAAAACAAAATTTTTAAACTAGTGACTGGGAACAAATGACTTTTCCTATGACATGTGCCTAAAAGTGTCTTATTTTTCCTCTACGTCGGCATTCATTTCTGAGTTCAAGTCACAGGGCTAGCATTCTTTTAATGTGATTTCTGTTGGTGATTTATAGCAAAGCTGTTCAGTGAATTTCAAACACCCTATTACTGAAATACCATAAGGACTGAATGCATATTTCAGTTTATTGATTTGTGCCACTAACCTCTGGCTTGGAAGCTCTCTTCATTTATCTCAGCAGCTGATGGTGTCCTCCATAAATCTAGAACTTATTGAATTTGTATGAAGAAGCTTACAGGACCTGACTGTATTTCGCATTGTGCCATCTTAACTCACACACTTGTTGGACAACAGGTTCTTTAAAACTGTTTTCATTCTGCTATATGAGGCAAATGGGAAGAAGCCAAATACAGTACAACTCATGTCTATCAATCAATTGGAATCTTGAATAAAATCTCTAGTGTGAAATTCTCATCATTGCCATCTTTGCTGGGGAAAGGAAAAGATGTTATTAAAATAAATTTTCTTTTACTTACATCTTTTTTTTGGTTTATTTATTGTTGGGGAGCAGAACAGATCTCTGATTCCAGGAATGTGGAGAACTCCATGTATGCAAACGTCCTTCACTAGTACAGATCACTAGTTCATCTTTAACATAAAGTCTAAGAGAGTTGCCTAGAATAGTGAGAGGTTAAATGACTTAATTCTGGACTTAAATCTAGTTCTTGATTCCATGACCTGTACTATATCCACTACCCCCAGATAACTTCTCACTACTCGCATTAAGGTGTTCTATGTGAAGTATCATTTTTCAGCACTTCTTAAAGTGTGGGTTGAGACCTCATATGAATTTGTGAAAACTTTGGCAACAGTAAAAGTTTTCTGAATGTGCAACAACCAAAAATTAATTAAAAATCAAACATGTAATGAATCCAAGGTGTTTCTGACTTTGCTTGCCTATGTTGCATCACGGAACTTCACTGTAGCCTGGGTTCTGAATACAAAGCACTCACACTTTACACTGTGCATGTGTCATGCCATGCAATGCCAACAAATGCTGCTGAAATGGGAAAAGGTGTTACAAGTGGAAAAAGTTTAGGAAGTCCTGCTCTAGATAACTAGAGCAGAAAACTATATCCACATTGTAGTTCATAAATTAAAGTAGCTAATTAAATTATTATGAATTTTAAATTACTTTTAAAGCATTATAAAATGAATTCCTGATTTTGTAAATATGATCATAAATGTGTACTGAGGCAGGTTGGAGAGTTTTCATTTGTTTCGATTAAGAAGCCCACTGCAAAGATATGACATGGTTTTGTTTACTTAGAACTGGAAGGGTCTTTAGAGATTATCTAGTCCATGCCCTTTGTCTTACAAATGAAGAAACTGAGGAACAGAGAAGCAAAGTGATTTTCCCAGAATCAAATGTGTATTAGGTGACAGAGTCAAGACAAGAGGCAAGGTCCCCCTCCCTCCTAATCCAGTGTTCTTTCAAATATACCATGCCATCTTCCCTTGTTCAAGGGAAGTCAAAATTTGTTGGAGACAAAAATGACAATTACAGTGTTTGATTACTCTAGTTTCTACTATAGTACCCTTTCCTTGTAATGATAATATGCATGGTTTTATTGGCAAAATACCTAAAGGACATATATGCTGCACATACTTGCATATATGCACATGGATCTATGATCTCACTGATTCACAAATTCCTTACAATGATGAAGATTGCAAATCATCCATATCTACTCAAACTTTGCATCTGTTGTCCTTATTCTCCCATAAGTCTTGCACAGGGGACCTATCCAACAACTAGAGGCCTTCCTTTCTCTTGGCATCACAAGGATATTTGCACACCTCTTGCTCTTACCATATGATCACCACAATTTCTTTTCCTATGATACAAATCCTACACCATATCATCTACCCCAGTTCTTCATTACTCTATGTTACAACTTGTTTACATGTGCCATTCATTGCCCCCTGTGTAATAGTGATTTCTTTTTGTCTTCAAAAGAAGTTGTAATCCATGTCTTACTGGCCTATAGCATCACTGATTAAGAATAGTTTAATGAATTTTCTCGCATAGTTCCAAATACTTGTGGTTTCTCTTGAGAAACTTGACCACAATCTCTGGTAGTAGAGTTAATAGGACTACTGAAAGTATATTTTTCTGCCTATTTCTCCACAACCCATTCAAAATTGACTGTGGCTACATTTATCATTGCCAATTTAGCAAGTGTAAGGTGAAATCTTAGAGTTCTTTAATTTACGTTCTCATTATTAGTGATTTGGAGTATATTTTCATTGGAGGTTAATAGTTTGCCTTTGTTCTTTTGATAATTTGTATTCATATCACTTCATTGCTTATCTATTGGTAAATAGCTTTTATTCATATATATCTGCATCAACTTCTTACATCTTTTGGAAATCTGGTTTAAAATAGACCCCTAGCTTCCTTTGAGTGTCAGCTCAAGGTCCATGTTCTTTAAGAAGCCTTTGTAAGTCTTCCTTAACCTTTCCTTTCTTTCTGACATTATCTCCAACAGACAGAGATAGCAGGAGAGAAGGAGGAGGAGAAAGTGGAGGGCAGAGCAGAGAGAGAGAGACAGACAGAGAGAGAGAGTTTACTGATCCAGGGTGTTTGGACTAGTGAATTTTTGCTCTTTTCTTGATCTGAATGAGCACCAAATGTGACAGTAGTGTTAAGTTTTCATTTTGTTATGATGTTCTAGTACTCTGCAAAAACAAGCAATAAGGTGTGAATCCCAATAAAGACTAATTTGTAAACATTGCACATGTATTTTAGAGCCACAGATGAGGGATATGAGTTGGAAAAATTGCTTGTCTTTCTTGTGATTTTGTTAAATGCTGTCTCATAAATGCTGTTTAATTTGTTTTCTATTTTGCTGGTTCAATCAAGCATACATTCCCAGCTAATCTAAAATTTAAGCGGGACACATATTCTAGACAATCAGGCCTTCCTATCCTGTTAATTGGAAATGGGAAGAATCAATGATACTTCCCTCAAGACTAGCAACAAGTGCATCTTTGATGTTTCCTTTATCTGGTTGATGGATATCTTGATGACTACCACTTCAAGACATACTGTCCTGTTGTTCAAGGCTAACTACATTGAAGTGAACTAGTCAAAACCTTTGTATCTGTGCTTAAACAAGCCTCTGCTCCAGGCATCTGGAACCATTTTGGTGTCACAGCCCACAAAGGAAATTAATTGTAATGAAATAACGTTTTTTGGCCATCCAAGGTCACGAACACCCTGAAATCTATAAATCCCAGGTTCAAAACTTTTCCTCTGTCCTGTTTTGAAAGATCATCACATGTTGAATTATCTTATTTCTTTTGTTAGCCTATTCTCCTTTTAAATGGAATTCTTCTTGTATTTAGCCTAAATTCATTCCACTAGAATTTCAGTAGGTTTTCTCAAGCTCTGTCTCCTGAATATGAAAGACTTCTGATGAACAGTTTTCTTATAATAACTCTTCAGATATTTGGCAAACACTAAGTTGACTGTGCCTTTTTTCTGCAGCATTTTTATTTCACTGATCAGCCCTGAGAGGGCATTTTCTAAACATTCCTTATTTTGAGTCCCATTCTCTGAGGCAGTCTCAGCTCCCTACTCATGCACGTGCATGAGCACACGTGCACGCACACACTCACACACACACACATACACATACAGACTTTTTTTTTCTTTATTTTTGACATGTTTGGTTTTCAGCATTGATTTTCACAGGCGTTTGAATTACAAATTTTCTCCCC
>CM053624.1:287911834-287999919 GCA_028646595.1 Phalanger gymnotis
AGGTGTTGTTTTCTTCAGTATGTTTTCCAGTATTTTTTTGGGTCTCCTTTAGCAAGTCATTGACTTGTTTTTCATGGTTTTCTCTCATCCTTCTCATTTCTCTTCCCAATTTTTCCTCTACTTCTCTAACTTGCTTTTCCAAATCCTTTTTGAGCTCTTCCATGGCCTGAGACCAGTTCATGTTCTTCTTGGAGGCTTTTGTTGTAGGCTCTTTATTGATTTCTTCTGGCTGTATGTTTTGGTCTTCTTTGTCACCAAAGAAAGATTCCAGAGTATGAGACTGAATCTGGGTGCGTTTTCACTGCCTGGCCATGTTCTCAGCCAACTTACTTGACCCTTGAGTTTTTCAGTGGGATATGTTTCAAGCTTGGTGGGATGCACCAGCTCTGCCACACCAGCATTCCTCCTTCCTTAAGAACCCCCAACCTGGACTGGACTTAGATCTTCAGCAGGCTCTGCACTCCTGCTCTGATTCACCACTTAATTCCTCCCACCAGGTGTGCCTGGGGCTGGAAGCAACTGCAGCTGTAGTTCTGTAGCTGCCCCACCTGTGCTGCCCCTGGGGTGGTGGCCAAACTGCAAACTCCCTGTCTCCAGCAGCTTTTCCCACTAACTTTCTCTGTTGTCTTTGGTGTTTGTGAGTTGAGATGTCTAGCAACTGCCACAGCTCACTGATTCAGGGTGCTATGCCACCCTCCGCCTGGCTCCTGGTCTGGTTGGTCTGCGCTGCCCATGCTGGGCTCTGCGCTGCTCCCCTCAGCTCCCAGCTCCTGTGGGATAGACCTTACCCAGAGACCATCCAGGCTGTCCTGGGCTGAAGCCCTGCTTCCCTCTGCCACTTTGTGGGTTCTGCAGCTCTAGAATTGGTTCAGAGCCATTTTTATAGGTTTTTGGAGGGACTTGGTGGGGAGCTCAGGCTAGTCCTTGCTTTCCAGCCACCATCTTCGCTCTGCCCCCTCTTCTGTACATTTAAAAAATGTTTTACTGAGACTTTAAAAAAATGTCTGTTATTACCCATTCATCTCCTAATCCTGTCACCCCAAGTAAAAGCTCCACCTTCTTGTGACAAATATATGAATATGAATTTGTTTACATAAGTGATCTTTTTAAAGCAACTTTTAGTGATATACTGTGTATCGTTCCTTTTCTTGAAGAGACTGATCCTTGATTGTCTTGGTTTGTATTTTTACGTAGCCAGATTGCATAGTATCTTGTATAAAGCAGGTGCTTAATAAATGCTAGTATATTCGAGTTCACCATCTCACTGGCATGAAAGAACCCTGACTATAATACTTATGCTGGAGTTCCCCACAAACACTTATTTCCATAAAACAGCTTGTCAAAAAATAATGTTAAGGACTAAGCAAACTTGTGACTATTTCAGATTCCTGTCCAAGAGGTAACAAGACAGAGTGGGGAGACAGTTGATCTTGAAACTAGAAAATACTAGTAGGGTATGAAGAGCCATGTAAAGCACTTTATAAATAGTATCTCATTTGAAGCTCATAACAACCCTAGGACGTAGGCTCTTTTATTATTCCCATTTTATAACAAGGAAACTGAGGTAGACAGAAGATGGGTGATTTGATATGACTAATAAGTATCTGAATTTGAGGTCAGATTTCCCTGATTCTAGACCTTCCTCTATCCACTAAACTACTTATCTGGTAATTAGACCCAGAGTCCAGAATAATAATGAAATAACTGGCAGAAGGGTGCTTATTTGCCCATGACTGTATATGATAGGGTGAGTACTATAGAATCTCTATGGGAACAACAGCTATATTTTAATAATTATAAGCTCATACTTGATTTTTGGCATACGAACCTGTATTAAAATATAATTCCTGATCCCAAGGAGATTATACCCATTTTCCAGAGAATCAAAGTTGTGGGTGACCCACAAGAACAGGGAAGAACAATAATAGCTCTCATTATACATAGTGTTTGCAAAATGCTTTACATTATCATTTCCCCCCTCACAATATCTCTCCTATTTAGGTGCTTTATTATTCCCATTTTTCAAATGAAGAAACAGATTGGAGGTGGGGAGAGACAAGCATTATATCAAGTGCCTAGTATGTGCCAGGCACTATATTAAGTGCTTTGTAAGTCATGTGACTTCTCTGAGGCCACACATATCATTAGGGAGGCAGGGCTGCACAGGGGAAAGAGAATTAGTTCTATAGTTAGAGGACCTGGGGTTCAAGTCCCACCTCTGATGCTTACTTACAACCTTTGTGACCTCGGGGAAGTTACTTAACTTTAGAGGCATTTCCTCATCTTAACAAAAGATAGAGGTTGGATAAGATGGCTTCTGAGAGCCATTCCTCATGTAGAACTATGATCTTTTGAGCTCAAGTCTTCCTGACTCCAAGTTCATTAATTCCATCACAGTAGAAAGTCAATGATGGGCTCTATTAAGCTGCTGTAATACATTTCCAGTGATGACCTCTGTGAATGAAGTAGGATAAGGGATGTCAGCAAGAACATGAATGGTTGGGAAAAGAAAGTGGACTAATCAAGGGAGAGAGTGGAATTTAACAGATGATCCGTTGAAGTACTACTACATGGTACCCAAAAATGTAACGAAACATCTTTAGCACACTGGACAGATCTTCTCTGGAGGCTTCATTAGAATGGAAAAGAACTACACAGAATCAGAAGCAAAAATCGCTATGTCTAATACTTCATCTCACACCTTGGTGTCTTGGCTCAGACCATGCACCGTTCCTGGACGTGCATGTCTTCTCTTCTTCCCTCTGCCTCTTAGAAATGTTGGCTCCCTTTGAGGTCCATGTCAAATGCCACTTCAAGAGGACTTAGTTCATTCTCTAGTTGTTAGTTCCTCTCTCACACTTTTCTATACACCAAGTCACATTAAATGAATTAATAAACATTTATTAAGTACCTATGACATGTGCCAGGCATTGTACTAAATGCTGTATATGTTTTGTATTTTCTCATCTAGGCAAAGATGTCAAAGCTCATAAGCTCCTTGAGGGCTGATTGTCTAGGTTTTGTCATTTCATATACAGACCTTGTGCCTTAGCCTAGTACTTAATGAATGCTGACTGAATGAACGATTGTACTAAGGAAAGGGTATTGAACTTAGAATTAAGAGACCTTTGAACGTGAATCATGGAATAGCTACTTACTATCTGTGGGTCTTTGTATGTCAGTCATTTAACCTCTTTGGCCTATAGATTTTTCATATGTAATAAAAGGGGGGCAGTTAGATGAGGCGATGTCTAAGATCCCTTTCAACTCTAAATCTATGGCCCTAAACAATGGATGGGTGAAGATGTGTATCATGTGGAGGAAATAACCTTCTCAATGAGATCAACAACCCAGTGAAGCTGAGGTTAATAGAATACGGAAATGGAAGGGACCTTGGAGAGCATTTAGGATGAGCCCTTCATTTTATTTCTGGCACAAATTCTGTTTTAATATATTTGATACGTGGTTTAAAAAATTGCATCACCAAATAAAGAGCTTCTAAAGAACTGATACATAGATATAATTCTCTCGTATCAAAGTACTGGGTTTCAGGGTATATTTTCCCACCCTTAAGTTCTACATAGAAGGAAGCAGATGTGGGAATACTTTGTTCATGCTTTTAAATATTTAGCAGTCTTTAATTTTGCACAGCACATATGCATATATTTCTAGCCAAGCAAATCTGAGCCATAGAAATCCCAACACTTGTCCCATAGACTTTGTGTCGGCAGATCTGCCCCTCATTGTTTGTCTACTAAATGAATATACCAAAGGCAGGACAAACAGCTGTAGTACCTAATGCCACTCAACATCTTACAAAGATAAATACTGATAAAAATGCCATTGGCCCTCCTAATTTATTCCTTCTTCCCTTCTTGCATTTGTGAAGTACAGAAAATTAGTAAAAAAAAAAGTGTTTTCCTTCCCTCATATTTTAAAAGCTAAATAAATAGCTGACTTTCAGTGTTCTTGGTTGTTTTTTCCAGGTTGTCAGTAAATCATCTTTCTTGATTCTCCTTTGCCCTGCTCCCCCCATTATCCTTTTAATTAGCACCTCCATCAAAGGGCAGAAAGAGCAAAGTTGAAGACATGAAATAGAATGATAGTAATAGCTCATTTGCCAGGCCACATCAAAGAATGAGACGGTTCACACATTGAGGGAAAAAAAATCAGACAACTTGAGTTTAGCCTTGTAAGTGCTGAGACTTCTTAAAAATGTTGTTTCTGATAACGGAATATTTCTAGAATAGACTGCACACAAACAATGCCTTTTTAAACATGACACTTGATACAATGGGGCAGCTGGGTGGCACAGTGGATAGAATGCTGGCCTCTGAAATCAGGAGGACCTGAGTTCAAATCTGAATACAGATACTTAGTAGCTGTGTAACCCTGGACAAGTTACTGAATCCTGTTTACCTCAGTTTCCTGATCTGTAAAATGAACTAAAGAAATGGCAACTCCAATATCATTGTCAAGAAAACCCCAAATGGGGTCATGAAGAGTTGGACGCAACTGAATGATAAATAACAAATTTGACACAACATCGCACCCACCTTGCAGATATTAACCCTTCCATGTTATATAGGATCATTAATCAAGAACAAGAAGGGACATTATCTAAAGCCTTCATTTTACAGAAGAAAAATGGAAGCTTACAGATGTAAGGTGAATTCTTCTAGTTACACAGGTAGTAAGTAGAAAGGCCAACACTCAAAACCAGAAACTCTGATTCCAAATAAAAAATTATTTCCAATACACTGCATCTTATACTTATCTTTCTACAAATGCCTTTTGAAGTAGAAAACCAAAACTGGAAACAAAGGTGTACCCACTTATTGGGGGAGTGTCTCAAATTATCTCTGTGATTGAATTAAATAATGTGTCTAAGAAATGATGAATATGGACAGTTCAGAGGAACTTAGGAAGGCTTGTAAAATTGGTGAGTGTAGGTTGGTATGACTAAACAAATTGTGGTACATGAATGTAATGAAATATTTCTGTGCTACAAGAAATCAGGGACATGATTAATGCAGAGGAAGAGCAAAAGACTTATATATATTGATACAAAGTAAAGCAAGCAGAGCCATGAAAACAATATACACAATGACTGTAACAATGAAAACATATGGCACCACAACCATAAAATGATTGAAATTGAACACTGTCAAAATATCATGACCAAGCTTGTTCCCAAAGAAAGGACGTGAGAAGACACATCTCTCTTTTCCTTTTCTGCAATGGGAGTCAATGGGTACCTGACATTGAATGTAACGTAAGGTTTTTTTTTCTATATGTTAATTAATTTTACTGTTTTTTTTCTATTTCTCAATACATACACACGCACACACAAATATATATACATACCAATATAGTTGTTAAAGGAATGGCCCACTGAAAACGGGGGGCAGGGAAATATAAGCTATGTAAACATAAAAATAATCAATAAACTATATTTTCAAAAAAGAATGGGTACGGAGTTAAATAAGCAGAACTAAGGTAATATGCATATTCAAACTGCTGACATGAATATTCTATCACATTCATATACTTTATTTTATTCAACCATTTCAAAATTATTATCCTGCATTTTGTCTCCAGCTTTTTATAATAGAAGATAAACTACTATGGACATTTTTGCACACATGGGTCCTTTCTATCGATAACTTCCTTGGGGCATAATTCCAGAAAAGGATCTCTTTGTTAAAGTGTTATTTAGTAATTAAAGTGCAATGTATAGTAGTATTTCTTGAATAGTTCTTAATTATTTTGAGAATCTTTGAACCAATTCACAGCTTTACCAGTGAATTAACATTTTGGGCAGTGTTAATTAAGACATACATGGTCTCTGCCATTGTGGAGTTTATAATCTAGGTGTGTGAGTGGGAAAAGTCCATACACATATACCAATGCATAGAACATAATAACTATAAATAACTCTGTAGAAAACATTAAGAAGAGAAGAACAAAGACATTCAGGAGATACTTAATAAATGCTTACTGACTAAGGGAGATCCATTAAAAAATCTTTTCTAGTTCTGGGAGTCAGTTAAGACTTTATTCACATACAAAGTATTATTTGAGAACTTTATGTCTGGCTATTTCCTCCACCTCTCTACACTCCTATTTGCTGTTTCTGATATTTTCTAGGATGGGAGCCAGATATACTTGATTGTTTTTGTTTAGGTTTTTTTGGTTTGTTTTCTTTTGTGCTTTTACTCTCTGGTAGGTGAGCTGCCACCTGATAGCTTGCCTAAAACCTGGCCTACACATTACTTCCTGACCACTTTCAAACCATGGCTCCTGCTCTGTTACTGGTTCTTATCCCCTGACCACCAAATAACCTTATACTGCCCCCTGCAAATACCTTGCACTCTAAAAGGTGAGCTTCTACTTTATTTTACTTATAATCAGATTCCCCTTCATCTCCCAGCCATTTTTCTCTTTCCTTGTTTCTTTCTTTCCTTTCTTCCTTCCTTGGTCTCCCTATCTCAAACAGGCAGGAAGTACAACAGCCACTCCCAGTCTGATACCACCTCTAATTGGCATGGAATTCCTTACTCATAAATGCTCATGATATTAATGTCAAGAGTTAGTCTTTTTGTCCTACTGCAGTTGTGTGTTCCTGAGCTCTATCACTCCACCAACCTCAGCCTGCTCTAGTAGCAAAGATTACAAGAAGATATCACACAGCCTGGCTCCCAGCCATTTCCAAACCATGACACCATGAGGAACCATGGTTCTCTTTCCATTCTGTGATGTGTTGTATTCTTCCATTAGAATATAAACTCCAAGAGGGCAGAAACTATATTATCTTTCTTTAATCTTTATCCCAGATATTTAACACAGTGCCTAGCAGTTAGTAAGTGCATTATCTTTTCTAATCTACCTATTTTTCCAGCTTTGTTTCTTATTGTTCCTCTTTCCAAACTCTGTGATTTGGCTGAACTGAACTGTAAATTATTCCACAGATTCATTCCAACCCCAAGTACTACTTTTGTGCATTATTTTAAGCCATCCCCAATCACTCCTATGTGCTCCCCCTTCCTCCTCACTTCTTAGAATCCTTGCCGTACAGATGGTTTCATGAAGACTTCCTAGATGCCCCTGTTAATTAGTGCTCTCCTTCCTCAGTTTTACTTGTAATAATATTAAATAAGCTATTTTTCTTTGTCCTTGTATAGCTAGAGCCTCGAACAGTGCTTTGCACAAAGAGGAAATTTAATATTTGTTGAATTCAAAGGAATTAGAATTATGGGCAAAAAGATTACTGATTTCAGTCAAATGGCTTCAAATAAAGACTTGAATATTTTATGAGAGATAATTTGGACACTTCTGCTCCCTAGTTCAGAACTATTCACCTTGGTTATATGAGACTATGGTAAGGACAGTCTATCCTTCAGATGCCAATGGGCAACTTTATATTTGACCCCTAAAATACATCATAAGCCATTTTCAAAGAGGAATCTGCCATTGACAGCTTCTACCTATCCGACTTTAGCTTACATTGATTGCTCAATAAATATATGTCAACCAATAATTATTCTCATTTTAGCTGTTGCTTTGGAAAAGCACAGTTGCAATCTTCTGAATGCTTAGTTGGAACACATCTGTACTATTCACAGCAATGAGAAATGTTATTTGGGCAAGTACCTTAACCACAACTGGGCTTCAGTTTTCTCCTCTGTAAAATGAAAAGCCTTGTCTAGAAGGTCTCTCGAGTCCCCTCTAGTTTCTTAGCTATGAGTCAATGATTCTGTTAGCCCAATATTTTTCTACTGTGCAGCAACGGCAATATTTTCAGTGGAATATCCTACTAATAAGTAATCTACACAAATGTTTATAGTATGAATAATGGTTTATTTGTAAATGAATGTAAATGTTAAAAATATTTTGAATCTGTATGAATTTTGCAAACTCTTTCAGGATATGCAGTTTGGTGTCATACATGCCAAGGCATTCCTCCTTTCCACTAACAAAAGGGAAGTTTGGCTGTAAAGAATGAGCTTTTAATGGGTTACGATTTTCATGGGATATCTTAATATGGTATTAAACTCCATTTTTATCTGAAAATAAATTGAGAGGAAATTAATGTATTAATATAAAAATTTTTAGTAATAGTCATTAATTTGTGTAAATGAACAAGTTACTTTCAAAAAGTCTACATTATGAGTGAACATACATTATTTATACATATAGGTTTACATAGATATGTATGCAGATAAATGTAAATATGCCATATCTATAAACTAGAGTACAAGGGAAGAAATATACACCAGTATCTATAATTTTACCATGACCATTAATGTTAACTAAACAGTAAAATATGTTGAAGTAATACATAAAATGTTGTTTCAGATCTAATAGTTAAGTGAGAAATAGGCAGTATTTTCCAAACTACTAGGCTCACAATCATTTCATAAATCCTCTACATTTATCTTTTCACCTGAAAGAAGCAACTTAGGCTGCTATAGCATGGAACATGAACAAAGATCAAAACTTTGGGAATAACTGGAGACCCTAATTAAAGTAGATATTGGAAGAGATTTTTTCTAAAACAAATGAAAATATGAAGTATGAGGTTTGTCAAAGATATTAACAATTCCTAGGAAATGAACAATGGGATCCTAGACAGAGCTTTCTCCTGATTCCTCTCTCTTCTTCTCTCCCCATCCGAATACACATCAAACAAACAAACAAACAAACAAACACATGTTCCCCTACCCCCAAGATGTGGTAAGTAATGATTTATTTGGAAATAAAATGAAAGAAACTAGTCAGTTTATAACACATACTGATGTATGGGGTGAAGATTTTTAAAGTCACCAATTAAAGCAAAGAAACTCTGTGGGAAATCACTGGAAATATCGGTTTTGTGACTTATGCTTACTCTGACTCGTTAATAATTTTATGACATGGAATCATTGCTGTGGTGGAAAAATAGGATGAGCTCTTTGAAATCACTTTGCTTTTCACTGTGGGGCAAGTGGTTTACAAATGATTGCTATAAACAGTGCAGGTTTTTGCTCATGTGGCCTATCCTTAATATTTAGAAGATAATCTCGCCCATCCTATTTTCATCTATTAAATCCAACCTTTTCCTCAAGGCTTAGATGACAATTGCTCTATGAAGTCTTCCTTGGTGTTGCTGTAAGAAAATGAGGTCTTCCCACTTCCACCATTTAAGGGCACTTTGCTCTATCACATTCTATTTTTTTGTATTAAACTTATTTGTGGACATGTCTTACTAGATTTTAATCTCCTTGAAGTCAAAGACTGAACTTTTTTTTTTCAGTTTTTTCAATCTCTAATATTTAGCACAATTCTTTGCACACAGTAAGCACTAAATATAAGTTTGTTGAAGTGAAAGCAAAATAGCTTATAATTCAAACAGAAAGGGAAACCAATATGTTTGGATTATCACACCCTACTAAACTTCTGAAATCTGTGGACTCCTGGCTGGGATTTGGAAACAAATCCCAGACAAATAAAAGGATTTGTTCTGTGAAGTTTGAATTCAATCAAAGGGCCACACTTGAGGACGTAGAGAGCCACATGCAAGGCCACAGGTTCCCCACCCTTGATAGAGCTGTAAGCTAAGAATTCTGGCCTCTGGGGCAAATTTGGTTATGGTGCAATGGCCATTAGAAGGGACCTTGAACTTTGGCAAACAAAATTCTGTGGAAGGAGAGACCCTGGAATAACAACTTGTAAGGAGGAGAGACCACAGGATGGCTACCATAGGCACAGAGTGCAGTGTGAATTTGCACTGTGCTCAACAATAGCATCTTTGTGAGCTATAGAAGGTCAGAATTTTCAAGCCCATGCTTAGGAAAGCAGAAATAATTGTGCCCATTTTCCCAAGATATGTGGCATGGCAGAACTTGGAGGCAGAAACTAAATCCTCAGCACTGGGTGTGTACAAATAGAATGCAGCTTTTTTCCCTGCTCCATAAAATCAGGCTCATTTTCATCAAGCAGATTGCCGCACAGGCAAGTGGAATGAGGCAATTTGTTGGCATGCTGAGGAATAGCATTCAGTGGCCTAGAGATACAAAAGGCAGCCAGGAGAGTCAACAGAGCTTTCAGGGAGGAAATGGAAATGCCCCATGTTCCTGTCTTCAATGGGGTTAGATATGGCCAGGGAGGCAAATTATCACAGAATGAAAATGGAGTTTGTACAGATGGAGACTGTGTATCTAAGAATTCAACAGCATGGACCAATAAGTCGCAGGAAATTTTGCTTCCTCTGTGCATTACCTCAAAGTGGCCTAGATCCAAGAAACAAATGAATCCTTCCCCAATGCCTCTTCACACGTGCTTATAAAGATGGTGTTGTACAGAGGGAAAAAAAGCAGCAATGACTTGGAATCAAATCTCAGCTCAACCACTCCGTCACTTAGAATCTGTGTGGCAAGAGACAAATTATATAACTTCTGAGGGCCTCAGCTTTCTTATCTTTCTCATCTTATGTAATATGAGCAGATGAAAGATGATCGTGAGTCTCATTTAGAGTAATTTCAGAAACTGCCAAAAGGAATTCATGATCATTTTAATGTGTTTGGTCTAACTATCCATACAGAAACAATCAAATGGATGAAGAATATCTTCCATGTTGACTATAATGTTAGAGTTTATTCAACGTCTGGAAGTCATCCATTATTAGCAAATGGACATTATAAATGGAAAATGAATCAGACTCCTAGGTGTCCAGGGGGTGGTGAGGCCAGATTACATTTGGAAAGATATACTTTTTTATAGATCTTGAATTTCTTCATGACAAGAAGGCTCAACTTTTTACCATAAATATTATTACAATGTTGCTGTCAATCTGTGGTTGATGGAATTCTACTCTATCAGTAGAACCAGTTCTCAGCTCCCCCAAGGGACATATGAGTAGGCATCAACATGCTAGAAAAAACTTACTTAGCAGAAGTCGTATAAAGTATTGTCACAAGAGAAATGTATAAGCAGAAAAAAAGGCCAGTCATGTAGCAATATTAAGAGATAACCAATGCACAACACCATGCTCTATTGGCATCCCCTCAAAGTCAAGATAATGAGAGAAAACGTGGCAGTAAGTTTTAAAGACACTCTGGAAAGGATTTATAAGAAAACAAGGATAGAAGCCATAAGGGAAGAATAAGCTCAAGTAGGTCACGATTTCTACATTTGGAGGTCATGCACACATCAATGAGATCATCTATCTGTGTTTGAAAATCAATGGCCCTATTGCCTTGTCTAAGTCTGATAGTTTATGAACCTTGGGTCTAGTTCCAAAGGCAGCTCCTTTAGAGAGGTGTTCAAAATTAAAGTTTTCAACTAAAAGTTTCAATTTGGTCATCTTGGAATAATTTATGGTTAGAACAGAAAAATGTAACTTTGCTAGCATAAAAAATTTCAGCTGTTGGCGTTAATATTTTTTAAAAAAATATTTGCATCCAAAAACACAGAAATCATTAAGTGTAGTAGAAGCTATTAGCTTCCCACTGAACCTTTCTAAATCTATGCCATATTTATGATGATTATTATAGATGTTATAATTGCTTCAGCAGCAACACTCTGCTGTGTGCCATGGGATTTTCCTATCCATTTAGCAACATCAAGAGTGCTTATTTCTATTGGGGAGAATACCTTCCCTTTCCTCTATATACTTTAGCAAGAAAGAGCTCACTTCCAGAGCCCAGCGAATGCCAGTGGGTGAAGACATGTGTACATCCTTTCGAAGTGTTAGAATTCTGCAGTAGCCCTGGATTTTATTATAGCCACTGTTCCCGATGGCCTCCTCTCATTACGGAGACAAATATCCGCTAGTGACAGCAGGTAACTTTTCATTCCAATGCGCCTGTGCCACTGATGCCTGTGCTTCTGAGATATTCTATTTTGCACCTGAAATTAGTTTCTGTGTTACTGCTTCAGACGTGTGATAAGAAAAAAAAGATACAGTCATTTAGATAAACTCTGCTAAACGGCTTCACTGAAATAAAGCTAAAATGAAGGTATAAATGGCTGAAGTGATTAAGACTGTCAAGTTCTCTTGGGTACTGTTAGAGAATGAAATAGCTGATGGATTATTATTTATCCCTGAATGTGAGTTTGGGGGATTTAATTAAAGATGTTCTATTATATTTTTCAAAGCCTATTTGAGGCTGTAAATCAAAAACTGCAGCAACATTGTGTGCTGCCACTAATGGAAAAACAGACAACTAGGCACTTTGGGAAAGGATAAGTTATTGCGGTTGTTGTTGTTGTTTTAATTCTTCTATTTAGATGTTTGTCATCCAGATGCAAATCCAGAGAAATACAATAAATTCTCTTTTAGTGTCTCCCCCATATGGTTAAAACAACAGAAATAACCATTCCAAAAGCTAACGTTTTCAACCATAGCATTGATTATTTCATTTTACAACTGACACATAATATGATTCTTTGTACACAGTAGGCAGGAACTTAATGATTGTATATTCAATTGCTGAACTGACTAATCTTATTTCTGAAAGCCAGTTTGAAAACCCATCAAGAAAGGCTGATAAGTGGTTACACTTATGTAACTCATTGACGACTGGATTTCTTGCAATTTACAGACTTCTTTTGAGAGAAATTATTTTATATTTGCTAATATCTATGATATAAAGAAAATCTAAAGAGCTTAAAATACTGAATAGAAATGTAGATGGCATCTTATAGGAAGACATATTCATGTTCATAGAGTTGTGGTATATATCAGAGGTCATATAGTCTTAAGTTCCTCATTTTACAGATAAGGAAAATGAATTCTGTAGAGGTTAAATGACTTTCTCAGGGACATAGAGAAAGTGGCAGAGAATAGATTAAAATTTAGGATGTCTGAAATAAATTCCACTGTATATTCAAGTAGATTATGCTACCTACTCAAGTACAATTAAATCTTTTACCCAGTAAGCAACATATTGGCTATGATTCCCTTTCTGAAGAACTAAAATGATAATGTCACATCATATCTCAATATTTTAGAGAGGAATAATTATTACACATCAAAACAATAATATATGATATAAATTAAACAAATAAGGATACTAAGAATCAGCTCAGTCACCACTTTCTACATCAAGCTTTTCACAAGTACATCAATTACTAGTCCCTTCTCCTTTCAAACTACCTTATATTTAGCAACCTTGTATTTATTTTTACTTTTTAAATCTTTATTGTATATGTCTAGATTCACACCCCCCACAAACACATACACACGCACCTCCCTCTCTCTCTCTCTCTCTATATATATATATGTACATATATAAGTCCACGTATGTATGTGTACTTACATAAGTCTTTGTTGTCTCCCCTATTAGAATGTAAATTTCTTATGAGTAGGGATTTTTTGAAATTTGATTTGTATAGTCAAACCTAGCATAGTGACTAGAAAATAGTAGAAGGTTAAGAAATGCTTAGTGATTAATTGATATCTATTGAGGAAGATTAGGGTTATTGGAGATTGTTTAGCTAGTGAAATGATGTTGGGTAGATTATATTGTGAAGATTGAGGACTATAGATGGACCCTCTATTTTAGAAAAGAATCTATAGGACAGCAAAAATTGACCAGTATGTAAAAATGGCATTGAGATGGTCCAGCGGTTTAGTAAAACAAAGATAGAAATGTTTAGTGTGAGCTCAGTAATTTGGGAGTTGATTGCGTTTCTTTTTCAGTCATGACAACAACATATAAATCTATGAATATGCATGTTTATGATATAAAATTTAAATATTTCCAAATAAAATCTGCAATTTTACAACAGATAATAAGTTCTGGAAGAGCAATGTAGTGTCCAACTCTATATAACCCACAGTGCCTTGCAGATAGCATGTGCTCACTCATTATTTACAGATAAA
Source organism: Phalanger gymnotis (assembly GCA_028646595.1). Lineage (NCBI taxonomy): Eukaryota > Metazoa > Chordata > Mammalia > Diprotodontia > Phalangeridae > Phalanger > Phalanger gymnotis. Next base: position 287,925,702 of record CM053624.1, read on the forward strand.
AAAAACCCTTTCTAATCTAATGATCCACATGGGTGAAAAATATGGATATGAAACCAGAGGCTGCTATTTCACCTCAATGTTTAAGTTGGGAAACATCTACACGTATCCTTGCTTTATCAAATAGGAACTCTTTCCCTGTTACTTATACCATTTCTTAAAAATAGATCTACTAAAAGTAGTACAGTTTGGTTTTAGCAGAAAATACTGGAAAGTTAATACTTAATAAGACCAAAAGGATATGCTAGTGAGATTTTTGACCCCACAGCAGAGTAAGGAATGGAAGAGATGAAAAAAGGAACATTTTGTCCATTTTTTCCACTCTCCATAAATTCCCTATAGAGTTAGCCTTTAGAAGTTGTTTCTAATGGAAACCCAAGAATACTAATATATTAAGTCTAACAATGGATTTTCTGTAGATAAGAGAAATATTTTGAGCAGTCAGGTGCAAACCAATTAAATAAGGCTGAACCAATCAGAAAATTTAAATGATGCATTTACAGATATAGAAATGCCACCAGTGATCCACATTATAGCCCTCCAATAAGAGGGGAGAAGGCAACTAAATGAGTTGAGAATATCTTGATTATCAGACACTAAATCAATCTGCAAGGTGATGAGCTTTCAGGTGATCAGATTGTCCTGAGGAAGGCATAGAAACATGGAAAACGGATCACCAAGGGATACAAGATATAATGAGCAGATAGAATTAATAGGGTTTTATAATTGATTGTATATTTGATGAGAGAGAGAGGGAAATATTAAAGATAACACCAAAGTTTGAAACATGGGGAACTTGGTAAATTCATTGTACCACTGACAGAAAAACATGAAGAATTATTTTTTTTTTGATGGGGGATGAGGTGAGGCAAAACTCATTAGTGAACATGATGAATTGGAAGTGCTGGCCAGACATCTTTATAGAGACATCCTAAGAGAGCTGAAAATGTGGAGTTGTGGGTTTTAGATAATTCAGAGCTTGAGAATCCTCTTTGTGGTTGAAGCCATGGGAGTAAATGACACTACCAACAAGAAAGTAAAACTGAGCAAAGTCTTGGTTAAAATCTGTCTTAAGGATCTGAGGAAGCCAGCACAGGAGAAAGAAAAGAAATAGTTAAAGGTAGGAAATGATGAAGTAAAATATGGTATCAGAAGCTATGGGAGGAGAGATTATCTAGAAAGAAGAATGATCACTTGATCATTAATATTCAGTATTGTAAACAAGGTCGAGGAGAAAAAGAATTAGGGAAAAATCATGGAATTTGATGAGTAGGAACTCATTTAAGACCTGTGAGAGAGATGTTCTGGCACAATAGGGGGAAACAAAAGTCTAATAGTAATTATCTGAAGAAGGAGTGGGTAGCGAGGAAATGGAAAGACTGGCTCTACACAATGTTTTTTTTAAACTTGGATGTATGGATCTACTTGGATATGACATATAATTGCTGCTACTCCATGATTTATGGATAATTTATTTTCCCATAACACATATCTGAATAATTTTTCTCATTCGAAAAAGAGAAACATTAAACATACACACACAAATACACACAAACACATTAAACAATTAATATTCAGTTTTGTTAGGTCAGTATCTCTTTAACATTTCAATAGGTTTCTAACAACCCAACCCTCCAGAATGATTTCAGAAGTGGTGATGACATTTATGATGACTATCAAATTTCCTTACCAGTATACGGTACATACCATCAAACTCTAGGGAGACTCCAAGCGTCTAAACCAAAGAGTCTCTATGGGAGCTGAAGACACCTTAGTGCGCTCTTCACTGGGCCATTCCATTTCATAGGATGTAGATTAGGAACTGGGTTGAGCCTTAGAGATAGACTAGTCTGAAGGACTCATGTTTCAAATGAACAAGTTAATCACAAGTCAAATAGGTAGTAATTTCTATATCTGGAGACAGTTCAGGATGTAATTAACTTGAAATCAGAGGACCGGAGTTTGTGTCTTCCATTGCATTCTACATATGTGAACTTAAGAAAGTAAGTTTCTTCATCTATGAAAGGAAGAAGGGAGTTATACTAGATGGTTCTTTCTAGCTTTTAAATGCCATGTTCTCCCTTTATTAATGGTTCCTCGTATCACTAGGAAAATAACCAATGGCTATTATTAAATAAAATACATAACCTCAGATTATTTCAATTTAAATCACAACATACAAGAGGATCCCAGAACCTTTCTCAGATTTGGGGACATGAGTATGATGGAGATAGAATTTTGTATGGGAATGTCATTGTTCAGGAAGTCTCAGAGTAAAGGGGTACAGAAGGGATGTTGATGGATATTTAAGGAAGGAAAGGCATGAATTAGTAATGTATACAAGAAAAGAGGAAACTAACAATAAGAACATGACAATCTTCTGGCAATATATTTCTGGGACCAGTGGGAAGAATGTGTTGATAACCAGATTTTACTTAATATGCAATGTTCTGCATGTGCCATCTCTTTTGATCATTTCTCAAGTTCCTTGGGACAAATACTACCATAATAGATCCATGATTTCATTAACATGGACACTCTCTCTGACAGTTGTAATAACAATGTTGCTACTTGCAGCTACTGTGGCTGTGTAAGGCCAATAACACCAGCACATAGGAGGGCTGCTAGCACAGATTCTTTGATCTGCTTTTCTAAGGAAAGCAACTTTAAGGGATTTACAATCTCACTTTACTTAAACACACATATATCATTTACTTAGTTCAGGGATAAAGGTCAGCTCCCTGAACTTCAGTGCAAATACAAACAGAAATTAAAAGCAGAAATTAAGAACAGAGCAAAATAACACAAATCAACAGACAGGCTTCTAACTGTCTGACCATAGTAATATATACATACATAGTTACCAGAGAGAGAAGCACCAACAACTGGGTTTTCAAAGCAGGCAGGGGTGCTCCTTAACTGCTACCAAGCGTCTTGTCACCAATACTCTTCCAATGAGTGAGCCTCAAACAAAATGCTGACCTCAGAGTATATATACACTTCTTCAATCTCAGAGCACTTCACACCTCTTGAGGGTTTCACACCCTTCATGACCTAACCAGCAAAAGGGTATGGGCCTTCCTACAAACAAAGGCAAGATTCAATAAAAAGCATTTGATTGTCTTAGTGCTGAGAAGCACTCCAAAACAAAAAGCAACAAAAAATCCCACTTTGCTTGCCATTACAACAGTGCAGATTAGAACCTCTCTATGTCCTCCTATAAATCTCTCACATCTACCCAATGTACTAAAAATCTTCTTCTGGATCTTTCAATACTATGTAAGAAGCAAAGTAGCATTTGTGCGTTGGACCTATTAATATGTTTTTCCTCATTATCCATCTTCCTTTTTTGACCATGTATCTCCTTGAAAATACAGTATTTACCACTCCTTTTCTTCAGTCATTTTTTCAGCAATGTCTGACTCTTCATGACTCCATTTGGTGTTTTATTGGCAAAGATACTGGAGTGGTTTGCCCTTTCCCTCTCCAGCTTATTTTACAGATCAAGAAACTGAGGCAACTGGGTTACATGACTTACCCAGAGGCACACAGCTAGTAAGTATCTGAGGTCAGATTTGAGTTCAGGAAGATGAGTCTTCCTGATTCAAGGCTCAGCCCTCTATCCACCGTACCACCTAACTTTACAATACCACTTCTTACTAAGTCTTTACTGCTGTAGCTTATTCCCACCTTTCCAATGCCTCAGATCATGCAAGGGAGTGTGAGTATTATCATCTCTGTTTGGCAGATGAGGAAATTGAAACAGAAAAGTTAAGGAAGCGCTCCTGAGGTCTTCAGAAACAAGCATAATTAGATTAATACCTAGATTGAGATATCGAAATATTCCTAAGAAATGACTCTCATCATTTGCTATAGACTAGATATACTTTTCCCCCCTTTTATTTAAGAGTGAATTGATTTATGGAGGAATGAATGTGGAGAGCAAGGTGGTAAAAGGTGATGTGGTATCACTGAAGGAACACTAGATTTGGAATCAGAAGAATAGGCTTGAATCCTAATTCTGCAATTCTCCTACTTAATATTTGTGTGACCTTGGGAAAGTGACTTCCCCTCCTCTGGCCTCAGTTTGTTCATCTTAAAATGAAAAGACTGAGCTAGAAATCCTTTAATATTTCTCCACTCAAAGATTCTAGGATTCCATGTTTTGACACAATTTCTGAGGGAAGATCTAGCTGGAAGTATTATTTGTTGTAATACAAAGAAAAGGCAGCGATCAAATAATGTGATTGTAATGCTAAGTTTATACATCCCCAGAAACAACTGACAGAATAATGACTTGTTTGGGCTTCACAATACAAAATGATTGCCCTAACAAGCTGCATTAAACTAATTCTAACCCAGAAAAGTAGAGATTACCATTTCCCTGTCAGACTAATAGAAAACATTTGAGGCAGATTTTAAAACAAGCCTACTCTTCCAAAATTAAAGTATCATTATCCACATAAAGTCTCCTATTTTGAAGGCTGAATTCATGTGATTTTGATTAAAACTTTAATTTCAGAGGAAAAATGTCAAAGGATGTGGCTGTGGGTTTTATTACCCTGTATTCATATTGCAATTTTAATATCCACAAGCTGTGTTATGTTGATACAGTCTAATTGTCCAAATGGAATGTAAATTAATGTTACCATTAAAATGAGACTTCCAACTCACCCTTAAGTGCAGAGTATTAGGAAATTTGGATAATGCTTTGCATAAAATGTTTGCCAGTATGAACATACTTGAGCATCATTAAAAATTATTTTGTAGCAAGTAGGCATGTGGTCAAGGTATTTTATCATTACTAAATCAGATTATGTCTGTAGGGAGCATCACAATGAAGGTAAACTTCAATGATAAAAAATAATACTGCATCAAGTCTTCAAGCTTTAAAACAACTATATAATATGAAGGTATAAGTGTACATAAACGTGTGAATACTTGTGTGTGTACAAACACACTTTGGTGCATATATATGTAAGTATAGACATACACTGGTTCAGGAAGGTGGCACAGTGGATAGAATGCCAGGCCTGGAGTCATGAAGACTCCTTCTTGAGTTCAAATCTGGTCTCAGACACTAGATGTGTAACCCTGGGCAAGTCACTTAACTCTGCCTCCATTTCCTCATCTGTAAAATGACGTGTAGAAGAAACTGGCAAATCACTCTAGTACCTCTGGAAGGAAACCCCAAATGAGGTAATGAAGAGTTAGACATGACTAAAAATAGCTGAACAATAACAGCATGGGCATATACAAATAGGTGTGTGCATGCGTATATTTTCACCTGTAAGATGAATTGTAAATACAAACCTTTCTTCCTGAATGTAGAGCCTTGATTTTTTGAGTATTCCTTGAAACTCTGAGAGGACAAGTGATTTGTTCTTGTCCATATCAACATAGCTATTCATAGCTACAAAGTAACAGAGATAGGATTTCAATCCAGTTGTATCTGAATCCCATTCAGAGATAGAATTCAATCTAGCTCTCTCTATCTACAATGTGATATAATCTCAGCATAGAAAAAAATATATATATATAGACAGATATATAGGTAACAAGATATAGGTGGTCTCAGAGATATGATGTGTGCTTTGGATACACATTGAAGTTTCCATTAGGCTAAATATGGGGAAAATTAGTTTGAGTTGTAAATATTTTATAAGCATCCATTGAAGATCTGAAATTTTTAATAAATATAGAAGGGGAGTGCTTGATTATGAAGATAACTTTGCTTATAAAAATGAAGTTTCTAAAATAGTAATGCTCCTCCTCAAGGTTTGAAAAATATAGTACTTTGTTAACTTAGAAGAATATTTCCATTGATCAAACAAAAAATGGAATATATAGTTCCGGGTGTGGACTCTTTGGTTTCCTTTCCATATCTCTCAAGTGTATCACTGACCAAGAAAGGACAAGAATCTAGAAGTAATAAAAATCTGAATGAAAGCTTTAATTTCTTAATATTTCTGCTCAACTTTACTTTAGAGGAAAGCAAGCTATATCACGTGAATGACTACAGCAAAGATTTCAAAGAACTAGCTAACAATGTCCAGGAAATAGACAAGGGAATCTTATTTGAAGCTCATTTTTGAGATGGCATTTTTACCTGTTGGCAGCCATCCGACTGACATGAAAAATAATAATAAATTTGTTTGGAATCCAATCCAATCCCTCAAAAGTGATTTCTGTCTCAAACCTCTTTATCTGTCCTCCCTACCTCTGTAAACAACTTGAGCCAAGATCTTAATCCTCAGTTTCTTTCTCTTTACAATGATGGAGTTGGATTAAATGATCTAGAAGGTACTTTACAGTTCAAAATCTTATAGTCATATGACCTTGTGAGTTTGGTAACCTTATTTTATTGATAAGGGAATTAATTATCCTCTTATTAATTAATGGAGGAAAAGTCAAGTCCATGGTCACACACATAGTGATAATAGTATGCTGACACCCTATCTTTAAAGTCCACTTCTCTTTTCCTATGACACCATATTGTTTTTTATAATAAACAGAACTGTAGGCCATAGAGAGCATTCAGTTTAAGCCTCTTGATTTAATACAGGAAGATTAGGTCCAAATAGGTTAAAGTATTTGCCCCTTCCTCTGCAACCACAGACAAGCCACTTAACATTTTTATTAATTCATGAATAAAATACGGAAAGTGATAATTGTAAAATAGTGTGATACATTGGTCAAAAAAGCCAATGCAGTCTTAGCTTGTACTGAGAAAGTTATGGCATCCCTTAGGAAGGATATGATGTTCTTTTGCACTCTGCCCTGATCAAACCACACCTGGAGTACAGTGTTCAGTTCTGAGCACTGGGATTTTAAGACCATTGATAAGCTGGAACAAGTCCAGAGGCAGGCAAGCAATATGTGAAGTGCCTGTAAAGAGAACCTACCATGTAAAGACTGCTTGAAGTAATTAGGGACATTTTTTTTTCCCAGAGAAAAGGAGATTCTTTAAATATTTGAAGAAATGTTTCATAGAAGAGGGATTAGATTTAACTTCATTTCAGAAGAAAAAGCTTGGAGTAATGACTGGGAGATGTAGAGAAGATTTTGGTGTGATATGTGGTAGATCTTTCTAAAATTAGAGCTCTCCAGGAATAGAATGGCTTGTCTTTAGAAGGAGTGAACTCCTCACTAGAATTTTTTCAGGCAAAGGCTTGTTGACCACTTAGGTAGATTATAGAGGCCATTTTTTTTTTTTGCTCAAGTCTGAGTTGGACTAGATAGCCTCTGAATCCTATCAATGCTGGGATTATACAATTTTATCATAGCTGCTTTTATAAGATATAAGACGATCTAATGAGATAATGTATCAAAAAGCATGTTTTACATTTCAAGCAGTTGAGTGGCACAGCAGATCAAACACTGGACCTGATGTCAAGAAGAGTCAAGTTCAAATCCTTGCTCAGACTGGCAGGATTCCTGACTGTGTGACCATGGCCAAGTCACACCTTCTGTCTGCCTCAGTCTCATTATACATAAGATAGGAACAATAAGAATACTATCTTCTTGTCGGGTTTGTTATAAGGATCAAATTAGAAGATATATGTATTTTGCTCACCTTAAAGTGCTATATAAATACTAGCAATACCTACATAAGTACAATGTGGCAATATATAATTATATTAAGATGATTTTAATATAAAACATTCAACCTTCACTATTAAACATCAGATATGTTATATTATCTTTAAAGTGATTTAATGATGAACACAAAAATGGCCGATAAAGATTTTTGACTGCTTTTCTCCCTAGCAATAGCTAATTTCAAATTAACCCATCCCTTCCAAACTCAACTCTTTTTTTTCTATCCAAGAAATCCATTATGTGATTGGGAGACCTAAGGGAGTAGGTATAAAGACCTTTTCCCACAAGATATAGGAGAAAATTTCATACTAATTTTATAGTCACAACACAACAATAAGAAGCCCACTAGATCAAGGGCTAGAGGGAAATAGAGATAGAAGCAGTGATGCAAAATTATAGACATACATATAATTATAGGTAATTATATACATCTATAATTATATGTGTTTATATTTACATCTTCTGTATTATGCATATATAGCAATATAAACTGAGTAAAACATTGACAGCCATGCCACAGTATCATAAAGCTCTAGTCGTTGTGAACACTAGCTCTCAAGTCAAAGGGCCTGCTTTCAAATATCCCCTCTGAGCCTTCTACCTGTGTGATTGTGGGAAGGTCATTTCATCTTGCTGGGCCTCCATTCCCTCATCTTTAAAATAAGGCGGTTCATCTAGATAAAGATCCCTTCCACGATAACCTCTGACCATATGATTCTTAGAGGAACTTTTGAGTTTTTCACTGAGAAGATAAACACTCAAGGAAAGTTGCTTGCCATTTCTCTTTGTATTAATTCATTCAACATCAAGTTTAGGTAAACAGTGAGATGTTCATGTCTGCAGAACTATAATATCAAAGGTTAAGACAGTGAAAACAGGCAGGCATTAAAAGCAAAGTCATGGCTGTGGTGGAGTAACAGGGCTTTGCATTACTGTGGATGCTGAATTAAAAGTGTACCTAATAGCATTTGCTTTTCCTTCAGCAGCGTAGAAACAACTAAGCTGACTACTTAGTTAAGAAACACCACCACTACCAAAACAACAAGAACAAACAAACAAAGAAACCTAAAAGAAACTACTCAATGGTTTAAGCTGGGCAAGCTCCTTCTCCTTTACCTTTCAACTCTTATTGCACCTCATGTTTGAGAGTCCTAGCCCAGGGTACAGAAGTCTCTAGTTATACCTCTAAAAGTGGACTTGAATTAATTTTGAGAATTAAACATGGGAAACTGAATTAATTGAATTAAACTTGGGAAAATGTTAAAATACGAAAACAAAATTAAAACAGGAACTCCTTCAAAGAAAGGATCTACTCTAAATAAAGATTAAAAAAATGAAAAATCACAATGAACACCACTAACAGTAAAACTTGAAACTTTCTCATGACTTGTTTTAATTTAGGATAATCTTTATGACTTATTTAATTTTAATGCCACCCTCCAAAACAAAACTCAAACTCAAACTTGAGACAAAATTTAAATTAAAATCCATGAAACTATTGAGCAAGGGGAATGGATTTATTTCCAAATCAGATGCATGATATATTGTGTGGATTTTAATTGTGACAAATGGCTTATTTGTTGCTACAATATTCAGATCATTACTTGGTTTTAATCAGCTCTACAGCTCAATGAGACAAAAACTAAAATAGCTAAAGAGTGGAATGAGCTGATGATTGTAAAATGAAAAAAAAGGCATGAAATAGACATATGATATTGATTTTTTCCTAATTTTTATATTGATTGGGAGTGCAAAAAATAGATAACTGTAAATTATTTTGAAAAGTCATTAGTTTAAGGAAATTCTGTTCTTTCCCCTGAAATGATAAATGGTGGTAGGATACAGAAACGATGAGGTCAGATGAACATTTTATCATTTGTCTCCTCTTTTGTTGCTTTTTGGGTAAGAGGATACAAGGACTTTTTTATGGATGCAGAACTCTTATACAAATGTAGACTCACTTAGAACCCAAATGAAGGGGAAATGAAATGAAAGAGCAAATGTATTACATCCCTGATCATATCCACAGCCATGCCATCATTAGGTCTTCCTGATTTTCATTTCAGCCCTAAGCATCAAAGAATTCCTATGGAATAATATTGCTAATGTGAAATTGTTCTATATTTGTTCCTTGTGCCTCTACAGAATGAAAAAGCACTGAGGGAAAAGCTAAAATATCAAGAATATTAGTGGTAATAAATAATGCTTGATGTACATAAACTATAATTCTGTATGCTGAGTTGAAAAGTGTGTTAAAACTCAACAATTTCATGTAGCATTTAAAAAAAGAATTTAAACATTTTCAAAACCTTTTTTTCACAGAAATCACCTGAACTGTTTTTTCAGACATTTCTTTCCCCATCTTTGTCCATTATCTTCTCTCTATCTCAGCATCTCTGTCTGTCTCTGTATCTCTGTCAGTCTCTTTGTGTATCTATCTGTCCCTCTGTCTCTCCCTCTTTGCGCACACACACACACGCACACACACACACACACACACACACACTCACAATACACACTCTTTTTGCCATAGGATAATAGACTTAGTTCTGGAAGGAATGTTAAAGGTTATCTAATAGAACCTGAGTATCTTACAGGTGAAGAAAATGAAGTTGAGACAAGTGAAATAACTTCCCAAAGGTCCTACCATTATTAAGCGGCAGAGCAGTGACTGAGACTCAAGTCCTTTGCTGTCAAATCTAGGACTCTATACATCACACCATCAAAATGACTACCATCCTCCAAACTCCTGGTTATGAACAGTCATGGAGGGTAGTCCAAGCACAACAGCAATCATGAGATATTTTTAGGACAGAATGATATGTTCAGCACACTAGTTTAGAGAAAAAAAGTGCTCTAAAACACTTGTGCTTCACTTTTCTTATTTTGTTACCAACATTTTGGCATTGCCATTCTGTAAATCACCCTCCACAGTGAGTGTTTCTTATAAATTGGTCATTCCCCATCCTATGGCTGAAAAATTCCCAACTCTCACTACCCTTCTATGAAGCCATCTATTGTTTGTTTTTGTGTAGTTGATTAGCTGTGTCTGACTTTTCATAACCCCATTTGGGGTTTTCTTGGCAAAGATACTTGAGTGGTTTGCCATTTCCTTCTCCCACTCATCTTACAGATGAAGAACTGAGGCGAACAGGGTTAAGTGACTTGCCCAGTATCACGAAGCTAGTAAATATCTAAGGCTGGATTTGAACTTAGGTCCTCCTGACTCCAGGCCCAGCACTCTTATCTATTTACCCTCTTAGTTGTCCCCTGCGAAGTTCGAATTCTCTCCCCTCATCTTTCTTCCTGGATTATTACCCTTAATTACCTCAGCCCTACTCCCCCACCATACATATTCTCCTCTAGCTCTATCCTGCTACTATACTAACTGAAATTCTACCTGTCTTGTTAATTAATTCTCCCTTTTTTCTTGATCTTTTCACTTCACACTTGCTCTGTTTTCTTGCGCTACCAGAAACTTGGCTTTTTTCAGAAGACAATTAATCTCTCCAATTTTGGGTGTTTTTAACCAGTAACCTCTACCTTTTAATTGCCCTTCCTTCTTCCCAGAAGTACTCACAACTCTCCAGATGGACAATTTCAGATATCATATGGTCCAACCCAGGGGAAGTTAACCTATTCCAATTTGAGACTGCCTAAGAGCTGAACTATTCTTAATGTCGGGTGAGGGAATGAAAGTAAACTAAATTAATTATTTGGCTACCTCCGTCAATACTTCACACCCCATCCAATCATCTACAGCGAAAAAAGGCCTAACTGATATGGCTATTCTGTCTTCCCAGCCATGGTGCCTTTTTCTATTTTTATCTCATGTACCTAACAGAGTCCCCATATATTGTAGGCACTAAGTAAGTTCTTTTATTTATTTATTCTCTTATATCTTCTGAAGAATGTCTTCATATCTACTTCCAGATCATACCATTACTTAAGACATTTTCTTTCTTTGAGGTTCGCTCTCTACATGTTGTCATGGCTCTATTGACCTCCAGATCATTCTCCTTCCTTAACTAGTTTAGTATCTGGCTTATAGCCTTCCTCTCCATTCTGATGCCTGTCCTCATATTAAGGGATTTCAATACATATATTTGAGGACATAAAATACCATTTCCTCAAACTACCTGGTCTCCCCTTCCAACCTACCAAACTTTCATGACCTCTATCTTCACTCTATCTTGGAATCACACAGGTAAAGTCATGCCTTTGATCTGACATGTACATTTTTCCATATTCATATTCTTTAATTCCGAAACCCTTCTATCCAACCCTGACTTTTGATCTTTCAAGGTCTCTTTCTGCTTCACCCCTCTTAAATCTGTTCTTTAGCTCCAATGTTCCTGTAGTCATTCAACTCTGGGGAAGGCTTGGTGATTTATTCCATTGCATTACCCTCTCCCCCAAATGAACTCTATTTTACATACCAATTTCAGGATTAACTAAAGTACTAAGTCATATTTCTATACAAGTATTCCCCAAGGCAAAATTTGTACCATGTGTGCCATTACATATAATTTACATTCATGTACCTACTAAACTGGCCTACATGACCTGTTTCCTTCACCTGATTCACACACATGTCTGTATAGCTTGTCCATCATGCCTGGAATATCCTCTGTCGTTACTTTCACTGAATAAAATCTCTAGCTTCCTTCAAGCTTCATCCCAAATGTCACCTTTTATCCAAGGCCCATCTTGATTCTCCAGGTGCCACAGCACTCTCCCATTGCTTGAAAAAATAATGGGCATTTTCTTTGTATATATTCTATATCTACTTCTTGGTTTACACATTTTCTTCCCAGTAGAAGGAAAATTCCTTCAAGGCAGGGCATTTTCCATATTTGTCTTTGTAGGCCTAACACCTACAAATGACTAGTAAATATTAAGCACTTAATAAAAGGCACATTGAATGAAGGAATGAATAAGTATATATGATAAGCTAGTCTTGGATCTCTTGAATCCTCCTTCCATAATAATGCTAGAAATATACCAGGTTTATTTTTTCTTTTTACCTTGGAGCAATAAATAAATATAACAACTTGATTTGTATTTTTTTGCTTTTCTTTTCATTCTGGAGGAGGTTTTGTAACTTCCTCCTTTGTTCTACCCCTCCCCCCCCCAAAAGGGTTTATTTTTCCATACCAATTTCAGGGTTAGCTGAAGTTCTAAGACATGTTTCTATACAAGTGTTCTCCATGGCAATATTTGTACTATATGCATAATTCCTTCTACTCCTGTATGTGCTCGTGTCATTTTTCTCAATCCCTAAAGCTGGTTTCCATATACATTGTTAATAATGACAGCTTTGTAGCAGCTCTTTTTGTGGTGGCAAAGGACTGGAAATTGAGAGGAAGCCAATCAATTGGGGAATGGCTGAACAAGTTGTGGTACATGAATGTAATAGAATACTATCATTTGTTCTATAAGAAATAATGAGCAGGCAGATTTCAGAAAAACCTGGAATAACTTACATGAACTGATGTTGAGGGAAGTGAGCAGAACCAGGCAAACACTGTACATACTAACAGCAACTCTGTGCAAGGAGGATCAACTTTGACTTAGTTCTTCTCAGCAATACAGTGATCTGAGACAATTCTAAGGGACTCATGATGTAAAATGCTATCCACAACCAGAGAAAGAACTATGAAGTCCAAATGCAGACTGAAGCATGCAGTTTTCTTTTTTTTTTTGTTTTGTTTTCTCTTTCTTATGGTTTTTCCCCTTGGTTCTGTTTCTTCTTTCACAACATGACTAATTTGGAAATATGCTTAATATGATTGTACAAGTATAGCCTATATCAGATTGCATGCTGTCTTGGAGAGGGGGGAAAATTTGGAACTCAAAATTTTATAAAAGTGAATGTTGAAAACTAAAAATAATTTTTTTAAAAAAGAGTCATAACTTTGCCTGGTAATGCTATATTCTTTTTTAATGTCACAGACATTCATTTTGGTATATTTATTCAGGTACTTTTTTCTTCTTTCAAAAAGATTATGGCACCATGAATGAATGAATGAATGATAAAGCATTTATTCAGTACTTACTGTTGTGAGGCATCATTCTAAGAACTCGGGACAGTGAGAATACATTTTGGGAGGTCTAGGGGACCTAAACATTGTGAACTCTCATTAATCTGTAGTACAACACTCCAGGACAGAAATTGGAGTACTACATTGGTTCATGGCAGCATGGTAGTGAGTTGGCCAGAATTAGTTATCTTATCCCTAATTAAGAATTTTAGAGAATTTCCCAGGAAAGTACCTCACCCATGCTCACACAAGTAGTATGTGACCAAGGCATAGAGGAGTCCTGGTCATTTTCTTACTCTTTTGTTCTTCCATAATGTAGTTTTTAAAAATTGTCTTTAATTTTCCTTATCAGCCTCATCTCCTTTTGAGCTTTAACATTTTTGACATGATTTGCAGAAGATCATAACTTAAGTAAGCCTCCAATGCCTTTTTTTGATTCCCTATTCTGACACATATTTTTAAATATGCAAATTTGTTGGTCAAATTCTCTCCACATTCACATCAGTCTCTTCATATCATGATTTTAAGACAGTTTCGTATTATTCTATTTTAATTAGTTATCTCATATTGATGAAAAGCCTAAATAGCTCTATTTCTCGAATTATAGGAGCAGAAGGTACTACAGAAACTATCTAGACCAAGTCTTTCACTTTACAGATAAGGAAATTAAGTTCCAGAGAGGTCAAGAATCTTGCCAATGTCATAAGATAGTAAGTAAAGAGTCAGGAATCAAACTCAGATCCTCTAATTTTAAATGCATTAAGCTGTCCACTGAACAAAACCATAGGACGACAAAGCGGAAAAATTTGTGTTACTTGCTGTATATGCCACCCAAACAAATAGCATTACCTCCCCCCCATGTAATAATAATAATAATAATATTACTAAGTCAAAGAGAGAAGGCATACTTGCAAAAGTGTGGGAAAAAAAGAAACTTGGGAGAGAATAAATAGAAGCATAAAGAGAAAAAGGTAAGTTGATATGAAAAAGGCATGGCTGTCAGTGAGATGGTCTAGATAATCATGAAGGATTGAGACTGAGAGAAATGGGTTAATGAAAATGGGGCAGGATGTATGATTTTCTGGAAAGAATCTTAGTATCATAATGGCATGAAGAGATTTCAAGACGTCTTCTAATTCATCTCTATACCTTTAGGCAACTATTTTTTAAAAATATTTTAAAGAGGAAAACATTTTAGCACAAGATTATTGAATCTTTAGGAATTTCTGGCAGTGAGTTATGCATCCCAGAATAGAAACAAGACATCCGCTTGAAATATGAAATAATAGTATTCATTTGTCATGCTATTGGGTATTCATATTCAGATATTTGTAACTCTTTATGCTCCTTCCAAGACTATGCATAAGGAAAATTACATATTTGATTAGATTTCATCTTTTTTATCCCTAATATATATATATATATATATATATATATATACATGCACATACACATATATACATATACACATACATACATAAATTGCTAATGTTTTCTCAGTAGCATTCTATTTTATGTACTGACACTACAAAACTACAGAGATAAATTTAACAGAGCAGTTCATGAAGTGTTCTTGCTGCTGCATCAATTTGGCTAGCTGGCTACACTCTAGTGGCCCTCCTCCTTGTTCTACTAACTCTGATTTCTTTGTTCTGGCTCCTGTTTCTTCAACCCTCCACAGAGCCAGAGCAGAGCCCAAGCAAAGGTAAAACAATGAAACAGACCATATGAGAAAAACAGTGTTCGTGTATTTTTATTTTTTGTTCTTTGGTTCCGTGATTTCTTAGAAGAAGTAAAAAGTGAATGATAGGGTTATATTACCCAGTCTTCAAATTCTATTTTTTGCATTGTTCTATACAACTTAAAGTGGTTTAAAAAACTAAAGAACAATATTAAAAAAAAAAACTTCTCAAAGGTTACTCCACAATATGGAAAGGCAATGCACACCCATTGTCATAACAAGACATTATTACCCTTTGTAAGAACATGGACAAGACCAGACAAATTTATGGAATTAGCTACTTAAACTGACTTTGAGCCAAACCTGTATTATTGGTATAAGAAACTTTTACTGCAAAACTCCTTCTAACAAAACTGATCAACAAATGCTTTGAAACTGCAGACTTAATGAATTGTCAATAGGAGAGATGCTCAAAATGTGGCCTGAGGATCCCTAGGGATCCCCAGGACTATTTTAGAAGGTCTATGAGATCAAAAATATTTTCAAAATATTACTAAAATATCTTCTCCCTATTCAAATACTCTTCCCTTTTCCAATTCATATCTGTATGAGAATAAACTTTCTTCATATGCTTAAACCAAAATAACAAATGGCAATAGGTTAAATGCAGAAGAAGACATAAGGATCCAGATGTCTCTTTTTAAGGCAGAGACATTGAAGAGGTTTGCAAACATATGAAAAACAATGCTATTCTCATTACTTTTTTTCATTTGTTTTTGGGAAAGTTATTTTTTATTGAAACATGTATGCTAATGTGTGGTAGTTTTATTACTGTAATTTTAAAATAAAGATAAAATTTTATCTGTTTTAAATGTTAATGATTTAATCATTGATAATCATCACTCAAATAAACAAAAGGCATTTTGAGGTCCTTGATAATTTTTAAAAAGGGGTTCTGATACAAAAAATGTTTAAGTGATTTGCCCAGGATGAGACAGCATGCTTCAGAGGCAGGGAATGAACCTTGGACTATCTGACTCTGAGGCTCATTCTCCACCTACTACATCAAGCAACTAAATAAAGGAATGGCATATATCTATTATTAATTTTCGCCTTCTTACAAATGAATTTGAGATGGTTTATAGTTAACATACAATAGAAAATTGGACAATTCAAAATAAAAGGAGAATAAATATTATCTTGAAGATCTTTATATATATATATATATATAAGGGACCTAGGGTATTAGAATAAAGGACCATAAGGTATCTATAAAATAAGCATAGATTCTACTTTAAGGGGCCTTTCTTAAATTATTATTATGTTTATGTCTGGACCTGTGTGGATATTTGAAAGTCACCAGAACCTAAGTCTTAGAGAGTTGTTTGAGGACAATGAGAACTTAAGTGATTTGTCCATGGTTTTATAACTGGCATGTGTGATCAAAAATCTAGAGCTGCTGAGACCTTAGAGCCATCTAGTCCAATTACTTCCTTTTACATATAGAACCTCTTCTACTTCCCAGCTTCCTCTAGCATTGGCAGGTTGAGTTCACTAAAGTTGACTGAATACTTTTCCTTCAGAATATTAGGGGCAATACGGGAGACTAAGAGTTTTCACTAGGATTTCACTCAAGTTATGATCTGCTAATTGTGGCAAAAAATGTTAAAACTCAAAAGGAGATGAGGCTGTCAATAGCCATTTTTTCATACCATTAAAAAAAAAAAAAGATTACACATGCCATGACACCATTCTTGCCAGTTCTAAACTTAGCTATAATACTTTGGCACAGGCTCCAAAGAAACATTGGATTGCTCTGGATTTTCATCAAGATGATATAATTTGGCCCATAGATGGTTCCTGTCTATTGAGACAAAAGTTGATGATAGAACAATGAACAACAAAAAGCCTTGAGATTTTCTTAAATGCTTTCTCAATGAGATGGAAAACAGTAATTGGCAGAATGGCAATTTGAAATTTGCTTGGTCATAAGGTATTAATTTGTAAATCTGGTCCTGAAATTTCTTGAGAAGAAAACTGATAAAAATCATTTTGAAGAAATACTCAAAATAACTGATTAGCCTGTACTATTTAAGTGATGAAGCATTTATTTTTTTGAAGTTAGAGTAGAACATATTTTATACCCAACCTAAAGGAAAGGGTACGTTGAATTAATAGCAAAAATATAGTAAGATTAGGGCCTGTCACTCAGGGCTAGTACTAAAGATTTCTCCTAAGACGCTTTTAATAAATATGTGAAAGTAAAGGTTGTTAATTGTTCCTAGCTGAGTTGGGTCTAGTAGATCATGACAGACCTGTTCAAATTTAATAATAACCTTGAGAAATCATTTTACACCTACAGATTAGCCAAAATGATTGTCTGGGAAAGCAACAAATGTTAGAAGGGATGTAGAAAAATGGGAAACTAATTCACTGTTAGTGTAATTATGAACTGGTCCAACCATTTTGGAGAGCAATCTGGAATTATTCCCAAAGAGTTCTTAAACCGTCTATATCCTTTGAACCAGCAATACCACTACTTGGTCTATTTTCAAAGATGATAAGGGGAAAAGAAAAGGAATCTGTATGTTCTAAAATATTTTTAGCAATTCTCTTTGTGGTGGCAAATAACTGGAAATTCTGGAGATGCTCATCAATTGGGGAATGGCTAAACAGTTTGTGGTCTATGATCATGATGGAATACTACTGTGTTATAAGAGATAATGAGCTTGATGATCTTCTAAAACATGGATAGACTTGTATGAAATAATGAAGAGCAGAACCAAGAGAGCATTGTATACAGTAATAGCAATATTGTTTTAAGAATAACTTTGAGCAAATAAAGTCATTTTAACTATTATAAATACCTAAATTAGCTACAAAAGACATATTAAGGGAGATGCTATCTGTATCAAAAGAAAGAACTGATAAATAGAAGTATATATGGAATGATTGTGTGTGTGTGCACATATTTGTATCTAATGGTGGCCATCTCTAGGGTAGGGGGAGAGAAAAAGATGAAAAAAGAAATTTACATGATAATTTTACTATTTAGTTTCTTATTGTAATCAACTAATTTTGAAGAAATCTTTTAAAAATTTCTTAAATGTATGTACTTAATATATCTTTAGTTGATTTGGACTGATTTGCATTTGTGGATGTTTTATAAATTTGCCAGAGGTCTTATAGCGATCTTTATCTGAGGGATATGTTAGCCAAGCTTACTGCTTCCCTGGGTAAGAGGTAGTTAAAAATGAATTCAGTACCTGGTTCATGAGGTAAACAGGAAAGTTTTCCCAAGAGACAGGCTAAGGAGGCTTTTACCAAATACATAAAATTGATCTGTTCTATCGAGGAACTAGAGAGACAGATCTTTCCTGAACCTTAATGTCCTTATTCCCCAAATCTCATTTTCCTTTCTCATATGTACAGTATAGTCAAAAGTAATGAGAGCTTCATTTTGTTCCCCTTGAGAGATCTGCATGTGATATATAGGCTGCTTCTTCCCAGCAGCTGTGCTGATTTAAAATGAATATTTCTTGGAATGAAATCCCTAATATTACTGTACCTCAGTTTCTTTGGATCATTTCATTGGCTATTTTGCAATGTCTTTCCTACCTTGAAGTGATAATATTGTCTTTTCTCTAAAACATCCTACATCTCAAAGTTGAGAGACACTGTTACTATGGATGGTATATTCAAATTCTACAGTTTAACTATAAAGAAGAATCATGGGCATGAATAATGAAAGTTATAGAAATAGATTTTGATCATGCTGATTAAATAGTACCAACAATTACATCATACTTAAATATAGTACTTTGCAAATCTAATTTTAATTCTTTCATCCTAAGAGTGCGATAAACTGGAATATGAGAACTGATATTTTAGATGATGCATTCTATTGTTAACATTTAAATCTACCTCTTAGAATCCATTGCTTCCTTCATTTATGTGCCAAAGCCAATGTCAACATTTACCTTATGCCCACCCTTTCCCTATTTTAGGGCTCATTTTCTCAACAAATAACTTGTATTTAGCTATCTGTATACCTATACAACAGTATAAATAACATATATGCTATTTATGTATATATACATATGTGTATATATGTGTGTATACACACATATACACATAAGGACTTCCTGCCATGTCAATACTCAGTAGAGATTTATTAAGTGCCTATTATGTACCAGCAATTGTGCTAAGCACTGAGAATATACCAAAAGGAAAAGAAAAAAAAAAGATACATGCCCTCAATAAGCTTACAGTCTAAAGCAAAAAAAGTACAGATAAACTGCATAGAGCAGAAATTGGAGATAAAGCCCTAAAAAGAATGTAAGCTACTTAAGAACAGATTATTTAATCTTCTTTCTTTTTTTAAGTTTCAGCACCTAGGACAGTGCCAGGTAAATAAGAAATGCTTAATAAAAGCTTGATGAATTAAATTAAATTGGTGCTTACTCATGCCTGTTTCACTGGGGAAATTTCACACACGCACACACACACAATTTTATTGGGAAAAAAATATTCCTTGAAAAATCAGAGAAAGTATACTTAACTGTCACCTTTAGTGGCAAGTAAGGTACGATCTTAAGAAAAAAGAAAAAAATGTAAAATGAAGAATATGCTATTTTATGAGTATTGTAATTGATAATTACTCTTATTTATTATACTTATAATCTTGTTGTCAATATGTTTGACCTTTCTCAATTCTGATTTTTAAATACCACGAATATATGTTGACTAGTCTTTTAGGGAAGAAACATAATGTACTGCTGAGAATTATTTGTCTTGAACAAATCAATACAACTGGACCACTTCTTTCTTTACCAACTTTTAAAATGTAATCAGAATTCTACTTTCATTTTCATAATTCATGGAAAAATGTAATTTTCTGGCAGAATTATGTTACTATACATTTATGTTCAGCATTTCAGGGAAATTACAGTGTTCTATGTTTCATAGAGCATTTGATTCCTGAGACTTAAAATATGAATGAAACCTATGAATGAAAGTATGCCCCTAAAACATGTTTCCAATACATTGGCAAAGGATAAACCTACCAGAAATTTTCCTTTGAAAACATTAAAGCTTTCTGAATTTGCAATTATCAAATATTTTGTATGCCTTTTTGATCCATTGACACACATAAGGTGGAGATATATAGTTATATGCTTTTAGAGATTTTCATTTGGGTAAATTTCATGTTAATTAAAGCAATCATTCATAAAGATGAATAATTCTAGCTAGGACCAATTATCACAGTAAAACAGGTGCTAAAAAGCCATCTTACACAGCCCTGGTAATGCAACTCAGTCTTAAAACTGCTATGCCTTTGTTTTTAAATTCAAAGGCCTCTAATGAGCATAGAATCAGAGGTTTAGAGCTGGAAGAAGTCTCAAGAGATTTTATTGTCCATCTTGTCCTTGCAACAACATCACATTTCCATCATCACATTTGACAAAACTGGAGCTTATTTTTCCTCAAAGTCTACACAGTGGTGATATTCCACAGTCACTTTCACAAATTCCGTATAAGTCTGAAATATTGGCAGCTCTCAGAAGGGTGAAACATCCACCCCTTATGATCCTAGAAAATCAAGTAAGGGCATCATGTAACTCTAGGGTAATATTTCTAAATCCTTTGTTCCATCTTTGGCATATATTTTTTCCTTATTTTACTTCCACAGGCAAAGAGGACTTAGTATTAGTGAATGTATAAGACTCTGCAACATAGTGGTTACCATGGGAAGGCTTAGCCCAGGAGAACAAGCCTTGAGTTCAGTATGAGTCTACCAAAAGGAAAGAATATGAGAAAGACTCAGTGGTGGAAGGTGCTTAGTTTTTAGTAAAGAAACCTTCTTGACAATCCATAGAGAGGAAGAGCTATAGTTAAAACACAGAAGACTAGATTGATGTGACAAAAAAATTGTCTTTGAGACATACTGTTATGTCCAGATACTGATTAGAAAACATTTGGTACCTTAGTAGATGGATATAAGAGAAAATTGATCATTATGGGATCCCTTGGCCTATGTCTCTAGAATTGAGTTACTTCGAAGTGTAGGGGCAATCTTAGGAATCCCCCAGGTATCTCTCTCTTGCAGACTTCATTAATTTCAAAGCCTTTAGGTAATGCTCTCATTCAATCCACTTTCAGTTGGTATGAAGGAAGGGATTCATAGTATCAGAGTACCATTATCCCTTCCCCATTGTAGGGATTAGGAGTGGAATGCCCCCATCATCTGGAAAATCTGTATAAAAACTTTTTGGCCCTCCCTTTGTACTAGATAAGAAATCTGAATTTTTTTAAAATTTTCTTTTATGAAGTGTTTGCAGTGCTTCAGTGTAAAATCTGGGTTAAAAATTTTGTTATAGGCTATATGGGGGTCAATGTTAAGTAAAAATACTACACATACATTTTATGCATTTCTGAGTTCCTAAAGTTTTTTCTGTATCATATGCAGCTTCCACAAAACTCCTAAAAATCCCATTTAGCTTACCCTTGCTGACCCTTGATATAGCAAAATTGTGATGGCAAAGGGATAACTGTATGATTCTTAGTGCTGGAAAGCACTATAGGAGTAATCTAGTGCAAATCTCCTTCTTTTATGAATGCAAAGGGACTTGCCCAAGGTCACACAGATAGTCAATATCAGGGAGGAGTTGAACCCAGATTTTCTTATTTGAAGTTCTACCTTAGTTCTACTTTACTCCAAATGGACAAGATCCCTTCCTATCAGATATGTGCCCTTGAGTAAGGCTCCAAATTCACTCTCATACTTTGAGCTCTATGAGAGTTGGATCCAGCTATTATCTAAACTTTAGGTCTTCTGTAGCACTTACCCCAATGCCTTTCTCATAGTAACCAGTGATGTACTGTTGAATTCATATTGTTGGAAGCATGACTGAATGACTGAATGTGTGTGGGGATGTGGGTGTGGTAGCCAGATTTAGGCAAACATCTCAAAGGAATCATGAACTATGAACTACAGCAAGGCACAGACTTGGTCCCAGCTGAGGTCTATGTGGCAACTAATGAAAGTAGTCAAGCATGGAAGTCTTAATTTTCATTTTAGGCATGTGTTTCTAGCTGGTCCTGAGGTAGAACTGAAGATATATGAAAGGGCCTCATTTTCTCTAGGGACTATAAGATTATTATAATGCTTCAGCACCAGATACCAGTGTATCAAAACTTTGTTAGGAAATTCCATATATCAATGTATACCTTAGCCTTTTCTTATCATAGATGAGTAAAGTCACTTGTTTTAAACTTTACCACAGTGACTATTTTTTCCAAGGCTATAAAATTGCCTTTGTGGTTTCCAGTGACCCATTTCCCTGACCTCTTCAACTGTACTTTGCCAGAATGAATTGGCATTTGAATTAGGGCCTCACCAATGCTGAGTAAAATGGAATGTTTACCTCATTTTTCTGACATTCCATATTTCTTCTAACTCTTCTGTTTGCTTTAGAAACTACAGAGCTAAAATGACTCAGGCCAGTTTTTCTGACCTCTACTAAGGACTGCTATATGCTTCTGCTATATACTTCCTTTCTATTTTGTACTTACGCAGTTCATATGATTAGAATTGGAATCTTCAGAACTGAAAGGGCTCTCAGAAGTCATTAGTCCTAACCCTTTCTTTCACAAATGAGAACCTAAGGCATTGCCCAAAGTTATGTAGATTGTAAGTGAAAGAGGCAGGATTTAACCCATTTCCTCTGATGCCAAACCACTCTTCCTTCCATTGTATCATATGGCCTCTAGAGACCAAGATCTGGAAATTCAGCCAATTTAACCAGTTCCACTTTGCACACCGAGCAAGGGCCAGAACCACAAGCAGAACAAATAGCATTGTTGATTTCTGCCAAGGTGATTTTTATTGTCTAACTATTAGTTATCCCTTTCAGCTTTTTTCTACTGCCTTTCACACACTTGGTACTCAGCAGGTGTTTGAAGAATTATTTGAGTGCCATCTAAAATTAAATATGCCTGCCTTTCACATCTTCTTAGAAAGTATCAATGAAATGGATCAGGGAATAGAAAGTCAAAATGCAATTTAGTGATGTTGGAAACTTTTTTAAAAATAGGATATAGGTCCATTAATTAGCACCCTTTTGTAGTGCTATTTCAACCAGATATGAACCTACCTAAGTGTACTATTATCAAGCTCACATTTTTTCCCCATCATGTTCACAGGAACTATGAGATTACCTTGTTAAATGACTTATTGAAATATAAATACAACATAGTCATAATATTTACTTATCTACTAGCCTAGTAACTCTATCATAAAAGGAAATGATGCAGCCAAACTACCAATCAACCCTTTCTGGATTCTTGTAATCATCCTAAATTCTTACCAGTCATCTGGTTTAGATATGTGTCACTAAAAAATATACTGCTGGGGATTAATGGCAAATTCACCAGCTAAGATTTTAAGGTATATGTTTTAATTCTCTCTTGTTTGAAGATTGAGAAATGTGCCTGTCATAGTCTCTCATGTTTCTCCTAATGCCAATATTCCTTATGTATAGTGGTTCTGTTATCACATTTGGCATTTCCTTAGGATCTTTTGACATAATTTGTCTAAACTGGTAGACACACAACAAGTGAATGCTCTCATGATTTCTCTTTTGTCATACTTCAGACTCCCTCTTGACCATGTTTGTTCTGCCATCTATAGGGAAAAGATCATTTTTTATATTTAAATCTATCATGAAAAATGAGATATTAGGTTTTGAGTAAGATCATAGGACCTGGAACACAAAATGATATTAGAGATCATCTAATCT
The DNA here is from genome assembly GCA_028646595.1 of Phalanger gymnotis. Classification (NCBI taxonomy): domain Eukaryota; kingdom Metazoa; phylum Chordata; class Mammalia; order Diprotodontia; family Phalangeridae; genus Phalanger; species Phalanger gymnotis. The sequence goes on from CM053624.1 coordinate 287,949,827, forward strand.
TCAATTTAGATGTTAAGCACTTTGCTCAAGGACACAAAAATATTAATTAGCAGCATCCAAATTCAAGCTCAAATATTTTTCTTTCACATATAAAGCTCTTTTATGCTGCTTTATTTCTGATATCATCTATCATTTTGTACTGACTACTTTTGGGTCAATCCTGCTATAAAAATACTCCTTTTGTGGTGTTAGAAATGATGGTTTCAGCAAATGAACAATATTTTCACTTGTAATTTGGTTCAGGGAAATCCTAGAGGATATTTTAGGCAGGGTATATCTGGGAAGTCCATGCTTCATTTCTAAATCCCTAATAAGGGTATATTTGAAGTTATAGCAAGTTTTGAGAGTGTCGATAATTTTTTTGTTTTATGTTTAATATGCTTATATCTGAATTTGTTTTAGTGGTTCTAAGACCAAAGATTTAGGCTTATGCCCACCCTACTTTGAATTTCTAGTCCTGATGCAAAATGAACATCTCCTAAGCTGGGTGAGAAGAATAGGAAGGCTGTTGAACCTTACTGAAGGATTATTTGATCCATACTAAATAGCTTTATTTCTTGAGACCAAGGTGTAGGCTTTCTCTATCAGCCACCAACATTTGTATATGATGTTATTCTCCCTACCCTTATTTTCAGTCCTTCATGTATGTTTTAATTATCGTGCCACCATTACGATTTACAACAAAGGATTGTATGTGTTTCCAAGTTTTCTTACTCAAGAATATGGCCATTTTCATTGACTGTGGAAGGTGTGAGGAGAACCTGGTACATGCACTCTTTTTTGATCACCTAATTGTAAGCTGTGCTACAGTCTTGGTGTTCCTTAGACTTAGTAGAATTCTTATTGCTCTTTGGAACATATTACTGACCCAGAACTGCTGCTCTGATAAATGTGAAGGCAGAAGGGAGCAACATCTATTTTAGCAAATTATTTCAATCCTATTGTAATTATAAAATATTTTTATTGCATTTTATGGTCTCCAAATATTTTTTTATATTCATTCATAATTGGGTACCCTACGTACAGGAGTCAAAGTTAACATTAGATGAGTGAGATTTTGCAAAAGGTAATGATAATACTACTAATATAATATCTGACATCTCTATAACACTTTAAAGTTGGCAAACAACAAATCCTATTATGTGCATTCAAACCCCAAACAACCCTGCAAAGGAAGCACTTGAAGTATGCTTATTACTTTACAGATAAGGAAACTGATGCTCACAAAAGTTAATTTATTTGCCTAAGAATCCATAGCTAATATGTGTCAGAGGTGGAATTTGAACAGAGGTCTTCTTGATTGAATGGAATATGCCAGTGATGAGAATGGGCATTAGAATTACAATTCACTGGATGTCCTGAATTTAACAAAAACAGTCCCTACCCAGTAGGTTAGAGGGGGGAAACATAACAAAATAAAACACTGTCTTGTGTGTCCTGGGATATGGCTGTCTTTTGTTCCCTCAAAAATACTCTTATTTTGAATGTGTTCTTATGGAAACATACCCTCTCAGCTGAAAAAACACACATAGATAGGTCTGGATGATTGATTTTAACTGCAGAGGTTTGTATATCACTCACTTGTCACTTCAGTGACTTGTGCCTTAGACTCGCCCACATGGCTGCTATGCCTCACTGGCTGGCCTCATCTGTTTTCATTTTATGTAAATGTGCCTTCTTCACTGAGTCTCCTTCAAATGACATTTCATGGGACCTGCCACCTTCCTCACCTTACACATATCCATTATTGTGTGAATCTTAAATCTAGTCATCAGCATATATTTACTACTGACTGCATGGCACACATTAAGGGCTTAATAAATGCTTCTTTAATTTAATTGTTGAAGTTGTGGTTTATTCAGATTTTAAAAATCATGGAAGAAGGGTGGAATCTATATTTATTTGCCCTTCCCCCCAAAGAAGGAGCACTATTTTCTTATATGGTTAAGATGCTCTGTGTACCATTGATCACAATAGAAGAGAATGCGAAGGTGGAGAGAGAATTAACTATGTCTAAAGTCAGAGGAATTTGGCACAAAATCCACCTCTGATAGAAACGACTTTTGTGACCTGGAATAGGCCATTTAATGTCCATGGTCTCAATTTCATCATTTGTAAAATGTAGGGATTTGACTAGATCAGAAGTGTCCAAAACAGTTGTGTTGCCACATACTTCCCACAATACTGTCATGTATGGCTTAAATCATATTAAAATGCAATTGGAAATATTTAACAAAATAAATAAAACCCCAATAAAACAAAGATGATATGACATATGAAAACTAAGAGGATATGCAGTCTATAGGGATTTTTATGTATAGTTTAGTGGCCCCTATTTCTATTTGAGGTTGATAACCACTAGACTAGATGGCATCTGATGTCCTGTCCAACTCTAGAAACTCTTACTATTTTGGCTAGGGAATAGTATAGATGAGCACCATCTGTAGTGACATAGCTGGACCCTAAACTGTCATAGGATGTCAATGAGCTTTAATAGAAAAGAAGTTTCAAGACAATGTCATTGGAAAGCTGATCCAGCAAGTCTGGGGTCAAAAATTTTGCCTAGCTGGATGAAAATTAGACAAGATCATTACTAGAATCTCCACATTACTTCTGTAATTGCAATTCAAAGAAAAGCATAACCATATGGTAGCAGAATCAACTTTGTTAGATTTTGAGCTTGAGGAAGATAATAGTCAAATTTACTGGGTTTTCTTGTATTAGAACTCATTACCTTTAGTATCATAGACATACTTCTCCTGTTTCATGTTTAGATTGATCTAGGCAGTAGGACCAGGAACATAGAAGTCAAAGACCTGTGATCTCCTCAGTGTAAGGACTCTTTCCATTCTCATCTATAACTTAGAGTTGTAGAAAATTGGTTTAGAAAGATGTTTAATCATTTGCTCTCCACACAGCTTATTATAAATGGCAAAGGTGGAATTGGAGGCCAAATCTTCCTGAGATTACAGTCAGTATTCTATCTGTGATGTCATGTTTCTCTCTCTGTCATTGATGCCATATAAGCCTGGATATTAAGTGGGTGGATTGGCAAGTTAGTCTTTTTGAAACTTAAATATCATTTTCTGTTGCCCCAAGTGCTGAAAACTTGTAAAACTTATCCTAGTGAATATAGTCCTATGGTGCTTGATGGTAGATCGGAGGCAGCCACCCAGCTGAACTCTTCCAACATTTCCCTCCAAACAACTTTAAAATAATGGCTCACATCAAATTTTGGAGTGGCCAAGCCAACTAAAGTTGGCATAAGACATTTTTTCTAGCCAAAGAAAACTTGGGAGATTGTCAGGAAAAGTCTGTGACACTGGGCTAGAGGCCAATCCAGAACCCATACAGGTGGTAGTAGCAACAGTGGATGCAGTAGTAGCATCAGCAGCAGTTTTGAGAGCTCTTAACCTAGATATGGAAAGGGTGTCAGACAATTGGTCAGAAAGTGATTATAGGGGACCCCCTTTTATGGAACTAGGTACAACTGCTGCTTATTTGTAATACATAGTTTTGAGTTGTAGTGCCAAGGTGAAGAGCATTGGTGGTCAGTCACAAGAGAGCAGGAGCCCAGGTTATACTTCCAAAGCAAAGAGGAGCACTGTTGTTTGCAACTGTGAGGGAAGAAGACCCTTCCTAGGAAAAGACCAAAATACAAACCAGGAGAATAGTGATCATATAACATCCAGGATCACTTGGAAACAACAAAAACTTGCACACCCCTAGAACTAGCTCTCAAAAGAGCTACACAAAAAGCCTAAAGCTTGGGACAGTACTTCCCTATACCCCGGGTGAGCAGAGTCAAAGTTTAACATGAAGTTCGAAGTCAATAAACAGGCTAGAAAAATGAGCAAACAAAATAAGTAATTTGACCAGAAAAAGCAATTCTGGTAGCAAAGAAGAATGACAAATGAACTCAGAAAAAAATTTGAAAACAGCTACCCTAAAAAAACCTCAAAGAAAAATGCTAACTGGACTCCAACCCAACAAGAATTGGACAAAATGGTAAAAGAGGCACAAAAAATCCATTGAAGAGAACTCCTTAAAAAATAGAACTGACCAAATAAAAAAATAGGTCCAAAATGTCATTGAAAAGAAAATCATTTCTTAAAAATTAGAATTGGGCAAGTGGAACTTAATGACTCCATGAGACATCAAAAAATAATCAAAGTTTGAAAAATGAACAAATATGAGGAAATGTGAAATATCTCAGAAAAAAAATTGACCTAGAAAACTGCCTGAGGTGTGATAATTTAAGAACTGCTGGACTACCTGAAATCTATGCTCAGAGAAAAAGCCTAGACATTGTATTTCAAGAAATTATCAAGGAAAACTGCCCCAATATCCTAGACCCAGAAGATTAAAGATAAATTGAAAGAATTCACTTATAACCTCCTGGAAGAGATCCCAAAATGAAAACTTCCAGGAATATTATAGCCAAATTCCATAACTCTCAGGTCAAAGAGAAAATACTTCAAGCAGTCAGAAAGAAATAATTCAAATATCATGGAGCCATATTCAGTATCGCATACGATTTAGTGACTTCCACGTTAAAGAAGTGGAGGGCTTGGAATATGACATGCTAGAAGGCAGGGGAGCTAGGATTATAACCACAAAAAACCTACTCAGCAAAATTGAGTATATTAATTTAGGGAGGAAAATGTATATTCAATGAAATGGAGGATTTTCAAGCATTCCTCATGAAAAGACCAGAGCTGAATAGAAAATTTGACATTCAAACAGAAGCCCCAAGAGAACCATAGAAAGGTAAACATGAAAGAGTAATCATAAGAGACTCAATAAAGCCAGATTGTTTATATATCTATATGTGAAATTTGTATATATATATTTCTTAAAAACTTAAGAATTATTAGATTAGTTAAAAGGAGGTATATAGAACACATGAGTGTGAGTCAATTGTGTTAGAAAGATTTCCAAAAAAAAAAGGAGGGTTGAGAAAGCAATGCATTGGGAGATAGGGGAGTGGAGAGGTAAAGGAAGAAAATTTTCTCACATAAAAGAGGCATGAAAGAAGGAGCTTTTAAAATCAAAGTGAAAATGAGCATTGGTAACAGGCAATGCTTGAACCTCACTCTTATTAGCATTGGTTTAAAGAGAGAAGAATATATAAACACATTCAGTTGTGTATGGAAATGTAACATACCCAATAGGGAAACATGAGGGGAAAACATAAGAGAAAGAGAGGATATGACAAAAGAGAGGGCAGATTAATGAAGGCAGTAGTTAGGAACAAAATAGAATTTTCAGGAGGGACAGGATAAAAAAAAAAGAGAGACAAAGGAAGAAACAAAAGAAAATAGGATGGAAGGAAATATACAGTAATCATAACTGTGAATGTGAATGTGAATGAGATGAGCTCACCCTTAAGGCAGAATCAGATAGCAGACTGCATTATAATGCAGAATCCAACAATACATTGTTTACGAGAGACATACTTGAAACAGAAAGACATACACAGAGTTAAAATAAAGGTATGGAGCAGAAGCTTTTTCACTTCAGTTGAAGTGAAAAAGGCAGTGGTAGTAATCATGATCTCAGACAAGGCAAAATCAAAAATAGACATCATTTAAAAAGACAATCAATAAAAATACGTTATGCTAAAAAGGAACCATAGACAATGAAATAATATAAAATTTTTATAGCAAGTTTCTCTGATAAAATCCTCATTTATCAAATTTACACCAAGTATAGAACAGAGTCAAATACCTAAAACAAGACCCATTCCCTGACTGATAAATAGTAAAAGGATATAAACAGGCAGTGTTCAAAAGAAGGAATCAAAGCTATCTACAATCATATAAACATTCTCCAAATTACTATTATTTATTGAAATGTAAATTAAAACAAATCTAAAGTATTACCTCACATCCATCAGAAATAACAAATGGTAGAGGGGATAAGTGAAAAATAGGTACACTAGCGAACTGCTCATGGAATAGTGAACTGGACCAACCATTCTGGAGAATAATTTGGCACTATGCCCAAAGGGCTATAAAACTATGTCCCTTTGACCCAGAAATGCCACTACTAGATTTGTGCCCTAATGAAATTTTTTTAAAAAAGGAAAATTACTTATATACACACAAATATTTATAGCAGCTCTTTTGTGGCGGCAAAGAATTGGAAAACAAGGGGATGCCCATCAATTGGAGAATGGCTGAATAAGATGAGGTATGTGATTGTGATGGAGAACTATTGTGTTATAGGAAATGACAAGGGGGATAGTTTCAGGGGAACAGCAAGAACTATACAAATCAATGCAAAGTGAAGTGAGAAGAAGTGGGATATCATTGTGCACACTAATAGCAAGGTTGTAATAAGGATCAACTATGAAAGACTTGGATCCAAGACAATTCCAAAGGACTCATGCTGAAAAAAATGTATTCACCTCTAGAGAGAAAACTGATGAGCTCCAAGTACAAACTGAAGGATGATTTTCTCATTTTATTCATCTTGCCTTTTTTGGAAACAGGGCTAATATGGAAATATGTCTTGTATAATTTCACATTATATAATTGATATCATATTGCTTGCCTTCTCAGTGAGTATGGGAGGGATGAAGGTAATTTGGAATTCAAAATTTAAAAAGAAAAGAATGCTAAAAATAAATGAATTAAATTTTTAATAAATAAATAAAAAAAAACTTATGCTAGCAATAAGAATTCCTAAAAGCCATCTCATTTTAAAAAATGAACAAAGTAGCAAAGGGGAAAAAGTACCAAAGTACAGGGCTAAATCTTCAAAATTGTTTCTCCTACTGTAAGATCAAAAGTGGAAGTAGATGTTATCTGTGGCCTACTTATATGGTTCTCATTTTAATCTGTTTCTACCTGCTAGGAAGCAGATTATTTTTCAACTTCTGCTCAGATATAGTGAACGCTACCTAAAATGAAAGAGATAATTAAAATTTAAGATATAGAGACAGTAGGACCGTCAATACTAATCTGGAAACCACTCTACTGCACTCTACTACAATTCATGCTTGTACCTTAGGGTCTGAAAAAAAAGAAATCTAGTATATTGGGAGAGCTGACAGTATAGTTTCTTTCCCTTACCTTTTAAAAAATATATCTTTCTCATACCAGTTATCTGCTACTTTTTTGCACAGAGAATTGGTTGAAGAGAAAAGTACGATCCTATCTGCCTAATAGTCCTCTTGACGTGTGGATACAAAGGACATTCGGGATCTGTTTCATAGTTTTCTTAGGAGAAAAAAATAAATATGCCACAATGATTCTTTCAGGAACTAAGTACAAAACTTACTACTTCTATGACGTTTCCATGTAAATCTCAACAAAGAACAATAATTAAATCATCCCTACCAGGAAGGAAGGTAATGACTTTTCTAGTCCCTGGACTTTCTGAAAGGAAGAGGCAAACCAGGAGAAAGTCTTTTTACTTTTTAATAACAAGCAAATAAAAAAAATCATTGGCAGCAAAGCAGAATGCCATAGTTGAAAGAGCACTGAATGGAAAGTCAGAAACCATGGGTTTAAGCCTTATTTTATTTATCTGTCAAATGGGGATAAGAACTTTCATGGCCCATTTCAATAAGTTGTTGGAGGATTCAGTGAAATGAAGTATGCAGGGGCATAAGCTTTAAATCACTAGAGAAATGAGCTATCATTAGAGTTCAATGCCCTTCATGCTATGTCTGGAAGGTAAGGACTATGGTATTTTTGTCATTTCTCTAAGTCCTTGAATACAGTAGGCATTTAATGAATGGTTATATAATTGAATCAAAAAGCTGCTGGAAAAATAGACTGGGGTAAGACACACTAGAAATACATGGTGAGATGTTTAGGAGTTTTGATCTTTAATGATCTCAAAATTCCCCACCAATTTGCACCCAACTACCATGACAATAATTGCTATAAACCTAATGCTTTTCTTTTCGCAAGAACAAAATTGCTTCATCTAGCTTATCTATAAAGAATCTGGAATTAGGTGTTTTTTTTCCTGACACAGGATTTTTTTCTGTCGGAAAAATATCACTAAGAGGGTGTCCAGCGAATTCATTGCATTCCCTGGATACACTTTGAGAGAATAAAGGCATTCATACATTTCATGAATTAAATCCATCTGTCCAAGGTTGCATGGACAAAATGTGAATCATTCCACTGATGTTGAGGGAGATGGTGATTGGTGGTATTCACATTCTTCATAAATCTTGTGCTGGGATTAAATAGGACTGCATTTCCTCTTTAGATTGTTTCTATTTAAGATATGACTTACTGTAAAAATTGGAACATCTCTCAAAAACGGAAGAAAAAAAGAACTGAACAAAAGTCACACTATTTTTGTACTGGAATCAGCTATAAGGAACCACCTAGTTTAGGGGTGGGGAACCTGCAACTTTGAGGCCACATGTGGCCTTCTGTTCTTGGGTGTGGCCTTTTGATGTAGTCCAGTTTGCAAAACAAATCCTTTTATTAAGGAGATTTGTTCTATGAAGTTTCTGTACTTGTGGAACTAGAGGGGAATATGTGGCCTTGAGACTGCAGGTTCCCTACCCCTGATAGTCCAAACTCTGAATTTTACTGGTAAAGAAAACTATGCTCCACAGAGGCAAAGCTACTTGTGCAATTCATTCATCTGGTTGCTGACAGTTAAAAGTGGAAGCCTCCTTACTCTTAGCTGTACTCTTTTTTTGCCTCACACTCAACACTGACCTATGTAGCACTACTCTGGAAGGATTGTTGCGAGGATTAAATCAGGTGAAATATGTTAAGTACATTGAAAATTTAAAATCCTATGTCAATGTTAGTTGTTATTAAAGGATTTTAAGATTTGTTAAAGGTATTTTTTCTTTTAGATATTATTGCATATTCATGATTAGGGTTTCATGACACATGTTCAGAATCGAAACTTCAAAACAAATTAGGGAATGAGTGAAACTGTTCCCCACGGTTCCCAGGTACCCCCCCCCACATACATAAACACACACATGTATATATGTTCATATACCCATATATGTATATACAATTTCCTCTTGCCCTTGTTGCCCTTACTGAGGCTAGAATGACATTGCTTTTCTCATTTTATATATAAAATGACAGAACTAGATTTGACTCAAAAACCAAATGAAGAAACACTATTTGCCTTTTACTTTTCAGTGTTTGGAAAATATCCCTCATTTTTTTTAAAAGTGGAGTTTCTTGGACTTTTGATAGGTTGACACCATCTTTTTTTTTTAAAATAACTTTCATTTTAAAAAATGGTTCAGTTACAAATTCTCCCTCCCTCAACTCCCTTCCTCACTCATTGATAAGGCAAGCAATGTGATATTCATCATACATGTGAATGCATTCAAAACACATTTCCTTATTATCAAAGGAGAAAGAAAGGAAGGAAGGAATGAAGGAATGAAGGAAGGAAGGAAGAAAGAAGAAAGGAAGGAAGGAAAGAAGGAAGGAAGGAAGGTAGTAAAAAATATGCTTCAATGTGCACTGAGAGTTCTTCAGTCCTCTCTCTGGCAGTGGATAGCCATTGCCATGTTTTTCATGCTTTTCTTGCATCTCTCTCATTTCTCTTCCCAATTTTTCCTTTACTTCTCTTACTTGCTTTTCTAAATCCTTTTTGAGCTCTTCCATGACCCCAGACCAATTCATATTTTTCTTGGAGGCTTTTGATGTTGGCTCTATGACTTTGTTGACTTCTTTTGCTGTATGTTTTGATCTTATTTGTCACTAAAACAGATTCTAAAGTCTAATTGTGAGTCTGAGTCCTTTTGTGCTACCTATTCATGTTCCCAGCCTACTATTTGACTTTTGAGCTTTTTTTCAGGGTATGACTGCTTGTAGAGAGTACTTTGTCCCAAGCTTTAGGGGCTTCACTCCTGTTTACAGAGCTACTTCTACTCCACCTTCATTGCAAGCTCTGCCACAGCAGCTCTCCTCCTTCCCCAGGAACTGCCAACCAGGACTGTGACCCAGATCCAAACAGGTCAAAGCAAGAGAACTCCCACTCTTATCTTCTGCTCGATTCCTCCTATCACATGGGCTAGAGATTCCAGAAGCAGCTGACCTGGAGTCTGGAAGCAGCTGCAGGAGCTTCCTGATGCTGCCTCAGTGACACCCTCTATCACCACCCCCAGGGCTGGAGCTGGACTGCTCTCACCCTGGTCCAGCAGTTTTCCCACTAACCTGCTCCATGGTCTTTGGCATTTGTGGGTTGAGAAGTCTGGTAATTGCTACAGCTCAGTGATTCATGGCCCTAAGGCCTCCTCTGCCCACCCAACTCCCTGTCTGTTGACTCTGGCAGTCCACACTGGGCTGCCTTCCTTTCTCAGCCCTGTGTGATAGACACTTCCCAGTGACCATCCAGCCTGTCCTGGGCTGGAGACCTGCTTCCCTCTGCTATTTTGTGGGTTCCGCAGCTCTAGAATTTGTTCAGAGCCATTTTTATAGGTGTTTGGAGGGATTTGGGGAGAGCTTAAGTAAGTCCCTGTTTTCCAGCCACCATCTTGGCTCCACCCCCCTGAAAAAGCCCAAGTTTGTTTTTTTTTTTCTGAAACCATCCCACTTGTCATTTCTTATACCACATTTTCCATCAAAAGTATATATCACAACTTGTTTTGCCATTCCCTAATTGAAGGTATTTTATCAATTCCTAATTCTTTTCCACCCCCAAAAAGTTGTTATAAATATTTTTGTACACAAAGGTTCTTTTCCTTGCATCTCTTTTGGATATAGAATTAGTAGTGGTTTCGTTGAGGAGGTATGAATGGAAAACATCGGCTATCCATCACAGAAATGGTGAGAGCTGGAAGATACCTCAGAAACCATGAAGTCCAAACTGCTCATTTTACAGAGAAGGAAAATGAGGCATGGCGAGATTAAGTGATTTGCCCTGGTCATATGACTAGTAAATTTCTGGATAAGGGATTAAACTTAGGTCTTCCTTTCTCCCAAGTCCAGTGTCTTCTCCTCTATGTCACACTGCGGCTTTTCCTCACTATTACATGACCAGCCAACCTGCTTTTCAAATCAGATAACTTTCTAAGGATACCCTTCACACCAATCAAGTCTAATAATTTATATATTTAACAGAAATATTAAATTTTAAATTTGAACAGATTTCAGGACACCATCAGGTTATAATTTTACAAATGAAAAAAACAGAAGCCCAGAAATTAAATAACTTAACACAGTCACCTAACAATGTCCCCCATAACAATGCTCTTCAGTTACATCATGCTGTCTTTAGCAATTTAGGCATGCCTACTGCTAAATGATAACATGGGGAAGTAAATATATGCTCTGAAAAAAAAGTAGCCCAATGAAGATGAATTCCCACTTTAAGAAAGATTTACCTGAGGAACAAGAGCAAATCCTAATAGTACTCATACAAGAAGCACTTCTTTTTGAAAGTATAAAATTTCACCCATATTTCCCATAATGTGACCAAATTTTCCTTGCTACATTATTCCATAGGACAAATAGCCCAGAATATACAATTAGAATTCGCAAGTCAGTTTTCCCTTTGGACTGAGTTATTTTAGCATTATGTTCCATGATGACCTTTCAAAATAATAACTCTGAAAATATATGGCATTTATTTACCATTCTTTGATCCTCTCATTAGGTTACAAGTCATCTGTCAGTAATATGATCATTAGCCATATGGCTATATTCATATTAATGATTTATTTTGATTTAGAGGATAAAAATTGTTAAATAATATATTTTCGGTGCATTTCTCTGGCAGACATTAGAATGTAATCTACAAATTAGCTAATGAGTGATATTTCAACCCTTCTAGCTACTCTTTTTTTTTGGAAAAAAATAGAATACAGAGATTCTCAGATATCTACTGCCCACTGTTTGCTATACTTTTCTGGTACTGTACTAGCCTGTTTTACAAGAGAGTTGACATTTTCATTGACTCCAATTCAGTTCAAGGTCTTTTTAATCATAAGATATTTTGCTACATATTGGAGACCTCAAAATAAAACAACAACAGCCAACTAGAATAAACAAGAATTTAAATAAGATAGAGTCTGTGAATACAAGGAACTTATAATCTAATTGGGAAACGTTGTATGGTGACCCAACCATATGATTTAAAGTAGAATTTGACAAGGCAAAGGGGAGATATCTTTGAGCTCTGACAACTGGGGAAAGTTTCATGGAGGTGACATCTTAGCTGGGCCTTAAAAGAAAACAAGTATTTTAAGCCTCAGAGAAATGGATTGTGTGTATTACACTATCTTGTAGTGGTTTTGATGATCTTTAGCAAAACTACCCACCCTGGAGATAGCTGTAAAACTTAAGTAACAAGACTTTCTTTTATAAGAGATTTGGAATGTATGTGACATGGAATTGATTGTATCTTGACAGGAAACAATGGGTTACTAATGAGTGGTTCATGCCCAAATCAGTCGTCCATGTACAGTCACAGCATCAGTTAGTTTAAAAAATAGGCCAAAAGAAAAGTCCACTAGGGTGAAAAGGATAAATATTGAGAAGACAATACTGATGAAAAGAAAGCAATCACAACAGTTCCAATTCAATAAGCTCTTGGCATTGAAAAACTGAGACATGTTTAAAATAACACTGATTCTGATGAACACTCCTAAAAGGGGTGCATCTAATTTAAAGAATCCTCACAAAGACAACTGAGAAACCCCAGAAACTTCCTCAGTCCTCCAGTACTCAAACTCCTTGCCATGTGATAAAACAAGAAAATATCACTGTAGAAGACAAAATTATTTGGGACAGAGGAAGATGGAAGGAAATAATGAATAATGCCAATTTATAAATGTAGAAAAAAGGATATCTAGAAATCTGTAATATCAATTAAGTTGAGACTTTCTTACTGTTTTAAAATGATTAATTAACTGTCTTTGACTGAGTCTTACTAGGTGCTAAGCCTCAGGCCCAACCCCTATCTATTAGGTGCTAAGTTGATGTGGGCCTGAAGCCCTCAAGGTCCTAGGGGGAGGTGCTAACTTCAGAGTTAATAGCAAGAGCTTAAGTTCTGGTTGCTCAGATGATGATGGCTAAAGAGTGCATAAAAAGGGAAGACAGAGTTATTTGCTTAGGACTCTCACTCTTGGTAGCATGCTGATGTGGAGACTCTTGGCAGCTGTATAGCCCTTCAGCTTGTAAACCCAGATGTTGGGACTTTGCTAAACTCTGGTAACTATGCATTGAGATTTGAATCAGACAAGGTCTGTCTGTTGATGTTTGTAATTTGTTTGTATTTACTTTGAAGCTCAGGGTGCTGGCTTTTCTCCCCCAACTGAGTGAATGATATTTGTATACCGGATTAAAGTAAAATTGTTAACCCTTTAACGTTGCTTTCCTTAGTAAAGCAGATCAAAAGAACCTGGGCTTGCAGCATTCTGTGAGCTGACTGTTGTTGGTTTTACACCCCAAACGCAGCTGCTAGCCAGATTGTTGAAACAAATGGTGTAGTTGTGGCAGAATCTGCATTTTAAAAGGAAAGTATGGCGCTTTGGGGTATTGGGGTGGTTGAATACTTCCCAGTTTTTGGATTGCTCTTTGTACTTGGGGTGGCTATGGTTCTATGGAGCCCTGGCAACAAAGGCTCCTTCTCTCTCCCCATGGTACTAGCACTCCAGAGGAGACAGGCCAGAGCAAAGCCTGTGGGAGAAAAAGTCCAGGCATGGGGGAGGGTTGGATGGTCACAGCTAGGGCTTGAGATGATAAGCCTGGCTCCAGAGGACTGTGATGAGAGGGTGAATATTATGAGATTGTATTGTGTGCAGAGTTTTGAAACTGGAGCAGAGAACAGCCTTTCTACAGACTTGAGAGGAAAATCAGAGAATGGACTTCCTGCAGATTTGGTGGGAGCTGCTGATGAGGAGAAAGAAGAAGGGGATGGTGGCTGCAGACATATTGACCCAGACAGAACAAAGACTGCCTGCATGAGAACTTTGGAAAGGTGAGAGCCATGAGCTGCCTTCCAGCCAACTTTGGTGAGGTGAGAGCAAAGGGGGGAACCACCTACATCAAGATTCCAGCAGAAGCCAGGAGAGACCAGCCAGAGCTAGAGGACCAGGAACACAGGGGCTTGAAATTCAGCCCTGGGGCAAGATGGAAACTTTGCAGCAAGGAGCTGAGTGTGCCTTTTTGGCCCCTTCCTCTGAGATTGCTTGGTTCCCAGGAGGGAGGAGTGGATCTATGGTGGGGTGGGAGAAGTGCCTTAGACCCCCAGGGACCCCACCCTGTTGGCTTTATTGCCCAGCTGCCCCTCAGGACTTGTAAGACGCAACTGGAACAGCATGAGAGAGCAGACTCACAACAGAACTTTATTTGGACTTTTTCTTTGAGTTGGGACTTTGAGTGCCAAGAGGAAACCTGCAATGGCAGTGTGGGTTTAATGCCTACCTCGACTTAGCACCTAATAGCTAGAGGTTTTGGGCCTACTTGGAAGCAAAGATATAATCAGACCTCCTTTCATGGGCCCCACCTGGAGCCCCACCTTAATTCTATTCAAATGGGTGGGAAAGATCTCATTTACTGATTGCCTTAACAAAATCTTGGCATGAGAACCATCTAAGTTAGATCATAAGAGATTTTATGGATGAACTAGGAGAAGGACATGGAGTTTCTAGATGGAAAAGACCATCCTTGATAACAGTTAGAACCATTAAATATGAGCCCTAATATCATAGGGCCTAATATGCTGTAAGTGTAAGAAAGTAAGGAAAAAACTTATAAATGCCTTACATGCATGTCTCTTGCTACTCTGACCTAAAGTCAATGGTTCATTTCCAGAAGAGGTGCTGACTTTAGTATACCTGTAAGTAAATGCAAAGGTCTTTGAATTATGGATATATGACTCCAAAGCCAGGAACCTGAGCTAGATTCAAGGAGCACCTCTGACACGTACTGGCCTGACTTACCCATGGTCTCATATACTCACCAAGTGACACTGGCAGTCACTTATCCTCTTAGTACTCTAGGTGATTCTTTGATGTTATAACTTGCAGAGAGGTTGCTGATCCACATAACTTGCAGATATTAGCAGCCCCATTTTAGTGTGTGCTAAGGGTATCTACCCAAAAATCTATCTGAAGATGAAATAAGCTAAAGTGTAGTCATTTTCTGATTTGAATAAATTCAATTAAAATTTCTATAACTATGCAAAGCATTCATTTATAAGTTCATTTAAAATAGAATTGACAAACTCTTAGAAATATTGGTGCATTTACCATTAAATAAGCTCCTTTGGAGAATGAGAAGTCAAAATTAGCAAATTGAAAATGACAATATTAATTTTTCCCTTTTAAGCTTCTAAAGTGATGAAGACTTGTAGCTTTTGGTAAGGTAAATTTTTGAGCATTCATGAAATAGGTGTGCTGTTTCATGTATATCGTTATCTAGGGGAAAAACATTTCCTAAAAGCAAAGTAGCCTGCAAAATGCTTAATTGTCATGGAAATTATGCACAGAACATGACAGCAGAGAAAGCGGGTTGAGGCAGCCCATTTTAATTTTTATTGATAATATGATCACAGGTGCATTTTAAATTATCCCTCCGCATTGCTTTCCCCATTGACTGTCACTAGTAATTTCATACAACAAGCATGTTGCCCTTATGACACTACAGATACAATCTGGAGTTATTTAAAATGATCCTTGACATATAAGTGGCTCTACCTTTTGTAAGTGTATAACTAAAGAAGTCAATGAGCATAGTAAGCCATATGCCAATCATCTCAGTGATTCAGAGGCAGTTAAAGGCATGGATAACATAATCAGGAACACAGAAGTTTTCAGACTTGAGAGAGCTGCTATTCCCACAATCATTAATCAATATTTAAAAGGTGAATTTAGGGATAACTAGGTCAAGGAAAACATCATGATATTATTAAGGGGGCATCATAATTCTTTAATATGGTGTAGTAGAATCAGGAGATATGGGTTGAATTCCAGATCCAGGACTTATTAACTTTGCTATAATGGGTAAGTCACTTCGCCTTTCTAGGTCTCATTTTCCCCATATGTAAAATGGGAATAATTATAATTGTACTACTTATCACACCAGATATGGGGATGGTGGTGCTTGTAATCCTCAAGGATATATGAATGTCAATCAGTATTTCTTCAATCATGAGCTATATAAAAGTTTATGAAACCCAAGAATCCCATGAAGTGTGATATATCTAGTGACTGTATCCATTTACCTTTAGCTGGCTCTAGATCTTATATAAAGTCATGAAATGTTAAAGATACCAATCACTTCAGAGATCATTTAATCTTTGGACTCAGGAAACAATAGATAGGTCCTTAATCCTAAAGAGTTCATGGAAAATCAAATCAGTGTCTATTATTATTTTGGAGAGAAGACACAGAGTCTTTTTCTAATGTCTTATTTTGAGTAGATATAACTCTTGTTTCTCAGAAGTTGTGCTCTTGAAACTTAAGCTCTTGAGGGTAAAACCACACTAGAAAGGCTTTGTGTACATTTCCGGCAAGATACTATCCATCTGCATTCCACAGAAAGTTATGTATCAATAGGCTTAAAATTAGGCTGGCCATTTGATGGTGGATTTTCTGTACATGAAGAATTAACAGGATCTTTATTATAAGTAACATTATTAAATGCCTGTATTCTTGTTTGACAATCTCAATAGAAAAATATTAGACATATGTAAATGTATTCCTTTTTTTCTCTTTCAGTTCACCAAATATCTCTGATCTTTTTTCATTGTCTGTTATATTCTGGTTAGTGTGGGAATTATGAAGATATAGAAGTTATCATGTCCCTGCCCTCAGAGAGTTTACAATTTAGCACAATTTTTTGAATACTGTGTAAAGAGTAAAAGAGAAAAATACCAGCTCACAAATAAGTCAAATACAAACTATAATAAGGATCCTTGGAAAGGTACATTGTGCAACGAGACTGCAAAGGAGGAAGAGACCACATGCATGTGAGGACACCATGAAAGGCTCCAAATTAAAGGCAAAATCTGACACATTGCTAAAAGAGGAAAATTTTCCAATAGTTAGAGTTAGATGTAGAAAGGATTCCATAGAGAAAGAAACCATATTCCACAGGTTCACAAGTAGAATTAGAGGTAATGGACTATGAAACATCTTTCGAAGGACTTTTTTGATAAGCTTCTATGAAGAAGGCATTTTCTTCCCCTTTCTCCTATAGAGTTATAGTGTACCTAAGTTCTATAGTATCAACAATTAATTATGACTAAGGATACAAAGTCTAGAGAAAATAGGTTCTTTATAACAGGAATTCTTAACTTTTTGTATCATAGACTACTCTGGATATCTGGGGAAGCCTATAGAACCTCTCCAGAACATTTTTTTTAGATTTATATTTGGAGGAAATAAGAGATTATTAAAAAATAAGGTTTTTTCCCCACCTAAGTTAAATGACCCCCTTAAATCAAGTTATAGACTTCTAGTTAAGAATTCTTGTTTTGCCACTAAGTTGGAATGTTATGAACAGGAGCATCATTTAGCAGAAAATGACAAAAATATAGTACAGAGACAAAAAACAAGCTGTTAAAATCATCAAAGTAATGGAAAATGAAAGCAAAAATATCAAAGTCACTGTACTTTAAATGCTTTTCTGTTTATGAATCATATGTATGGATGTATAATGCTTTCAAGTGTGAGAATTTTTTTGCCTTTTGCAGATTTTGCAAGATCAAGGGATGTTAACATGTGTCAAACATTGATCATTTCAGGACTCTCTTGCTTCCACACACACAGAGGGCCTCTTGAGTCAATGATATATACTACATAATCAAAACAGTTTTGAAACTACCGAAAACAAACACTGTAGGAAAAGTATAAACACTGCACAATCCACAATCTTATCCTTAAATCTCAAAGAAAGATCAATTAGATGTTAAAAGATTTTATGCAGTATCAGAACACAAATAAACTCATGCCTTTAAACATTCATTTTTAAACATTGGAAAAGCATATTTGAGGAGAATCAACAATGTTGAAATATCCCCATGACTACCAGTTGAGCAATTATGGAACTACCATCCACGAATTTCTTTCCACCTTTCTTAAACACATTCAAACTTTTAGTTCATAGTGACTCTTAAAATAATACATTCCGTAAGGGTGTTATTATCGATGACTTGCTTAGTAGGAAACTGATTGGGAATAAAAGAGCTCGTAGAGAAGGGGAGCAATAATGGCCATTGAAGAACTCTTTTGACCATTTATTATTTCTAAGTCAACAGGTGAATTGCAGCAGAAAGTACTAGATTAGTGAGTTTGTGAAACTGAAGCCAGAACTCTTCAATGATCCACTACATTCCTCCTTCAAGAGAATAGCTTCATGAGGTGGTCTTATAACCTCATGGTGAAAGACTCTTTAACAGAAAGAAGTATATAACATAGGAAATTAGACTATAAATGTATGAAGATATATTGGGTGTGCTGACAATTGTGGGACAACATTTCACTAAAATTTAGAAGTTCTAAAATAAATGAGGCCTCTAAAAATTAAGTAAGGGCAGTTTATACTTTACAGGTGAGAATTTCATATGCTTCCTTCAACAGGCCAACATTCTCTCTAATACAAAGCAAGTCACAATCCTCGCATGTGCATGTGTATGTGTGTGAGACACAAACACACATATTTGCTGCAATTTGGAAGAAAATATAGAGCTGGAAAGTAGAGGCAGTGCAAGTACATTCAATCCTTTTGAGAAGTCAGTCTCTTTCTGATTTTTTTTACAGAGAATTGAAGGAAAATTGCTGCCTCAGCATCTCTACCTTATCTGGAGTTGGAATAAATTCCAATTTATTTATTTGTTCCAAAATCATACAATGCAACCTATGGGTGCAACCTTTCTACTTCCAGGAGGCACTTTCCCAGCCATGTGTCAACCTCCACTTATTTCTCTCTTTTTTATCACTGATCATGGCTGTGTCCTCTCTCTGTTCACTAGCCCTGTCCATCTTCTTTACCTGAGAGTATCATAGATGCCTATGATGTATGCTTCTCATTATCCATTAAAACTAAACACCCCATGAAAAAATAATTGTGTTCTTCTGTGTTTTAGTCACTTAAACTTTCTGAGCTAAGGTTTCCTGATTTGTAATTTAGGGATAATGATACTTGTCATCATATACTGGACAATATGATTTCTTATTCCATTTTGTTTTTCCTGCACGGATGTCTTAGCTCATCATGTGACTATGGTTCTCACAAAATAAAGAACAAGAGGTGAAGGATCCAAGAGTTGCAGTGGTATCAATAAAATATTAAAAGGAATAAATAATAACAAACAGAAGGCCTGCAATGCACATAGAGGATTTATGGAATGATATGGTCAAGTATCACATAGGGTGAAAGAATATGGCGGCTTTGAGACCAACACTGATGGAAGGAATATATGCATATTAGATTAGAGATTTGTTAATAAACTTATGAATTTTATTTGCAGCATAGCAACATTATGATCATTATTAATATCAACTAAGGGCAGGTTTAGAAATGGCTTTGTAAATTATTAAGTATAATATAAATATTAACCATTATTAATACTAGCTTAGAAGGGAAAGTATTTTTATGAATAACAGTTTGGTTGTTTATCATCAAGCTAAAATTTCCCCTAAGAAATCACTTTATATTTTGATTCTATATATTCAGTAAGGAGCCGTCTTTATTTGCAAGTTAGGATGTCTGTGAGGTATATATAATCTTCTAAGCTGCACAACTACCCAAGTCAAAAGACCCTAAGTTCACAAGACTCTTGGAACAGTTTAACATTAAAGCGCATGGCCATAGAAGACTCACTTTAACCAGCTACTCTTTCAGTCTTTAAGACAGGGAGCTTCTCATTTTAATATACTGTACTTTTCTTGTTATAGTCTGCTTATATGTACTCCTTTGGTAATTTTCTTATGTTGTTGAATCATTGAATGTTTCCACTCTTCCAGAAGGAAAGGTTTTTTTTTTTTCCTTTGTCTGAACATGAAAGTTTTCTATCTCTTCCAATAATTCAATTACCTCTCTCTGGATCTTCTCCAGCTCTATACATTTCTTATGTCCTGATTATTTTATACAGTACTAGGATTTGTTTACATCATAGACATGTATACAATATGAGGCTTTTTAAGTTTTGTTTCTTGAACCTTTCCTGATAATACCCCACATTGTAAGAATTTAGTAACAGTAATACATGGGGCTGGTCTCATCATGGATCAACCCACAGTGAATCTATTCATGATCAAAAACATATAATTCAGACTCTTTCAATAGAGCATTGAACTTAGAGGTGTTGTTGGACAAAAGCAACAATGAATTTGGAATATGATGGCCTGGGTTCAAGTCCAGGCCTTGACAAATTCTAGCTGTGTGACTGTGTGTTGACCAGTCACTAAATCCTCACTACAGAGCATAATATATTACAGAAATGTGGACTACTATTTCCTTGTGAATGTATATAAAATGAATTACCTATGTGTTCTGGCCTATGAACTCTCATCCTACCCATTCGTCTAGGCTTATGACTTTCCCTGCAGTATATCACCGTCAACTTGACATTTCACTGGCCAGAAGAGCTTACTGTCATTTGCAAACTTAGAGATTTTGCTGTAAACTCCCTCTTCCAGATCATTTCTAAAAATGTAAAAGAAACTCAAAGTATATTAAAGCGCCAGCTATTGCTTTAGACTAATGGACCTCTTTTCCACTCTCCTTTCCGCTCCTCACTATATCTACCTGCATACTTTTCATTTTGTTGTTGTTGAGTTATTCCAACAGTATCTGACTCTTTGTGACTCCATTTGGGGTTTTCTTGGCAATGATACTGGAGTAAGTTGCCATTTCCTTCTCTATTTCATTTCATAGATGATGAAATTGAGGCAAACAGGGTTAAATGACTTGCCCAAGGTCACACAGTTAGTGTCTGAGGCTAGATTTGAAGTCATGAAGATGAGTCTTCCTGATTCCAAACCCAGAGTTTTATCCAATGCACCACTTGACTGCTCCTCTTTTTATATTCTGCCTTGATTCTTTACGATTTATATGGACAGATTCCAAGCTAACATTTTCCCCCTGTTTTCCTTTTTGTTTAAAGTATATTTTGGTATATGCCTATTTCAACAATTGATCTGCTTTTTTAAAAATATCCTGCTATACTGAAAACTCTTTGAAATTAGGGACTATCTTACTGAGAGCCAGAAAGGACTATAGATATGATTTAATCCAATCCACTGTTTTACATATGAAGACACTTAGCTCCAGAGAGTTGAAGTGACTTGTCCACTGTCTCATATAGACATGGTAGGATTTACAAGGCAGTTTAATATCAAGGAGTAGTTTAATTTTCCTGATTCATCATGAGAGTCAAGCCCAGTAATAATACTAAGCAAACAGCTGTTTTAAAGCTATCATTTTAGGATTTTCATTTAAACATGAATGTGGAGTCTGCAATGGTAGGTCTATCAAATGAGAATTGATTGTTTAAGATAGCCTCTGCATTATGCAATCCTTCAAGCAAAGTATGAATGTTGACATAAATGATTTATTGCATACGCGCTGGATTCCCAGATATAGTTATGACTTCTAAAGATCAGGAGAGATAATAAGTGAATCTGTGCTGTAATTTAAATCCAGGTTATAAACTTGGGCTCCACCTGGGGTTCATTTTAGATTTGATAAATTATAATATCTCAGCTCTGGGAATCTTCTCCAGAGTCTTTCATTCTTACCTCATTGACATTTCAGTAAATGGTATTTAAGAAGTGGAAATGAAATTCTGTTCCATGGGCCTTTGATGGCATGTGGTTGTATAGAAAGGTTTCAAATAGCATGTAACAAATGAGTAAAAATACATCCGAGGTGGTCACATTTGAACTCCATTCTTGTTCGGACACATCTTAATATCTTATGTTGATTTTCATTCTGAAGCATTAAACCAGGATGTTTTTTGCAAGTATAACAATGTATATAGCATATAATACTAAAGTGTGGTGATTGATCTCAGACAGCTTGTTCTTTGAGAACAAATGGATATGCCTAACCTAGATAACACCTTCTGGAAAAGTAAATTCAGAAATAACAATTATAATAACACTTTGAGTTTTTTGTAGTATATCTCTTTATCTCTACAACCTCATTTATTTTGATTTCATCCCTGTGAGCTAAAGAAAAGTACATATCAATTGATAGATAGTGGGAGAAATGACCAAATCATTTTTTCCCAAGACTACCTACTAAAAGAGTTCTTAATCTGGAGTACACGAACTTGTGGGGTTTTTTATATTTTCATAACTTTTTCCAATATGATTGGTTTCTACTATTATCCTATATGATTTGTTTAATTCATTTAAAAAGATAAATATGAGCAGTTCGTAAGCTTCAGATTGCAAAGGAGTCAATGACACAAAAAAGACTAAAAACCTCTCACCTAGTGCATCAGATGCATGAGAAGATTAGAATTCAAAGCCTTCAATATCTGATATAGCCATAGTACTGATTTTATGTACTATTATTATTAGAAGGAAAATAACTTTCATCTCAGTGAAGCTGCTTTTCATTAAATGAACATTCATACAAGTTTTAAGAATCCAGACTTAAAGCATTTAACTTAATTTTTTCAAATGCATATTTGTTTTGATAACCCATTCATTCCTAAATACCTGAGAATGGGTACATTACCTTTAACTGTCTATATCAGCATATGCATAAAAATAGAGTAATTTTAAAAGACACTACCATATATGTCTTTTTCCATTGCCCACCCTACAGACTCTATCCTGATGAATACATACAGCTCTGCATACAGTCCATGCCCAGTATATGTTGCCTGACAAATTAAAATCTCCATTTTATGTTTTCTGTATTGATGTTAAAAGAAGTCTCAGAAAAACCCCAAAGTTCCCTGGTAATATTAATCCACTTCAGGGTACAAAACTCTCCCAACCAAAAATAATACACAATATGCTTCTTATATCTGACATGAGTTCATAAATAAAAGAAAAGAGGGTAATGAATTACAGTTTGTAAACATTAGAGCCAAATAATAACCACTGATTGCTAATAAATTGCAATGAAAACAGATACATACAAACCAGAAGTGATCCTGCAGCAATAACTATCTCGGAGGGTACTCTATATTAATAACAATTCTTATGCCATCCCTTGAATATCAATTCATTTTTGCATAGTTCTTGGCTAGGATCAAATAGGACAACAGTTTTCTAACATGTAAAAACAAATACAGCTGTCAACACTTCACTTTTTTCCCATTTCTCATTTACGCAGCTTTGTTGATTAGCTGTGATAAAGAATGGCCCTTTTCTGAGGGTTCTTTTTTGGGCAGTGGGGAGTGAAATGGGTTATCATTTAAAAATTCAGAGAGGGAGGGAACAGAATTGGCAGCCATTTTAAATTACAATTCGATCATGCTCCCAGCGCTTATTATTTTTGAAGGTTATTTCTTATTTTAAACTAAGTATTCTAGTGATACTGGCATTAAGTGTGGCAAAGGCTGGCATAATTTCTGGCAGCTTCATAAAGTAGACCCTGTATATGGAAGCCCATTATCTGAGCTGTTGAAGCATGCTTCACACACACAATTACCACAGATGATCCAACTTCTATGATAATTACAGTATTAGAATAAACGGGAACATGGCAGCATGTGACCTAAGAATCCTCTGGCAATGCAAAGATAAGTATGAGGATGGTATAGCTTTGTCAAAGCTTTTTAATGCCTTCTTGAAGACTCTGCTAAATAGCTTTGCATTCCTGGGATTTGGGGTTTTTGTTGGTGGTGGTTGTTGATTGTTATTATTATTGTTCCACAAAGTTTGAGGTCTGTTTTCATACTTGGCATCAACCTTTTGATCTGTAGATCTCTCTATTAGAATAGTACATTGTAAGGTAAATAAGAGGTGCTAATATTGCATAAGCTCTCTTCATATAGGCTGTCCTTGTGAGATATAACTTTAAAATTGGCAGATGACCCAAAATCTACTCACAAAATCTCTACAGCATTACTTCACAAACACATACCCCTTAACTTCCTATCCATCTATCTATACATCCACCTACTTATATATCCCCAGAAACACAAATAGAACCCTTCACTAAAGCCCTCCTTCAACACTTCACCATGGTATAGAGGAGTCCCTGCATTTACCAAGGTGATACTACATGTCAGACTAGTAAATTTGGTAGATTTTCACACATAATACACCTGTTAGCTGAGAAATAGCCTAGTTAAATTTGGAGAGGCTCATTATCAGGTATCCCAAAGGATAAATATTTTGTCAAACACTGTCTTCCAAGTCAGAGAGGAGGTGAGATGTGGATTGGTGGAAGACAAACTCACAATGCCTAAGTATACTTTCTTGAAGAAGTGAAGCATGCACTCACCCCCATAACCAGGGACAGCTTTGCACATGGTCATAGTATGTGATGACTTGTGTGATGTTATTTCCAGACTACTAAGTCATTTCTGCTCCTTCTTTCTCTTAGCTTCCACAAGGCTGTCTAAAATTGTTGGCTGGTGTCTCCAGTTTCACTATCAAGATTTATTCCATTTAGCTGAAGATTTTTGGTAAATATCCAACAGAAATAATACTCTTGAGAGTGGCTATGTTATAAAATTATCAATATTAACATTTGAATGTAGGTAAAAGATCCCAAACTAAGTTTACCATAGACACAAGAGACACCAGGAAGGAGGATGCTAAACATACAAGTGAAATGCTTAAGAAGGAAAAGCCACTGAAGTAGGACAAAACTACAAAACATGGAGACTGAAGACATGGTTAAATGAAGTTCTCTTCCTTCACAGTTTATCCCTTGTAGTCAAGAGGAGGGAAATCTCTTTCCTATGTATGATGCTTTAAAATTTTTTTCTCAATTACGTGTAAAACAATGTAAAAACTTTTAAAATAATTGTTAAGTTCTAAACTCCTTCCTCCTCTTTTTTCCCCTCCTTGAGGAGGCAAGCTCATTTATATAGATTATACATGTAAAGGCATGTAATACATATTTCTATATAAACCATATTGAAAAAGAGAATACAGACAAAAAAAAGAAGAGTAAAGAAAAAGAAAAGAATAAAACCAAGGAAAAATGAAGAAAGCTAAAAAAAAGTTTGCTTCAATCAACATTTAGATGCCATCAGATATGTCTCTGGAGGTAGACAGCACTTTTCATCATAAATCCTTCATAATTGTCTTCAATCATTGTATTCCTGAGAAGAGCTAAGTCATTTACAGTTGGTCATCATAAAATTGTGCAGTTACTGTGTAAAAACACCGCCTGGCTCTGCTCACTTCATTTTATGTCAGTTCTTATAATTCTTCTCAGACTTTTCTGAAACCATCTTACGCATCATTTCTTATAGCACAACAGTGTTCCATCAAAATCACATCCCACAATTTGTTCAACCATTGTCCAACCGATGGGCATCCTTTTAATTTCCAATTCTTTGCTATCACAAAGTAAAAGCTGCTATAAATATTTTAGTATATATAGGTCCTTTACTTTTTCTTTCATCTCTTTGGGGTACAAGCCTAGTAGTGGTATTGCTGGGTCAAATGATATGCAGAGTTTTACAGCTCTTTAGGCACTGTTCCAAATTGCTCACCAGAATGGTTGGATCAGTTCACAACTCCACCAACAATGCTTTAGTGTCCCAGTTTCCCCACATCTCCTCCACTATTTATCATTTTACTTTTCTGTCATATTAGCCAATCTGATATGTGTGAGGTGGTACCATAGATGTGAGGTGGTACCTCAGAGTTGTTTTAATTTGCATTTTTCTAATCAATAGTGATTTAGATATCTTTTTATATGACTATAGATAATTTTGATTTCTTCATCTGGTAATTGCCCGTTCATATGCTTTGACCATTTACCAATTAAGGAATGGCTTGTTTTCTTATGAATTGACTCAGTTCTCTATATATTTGAGAAATGATGCCTTTATCAGAGATATGTTGCCATTTTTCACAATTATCATTGCTATGTATTTCCCTCAATTCTATTTGACTGTAATATTCCTGGGAGTTTTCATTTTGAGATCTCTTTCATGATATAATAGCTGCATTCTTTCAATTTCTTTTTTGTCCTCTGGTTCTAGGATTATCAGGGCAGTTTTCCTGTATAACTTCTTGAAGTATGATGTCTAGGCTCTTTTATTTATCATTGCTTCCAAGTATTTCAATAATTCTTAAATTATTTCTCCTTGATCTATTTTCTAGGTCAGTTGTTTTTCCAATGAGATATTTCATATTTTCTTCTATTTAAAAAATTCTTTTGATTTTATTTTTCTCTTTCTTCATTTCTCATGGAGTCATTAGTTTCCATTCTCTATATTTATTGTGTGCGTATATGTTATATGCACAAACATTGATTATATACATCTATATAAATATGTGTATGCATATAGACATACATTTGTGTGTATATTCTATATTTCCATATATAGGTATACATATAATATACATATATGTATATATCATATATATATATAGTGTGTGTATAGAAGTATATATACAAATATACATCTATGCACATGAATGCACATATATGTATATGCACATAAACACATCCACTCAAATATCTAGATAATTATTTAAGTACTTCCTGGGTGATCTGAATATTGGACAAATATAACCTATAAAATTTTAATTACAGCCTCATCATTCAAGTGTCTATCCATACTGTACCTTCTTATGAAGGAGAACACCATATCCTTAGTTGATGAAGAGAAAAAGCAATACCTTTCACCTTTTTTCAGCATAT
This sequence comes from Phalanger gymnotis, assembly GCA_028646595.1. NCBI lineage: Eukaryota > Metazoa > Chordata > Mammalia > Diprotodontia > Phalangeridae > Phalanger > Phalanger gymnotis. Next base: position 287,976,586 of record CM053624.1, read on the forward strand.
GTTCTACCTTTAGTTTCCAACAGCTTATTATCATAACGGCATATTCTTTTAAAATTAATTGAGATTTTTTATGGTTTTAGGATAAAGTAGCAAAAAAGTAATTGATAAACTTATCCATTTACATATACTTGGCAGGATATTAGTAGTTTTCCTTTTGGAGGAGGGGCAGAATATCATGGTGGTTGTGGTCTGCTACATATTTCTGAATCAGTTATGTGTCTATAAAGAGTTTAAAGCTAAAAATAAATGATTGATAATTATGCTATTTATTTACAAATTTTTCCTCACAAAAATAGCATAGAAAGGAAGTCAGAAGATAATTGACCAAAAACAAATTGAGGTAAAGCTGTTTTAACTTTAAAATAATTTTGTGAATAATGCACTTGATGAGATGTGATCAACTTTCTGATCAAGAAATAGAAACTGTAACTTATTTTGATCCTTTCTTGAGACATTTCTATCAAGATGTAATAAATTAATTTTTTTTGGATCTTTTATAATCTCTTTTTTGTTTAGTTTCCTTTTTTTTAACATTAGAAAATATCCATGAAGAAAAATAAAATGTTCTTCGTCTATTCCATAATTATGTCAAATTCTGAATGCAGAACTGCAATCTTTTACTCTCTTATTTTGTCTACACATTTTAAACATCTGTTTTCTATTCATTGTATCTCAAAACACCTTCTATTCCCTCCATGCATTTACATCTTAATTTGCACAATAGTTTATCTCCTCTTCGTTTATTTAAACTTCTTAAAGGCAGAGATGATGGGCGATTTATGTTTTTTATCATTCACAGCACCTACAATGATAAGTTACACATAGTAGGCATTTAATAAATGTTTTTTCCCATAAATTAACATTTTCAGCTTCTCTATTTTGGAATTATCATGACCTCTTGACAAATCTCTTCATTTCAAAAAGTAAAAGCTTATTTAATACTCAGGGGTTTTTGGTTTTTTTTTTTTTTTGTAAGTCTGAACCAAACCTTGATGATCCCTGGAAGGTTCATGTAGTACTTTCAATTGGTAAAAATGCTCTAAGCAAGAAATGGAAGTTTCCTTCACTGCTTGGTTTTCATTTTCTCCCTTTTATTTTCCTAATTAAAGATGGAAGCCAATAGCACAAGCATCTCCAGGGAACTACCATGGAGAGCAGCATTTGGGCCAAAATTAATAAAGCAGAGCAAAGTGTCCGTCCCCAACAAGTTTCAGAATAATAGAATCTATGTGAAAAGGCCACAACAAATATTGTTCAAAAGATGAAAGTATGCATATATTTATGTTTGAAATAGCTACTTCTTTTGCTTCCTCTCTGGTTGCATTGGGTTTTATCTGATTACAACAATCATATTGCATGTCTTGAACCAAAAAAAACCCACTTATAACTGAATAATAAAAGGGAATGTTTTCAAATGATCCCTCATCTTGTATTGTTTTTGTATGGCTAATGTGACTGACCTTGCCAAGTTGCTGGTGTGCAATTTAAACCTTCTGCTTTCAAGAACAGACTAGTAGCAAAGACCCAATACAGCTATTGGCTGAGAGCACCCATCTAATGCCAAGCCAATGGATTTAAGCCAAATGTTTAGGCTGCCAAATCCCAAGATCGTTTGATAGCCATGAAAAATGAATGTCTACAATGATGGACATTTATATTGCCTAGATTTTATACACTTGAAAACGGAGCTTTAACTTTTTTTCCCAATCAGTTGAAAGCCTTTTCTTTAATCTTATAAATATAGAAAGTATATCTCAAGGAGCAAGATATTAATTACAGACTAGAAGAAAAATAGGTATATATTCCATATCACTTTGCATCTTTACCTATATTTATGTGAGCTGTAAAAGCTATTTTTATTTTTCTATGTAGCCCTACTTTTTGACCTGTATAATTCCTTCTGATCACAAGGAATCACACAGAAGATTGTTTTAACACTTGTATGACACAGGTCAATATCTGTATTGACATTTTACTAAGACAGCCGAAGACAATGTTTCGAAAAGACTGAAGAGACTCTTCTAGCACCCTGGTGAGGAAAAATATTGCTAATATTGTACTTTAGGCTTATGGACACTCCTTGAGAACAGTAAATTTCCATCCCCAGGGGTCTGCACATTTGCTGTTATTGTTGCAAACCTGGGCAGGCTCCATATTACTGGTGAGAAAATTCCCTCCCACCAATTCACATCAGTAACCTTTCGCCAACTCAAAGTCTGAGAATTGTCTTGGCAATAGTTGGTTAAATGTCCTGACCATGTTCAGTGGTATGACTTGAACACATGACTTCCAGACTGTAAGGTCCTCTTCATTTTCTCTGCAGGATACTATAATACTTTTCTGCCTTGAATATATTCTACAATTAATAAATATCGATTGAGTTTTAATTTATGTCATTCTCTCCATGTAAGCCACATACCACACATTTTATACTGTTTATAGAATACCAGCAAAGTTAATCTCATAAAGATGCCTATCTGAAATAGCAGGTCATAGAAAGTCTATGAAGGACCTTTCATTTCACTTGTAGTGAGCCAGTGGTTTATATTTTCTCCCATCACACCTCACTAGAAGTTTAATAACTGAAATAACTGAGGATTTATTGAACTCATGACCTCTCATTCAAATAGACCCAACAATGTTTAGGAAAGACATAATTACATGATTAGCTATTGAAAACATAAAAAACTCTTCAATTAGCATGCAACAGAATAAATGCAGAAATCAAAGATAACTAAATAGATGATTATTTCTATTTTTCTGGTTACATGGAAAGAGAGAAAAGAGTTCCCATTTAAAAAGCAAAGGAAAATGCCTCTATTTCAGACATGACTTCTATGATCATGAAGGGAAAAAAGAGAGACCACTGCCTAAAAACCTTAACAGTACATCTTAATCAAGTCAGTTACTTCGTAGCAAGACACGGTTAATTCTGTCAGCTAATAAAGATCACTTAAGTGCTTTTTTATGACTAAAATGCAAGATTGAAAATTATCTCAGAGAACAATTCACTAGCTTTTGGGAGAGTGAGGAAAGACTTCCTGCAGAAGAGTGGATGTTAGCTATCTTGAAAGGACTTAGGGATTTTAAAATTAATTTTGCTTAAGTGCTTTACTTTGTTGTAAAAGACCCCTCACGAAGTTGGAGTAATCAGAGATGTATTTAATGTAAAAACAAACAAAAATCAATAAAACTAAAAGTGCAACAAATGAAAATGAGAAAGAAGAGCATTCCCAGCATGTGAGACAGCCAGTTTAAAAGCCCAGAGACAGGAGATTGATCATAGGAAAATAAATTCAGTGTAACTGATTCACATAGTATTTGGGGGGGAGTAAAGTGTCAGAAAACAGAAGACTACGGTTTGATTGTGAAGAATTTTTAAAGCCAAAAAATGATCTTGCAAATAATAGGGAATCCGTGGAGTTTGAGTAGGAGAATAACATCGTAGGACCTGCAATTCGGGAAAATCATTTTGGCCGCTACGTGTAAGAAGGATCAAAATGGGAAGACAGTTGAGGCAGGGAGACAAAGAAGGTCATTATAATAGTAGAGGTAAGATGTGATGGTAGAATGAATTGGGGGTGTAAATGGAAAGAATCGATGTATGTGAGAGGTGTTGTAAAGGTAGAAATAACAAGATTTGGCAACAGACTGGATGTGTGGAATGAGAGTAAGAAGTCGAAGATAACACTGAAATTATGAATCTGGCTGACTGAGAACATGGTGGTGCCCTTGACAGTAATGGAAAAAGTAGAGGGGACAGTTTTAGGGGGAAAGAATGATTTATGCTTTGACATATTGAGTTTCAGATGCCTATGTGACATCCATTTCAAGTTGTTCAAATGGCTGTTGGTGATGTTGAGCGGTAGCTTTAAAGAGAAAGAATGGAGTTAGAGATTTTATTTTACATAAATATATGTGTGTATATATATATATACATGTATGTATATGCATGCATGCATATGTATATGCTCATATTACATATACATATGCACGCATACATACATATATAGCAGTCATCTGTATAGAAATTATAATTGACATCATAGAAGCTTATTAAATTTCCAAGTGAGATAATTCAAAGGCAAAAAAAGTAGAATGTCCAAGACAAAGCCTTGGGAGATACACATAGAAGGCTTGGCATAGATGAAGAGCCAGCAAAAAAAAAAAAAAAAGACTGAGAAGGAACTAGCAGAAAGGTTGGTCAAGAACCCAGAGAGATCAGTGCCAAGCATTCTGAAATCATCTATTCTCTCCCCATTTTACAGATAAATTAATGAAGGCCTAGAGAGGTTCAATATGTCCTAGTTTCTTTTAATACTCCATGTTTCAGAGATTAGGCAATGTTATACATGGAAATATAGGCAACTTAACCAACTCACTTAATAACAGTAAAATGAGGGCCTGGACTACCTAGGTCAGCCATTAATTCCTCAGTTTGAAATGCTCTAACTACAAGGCACTACCACTTCTTTTGCCTTCTAATGTAGGAGGCATTTGACTTAGGGGAATGAATTATACATATTACAGTAGAAGCTTTTTATTAGTCATAAGAAATATAAGAGGTTTTCACACAGGTTATGCATTTCTTCAATGACAATAGTAATTCAAGCAAGAAATAGGTTAGCATTGGTTAAAAAAATTCTTGGTGATTAAGATTTGTTATGGCCTTATATATCTCCTCATGACCTCTAATTAGTGATCTCATAAATTATAGGAAATGGGCTAACCCTATAACCTACTAAAATCACAATATACTATGTGTCTGATTTATTTCCTATTAAACAGTAACAATGAATGAACAAAGCCTTTTCAAGATATATAGCTGGATATAAAATTCAACCAGGGCCTCAAACAACGATAAAACAAAGTAGGTGACATGTACAGATAAAAAAATATGTAAGCATTAGAGTATCTTATAGAGTATGATAAATTGAATGTTCATGTGCCAATGTTAATGTGTTCACCTCTCTTCCTTACTAACACATACAAACTAGAAGAAACCGTTTTCCTATATTCTCTATTACTATATTGACAATAGACAGAAGATGCCTTTTCGTCACCCCAAATGTATATCCAGGAAAGGAAATTATAATAACAAAAATAAGATATTTCTAAACATTTTTGCTTTCAAATGAAAAATCAAAACACATGATAAGTTTTTAATACCTATGAAAATGGTTATAGTGTCAAGAAATACCTCATTGGTGTTTTCTTGCTGTTTTAAGTTTGGAGGCTTTTTATTAATTCCATTTCTGTTGTTCTAGCCCACTGTTTAAAGATATTGGCATTGCAAGGTCACAAATAAGGCAATGATGATAAATAAGCAAAATCAAAATTAAATCATAAATAATAGATATACAAAACAGAATGTGAAATTAACAAAAGGCAAAAGGTGACTTAGCCATCAGGTATGAGTCCTTGGTTCAGTTTCTTATAACCTCTTTAGAGACCATTAGGAATGGAAGGTAAAGAAGGCCAGCACTTAGAGAAGAGGACTATCTACTAGCAACATAATGACACAGATGAGAGAGAAACAAAATGACTTGGGACTGTGACCAGATAATAGGGGCCAGTATGTATGAGGAAAATTCATTTCCTGATAAGCACAAGGGGACAAAGGTTATTTGACTTGCTGAAAACAATGCTCTGGAGATGGGACTTAAAAAATAATACTGATGGATTTTTTGTTGTTATAATGTCTGTCCCCTATCGTGACTTTACTAAGAGTTTTCCCCTTTCCCTCCTAACTCATCCTGGTGCTCTAGGTAACTAGTCACTAGTGAAAACTGATATTTAGAACAATTGCTACACATTGGTTGTATTTGCTTATTTTGTGTCTATCATACAAATAATGATTCCCTTTTCACCTCTTAATAGATTTTTTTCTACTGATAGCAATCATAAGTTTTAATGATAGGAGAGGAAAGGGCCAAATACACTATCATTCCCATTTCTCCCCCAGACAAAAATAGGACATAAATAAATAATGAAGCCAAAGGAAGGTGGGTCAAGGTATGGTTCTCATGATTCAAAGGATCAATTTAATATTGTAGAAAGAATACTGGACTTACAATAGGATGACTTGATTTGTTCTTTAGCCATTCTCTAGCTCCCTGTCAGTCTGGTTAATAGTTTTCATGTTGAGATTTGAACTGAGGAGGTAATAGTTACACTCACTATAGGAAAATCAGATTAAACTGTTCATTAAGCAATGGGTTTATTTTAAATTTTTTAGTCAAGAACAGGTACCACATTAACCAAAGTAACTCCTGGATCCTACACTTTTAACACTCTGGGAACACTGATATCATCTAAATATCCCATAACCAGGGGATAGATTCTTATTTAGAGACCAGGTTGAATGCTCCAAGCTACATCTAGGTTATGAGATGGCTCAGTGGATAGAGCACTGAGTCTGGAGGCAGGAAGAATTGAGTTCAGTTGTGCTATTAATCACTTATCATCTCTGTGATTCAGTCCTAACTTCTAGGTATATATAGGCAGAGTGGTAGATAGAGTGCCAGGCCTGGAGTCAGGAAAATTCATCTTCCTGAGTTCAAATCTGGCCTCAGATACTTACTAGTTGTGTAACCCTGGGAAAGTCACTTAACCCTATTTGCCTCAGTTCCTCATCTGCCGAAGGAGTTGGAGAAGGAAATGGTAAATCACTCCAGTGTCTTTGCTAAGAAAACCCTAAAATGGTCAAGGAGAGTCAGACACAATGGAAAAATGATTGAACCCTCCATAAACTCAAGTGGTTCCATATTACCTCTATGATCAAATATGATATCCTCTGTTTGTTTTTTAAAGTCCTTCACAACCTAGCCCTTTCTTTCTGCTGAATTCTTATACATTACGTCCATATTCCTTCCATATAGTCTACAAGACAGTGATACTAGCTCTCCTTGCTATTCCTCACAAATGGCATTCCATATCCCAACTCTATACCTTTTCATTGGCTGTTCTTCATACCTGGAATGCCTTCCTTCCTCACCTCCTCCATCTTTGCTGGCTTCTTTTACAGTATTCTATACTTCTGAAATAGACTGCATACATCTTTTATGTACATAGTTGTTTGCATGCTGTCTTCACCATTAGAATGTGAATTCCGTGGAGGCAAGGACTAGGAGCCATGTTTTGTTTTTGTCCAGTTTTGTCCCCCTCTTTTTTGAATCCCCAGCACTTGATACCTGACATAAAATAAGTACTTAATAAATATCATATATTCAACTATAAAAATAAGTCACTTCTCAAGTGACTTCTATAAGTCATTTCTTAAAGCATTAAGGTTTATGAGTTCCTTCGCCCTAGTACTATGAGCTATGTACTACATGAATAATTACTATGATTTTATAGGTGAGGACACTGAGGCCCCAAGAGGTAAAATAAAAGCTACCTATACTCCTATAGAACATAAATGTCAAAGATAGAATTTAGGCCCAGAACTCCTCCCTGACTGCAAGCAGCTATTTCCACTACCACGTACTTCTCTTATAAAGGTAGATAATGTTTCAATTTGTCTCTTACCATATTCTTCAATTGAAATGCATATTAAAATGTTATTTGTTTAAAAAAAGCATGTATTTGTTCAGGTCAATTTTAATTTTCCAGTACACAGCCAAATTGGGCTCTGAGCAGAATAACCAAATAGCATAAAATAAAAAATTGTAATTATTAGAACAAACTATTTCTAAGTTTCCTTCTGATTCCTGCATCTCAATTACACCAAACCAACACTGCAATCTCTAGTGACTTCCACTCTTCCCAACCAAAAGGGCATGCCTCCATACTAAATCCTCCTTGACCTCTCTGCAGCTTTAGATACTACTTATCATCATCTACTCTACTACGCAATGATTTTTCCATCTGTGACTTCCAATTCATCAGTGTTGTTTCTTACCTAATTCTTTATCCAATTCTTCAGCAAATATGGAGAGTCTACTTGTTAAGACATCCCCTGTAGTTTATGAATTCTGCCTATATGCCTAATCTCTAGGTGGAATTATCTCCTTTCTGTCCTAGTCTTCTCAAATCTGTCTCATTTTGAATTCTCCCTTTTTTACATAGTGCTTATCAATAAAATATCTTTAACTGGACAAAAGTCCCTTGCCTCATGGTTATATTTGCCACGGATGGCTCCTGAATTTGCTGTTTGGAGGTCTTGGCTCAAATACCAGCTGTGACATTTATGGACTATGTAACCATGGGGAAGTCATTTTTACCTCTTGAAACTTTAGCTTCTTCTTCAATAAAATGATGATAAGGATGGCAATATCTACTTTGCAGAATTACAGGGAAAATTAATTGTAAATGTTAAGAGACATTTTTTTGGTTTACTTGTTTTCCAATCGTGTCCTATTCTTCCTGAACCCTTTTGAGATTTTCTTGGCAAAGATACTGGAGTGGCTTGTTATTTCATTACCTAGCTCATTTTACAGATGAGGGAACTGAGGTAAACAGGATTACGTGACTTGCCCAGACTCCCACAGCTAGCAAGTACTTGAGGCTGTATTTGAATTTAGGAAAGGCAGTCTTCCAGAGTCTTGGCCCTGAATTTAAAAGGTCACAGAAATGCAAATTATGACCCCTCTATCTTTTAAATCATAAAAGACTCAGAAATTTCCTATCCATCATGAAAAGACTTCTTCAAATCTCACTTCTTCTAGGAAGCTTTACTTAATTTGTTGTGTTCACAGCAGGGTTATCTATAGAATTCAAGTGTTGAGAAAGGTAAAATATTTTCCCCTACTTCATCTCTAACTATACTCTACTGTTTATGTGAAATATAATATTTAATTTTACATGGATTTGGTAGCTATTCTATTGTTTGAATGCCTATAGTTCCATTATGCCTATCAATATTATTTTAGTTGTGCTATAAGCAATGGTGAGGAGGCAGACTTCAGAAAAACCTGGGAAGACTTGAATGAACTGATGCTGAGTGAAGTGAGTAGACCAGGCAAATATTGCACACAGTAATAGCCACAATGTACCATGACTAAGTTTGATAGACTTATCTCTTAGCAATGCAAAGACCCAAGACAACTTCAAAGGACTCATGATGGAAAGTGCTGTCCACATACAGAAAAAGAACTATGGAGTCTCTCTCTTTTGTTTGTTTTGTCTTTCTTGTGTTTTCTCCCATTGGTTCTAATTCTTCTTTACAACATAACTAACTTGAAAATAGGTTCAATATGAATGTATATGTAGAGCTTATATCCAATTACATGCCATCTTGGGATGAGGAGAGGGAAGAGATGGGGACAAAATTTGAAAGTCAAAATCCTTTGGAAGCGAATGTTGAAAAGTAAACTAAAAATAAATAAATCTTTTTTTTAAAAATGAAAAAAATACTATTTTAACTCTCAGAAAGTAGTTACCATTTCCACTTAAGAAATGCAATACCCTCAATATATGGACAAGTAATGATATTAGCCCCTTCAGGTGGGGAGAAAACAAACAGACACTTACGTTCCGGTGCCAACAATGTGTCTGCTTACCTTTCTGTAGGGCTGACTTAAACATGCATTGTGTGTTGAGGGAGGATCACTTAAATTCCTAATACTTCCTGGAATGGGAAAGTTTACTTCATTGACCTTCCATTTATTTGGGAGGATGGAGACAAAAGGAGCTTCTTATGCAACAATATATACTGCCAATGCAGAACAAAATTATGTGGTAACCATATAAAAGTATTCAAGAGTCATGGGGTAATGTAATGCTATATTTGCCCTTTTTAATTGATGAGATAATTTGAACAGGACTCCACCTCTAATTTTGTAAAAGTGATTTTTTTTTACCTTTCAATCTTATTATTTGGACTCATCACCAAAGGCAACATTAACACCCATGTGTATATCGCCAGAAGGAAGACGGGCACTGTAATTCATCCAAATAGAAATATTTAGGAAACATTTTTTAACTAGCATGTATACTTATTTAGGCAGAAAGGACGTATGATAATTTCCCTATTAATATAGTTCTGCTTTTGTCCTTTGGTTAAAGCATGATCCATAACTCTCAAAAGAGAGACTGTTATTATGAAGGTCATTCCCATATGTAATACTGATCAAGAACTGATAGAGCCAAACTGCATACTAATGAGAACACCTGAGTTAAAAAGATTTCTTAAAAGTCTCTAATGGGAACAACCTACAAGTATTATATCATTCATAAGATCATAAAATATTATAAGAACTATTTTTTTTGCCCTGGCAAATGGAATTAACTTAATCCATTTAATGTATACTAATAAATAGGCATGCATGTATAAACAAAATTAAAAAGCAGCACACTAACTCATCATCCTGTTAGTTGACAAGTTTATAAAGAGAAAAATAAAAAGACTAAAGGATGTAAATGTAATTAATGCATACTAGGGGTAGAAATGAATTTCAAGGAATTTGACACCATGCTTAATGAACAGAAATTCTGTTGATCAAAGTAGTTACAAAGATCAAAGATGCCCAGCTGAACTAAAAAGATCCAAAACTCTATCAGCATCACCCAGGAAGTGGACAAGGTTACTAGCCAAAGAGTTATATACAATGACAGAAAATACAATGCCAACTAGTTAGCTAAAGGAATAGATAGTTCTGTACAAATTTAATTTAAAAAAAAATTGAAATGATGATGCTTGAAATTTAGTTGTCCACTGAATAATTCTAGCACTTGAAAAAAAGATGGAACATGTTCCTCAATCATTTTGAACCAATAAATAGTGGAATAATAAAAGTCCCTCAGTTTTATTAGTTACACCAAATAGGAAGTATTTCGAACTCTCAAATTTCTCACCAAATAGCCTTTCTGCATACCATATTTAATATACATATATCAAGCAATAAACATTTATTAAGTGTGAGTGATATAATACATAGATTCCTGGGTCTGGAGTCAGAAATACTTGAGTTCAAACATGGACTGAGACACATATTGTGTGACCATGGACACTTAGCCTCTGTTTGGCTCAGGTTTTTCATCTGTAAAATGATGATGATAATATTACCTACCTCCCAGGGTTGATGTGAGGATCAAATGAAATAATAGTTGTAAAATGCTTAGAAAACTGACTGGAAGAAAGTAAGCACTGTACAAAAGCAAGTTGTTATCATCATCATCATTGTCATCATCATCATCATTATAATTTGCAAGTTTGTTGTGAGGATAAAGGAGATAACATTCGTGAAACTCTTAGCACAGTGGTTGGCACATTGTAGGCTCTTAAAAAATGCTCATACCAATCCCAATAGTTTTCTTCATTATTCCATCACTACCTATTTTGGGTTTGAATTTCCCACTAATCATATGTGTTCTCTCCTTTCTAGTCCAAAGCAGCTGGTGCAAGTAATTTCCTTGACAGAAAAAACAAGTTGAATTAACAGTTTAGTGATTATATTTCTTATCACTTGCTGGTTCCAATCTCTACTGAAAAATAGTCCTATCCTCTTATCCTCCTCTTTTCTCTAGCTTTAATTATTTTTAAAGTGTATTTAACATTCTTATCAGTTTCCAGTTTTTTTTCCTCCGAGTTTTAACAGCCGTGATCTTACTTCTTTTGTTGCCTGTGTTTGTTTTCATCTTTACTCATCTTTAAAAATTCTAAATTGGTAATTGTGTTTCCCTTAAATCTACCTTGGCTCTTTGGATTACTAACTACCCTGATTTCTTAGTTTCCTCTCTGTTCTCTGAGTTTAATTTTTGAGATAATCTTTTTTCTCTTTCATCAATTTTTCCTTTATTTTTTTTTGTCTTCAAGGTCTTACCCATGCTTTCTTTGAACCATTTGAAATTTGCTACCAAAAATCTAGGATTCAAGTCAGACTATCCCCAGCTTTCTTCTCAATTTTTATCACAGATGCTAAGTTGCAATAATCACTTCCTCTAACAGCCACCATCATTTCTATATCAATTCTTCCTGGTTGCTGAGAATCAGGTTTCTAAAGACAGTTGTTCCTCTGACCATTTCCTAACCTTTTAGATGATAACATTCATTAATGCTGAGTTTGAACTGATGTAAAACCAAATATGCTTATAAAATCCTTGTAAAAATTGAAAATCATTATCCTTTACTCATAGTACATTTTGGGACACTATGGAGAACATACAAGTTACAAGTTGAATTTCCAGAGCTTACTCCCTTTGTATCTCACAGACAGTTTGTTTCAACCAAATGCATTTATGTGTTATTGTGTAGTATAGCTCTCTATTTTTGTCTATCATGCCATTTCTGGAATAAAAAAAATAATCGAACACTTTTAAAAACCTATTACACAACAAGTAGGTTATATATGATTATGAGGTTAAAACCAATTGATAATGAAACAATCTAGCAGAAAACAGAAATGTTAAGATAGCTGTGCAATTTGGTGCATACCACATGTTCATTTATAACCTAGTTACCGAGTAATGACATTTTGAAGGTGTTAAATTATTTTTGAATCACTCTGTCTATGAGGGCAAGAATGCTGTTTTATTTGGTCCCTGCATTGCCCCTATCATTTTGAACACAATAACTAGAGACTGGTAAAGGAGAAATACCACCAAGTACAGCCAAGTCATTGTGACCTTTGACTATTTTTTCTGCCTTTCTGCGACCAATATGTTAATACTCAGAAACATGAATTAAAATATTTCATCTCACTCTCCCTGAGTGACCTGAATTTGCTTTAAATTGAATTCTTAGACCTTTGAGTGCAGTGCAATGCTTTCATTTTATGGGTGAGAAAGCTGAAGTCTGTGGAAGTTAAGTGACTTGAACAGGGTCCCACAGAAATAAGCTTCATATTTGGTTAATCTGTTTTCCTCGGACAATGAATACTTCTGATTGCTCTTATTCTCAATTATAGAAGGCTGTGATACTACTAGCAACACAGACCTGATCTCAGATCCTTTTACTAGAAAACCCTAAGAAAAAGTTTACTTGCTGGCTACTGATTTGTCATTTCCATTTTCTGTCTTCTTTAGATCTGGACCCGGACTTTTCCTTACCACCCAGCCTCGATTGTAAAAGAGTAAGTAGGCCATTCTATTCTCTCTTGCACTGCTCCCTAAAATTACAACCCTCTTTTTGGGAATTTGAAAAGCATCACAGAAAAAAAAGGGGGAATAAAATAAGAAAGAGTGAGTCACAAATTTTACCGAGGTCTTACTACTTAATAATGGTCTTGTACACACGTAATATACTAGGCATTGTTCCTTTTAATTGCTCCTCTCTTAACTGGGCTAGCCCACTCAAAAACACACCACACAGGCACACACACACGCACCACATGTACACCCTTTCCCTTCCCTTATTTCACATCTTACCTTTCAAGTCAGCATAATTCTGCCCACTGTGAACATAAGTTACGTTAAAAAAAAGTTTTCTAATTGACTGATGCAATGGGGCTAAGACAGTTATCTCAGTGTATCTACCAACCAGTCAATCAACAGCCATTTATTTAGAGCCTGCTATATAATAAATTAGGCACTCTGACATAGTGGAGATCTAAATTCAAGAGCAAAATAGCCCTACATTTTAGACATGTTATTGCTACAGTACCATCTACTTCTTTAACTCCCTGGCAGCTTCAGGCTTTCAAAAGTTACCATCTTTATATTCTTCCTTCCCCTTGGTCAATGTGAATTTCCTTATATCCTATAAGCAAGTCTGAATGATTTCATTTACTCTAGTCCTAGAGTCTGTAGATAAATTTCAGAGGGGATTTTTGGAGTTGGAGGGGGAAAAATACTTTTTTCCCCATTAAACTCTAGCTGAATTTTATCAAGTCACAAACATTATTTTGAGAGGGGAATTATAGGTTTTAAAGCCTGCCAAAGTTGTCTATGACTCATGAAAAGATTAAGAAACAGTCCAGACTTTCTAGACATAGACTATCCTATCTGACTATAGAGGTCCTGTCTTCACTCTTTGACTCCATGAATGACAAAGACTCTATTGTATAACTAATAGAAATTTCTTTCCCTTACTTACATCTTTCTAGCATTGTCCTTAGAAATAAATGAGCATATGTAATGGACACTTGCTCCCAGTTTTTTTCTGTAGTGTGACCCCCCCCCCCCAATCAACCTCTTTGAATATTTGTTGGAACATTACTAGTGGCTGTCTATTTTTCAGTGCTTCCTTTCACCTGGTGTTTCCCATTCCCTTCATCTCCATCTCTACCCTTTGTCCTCAGTCTTTAGTTTCTCTTAGCATTAATCTTTTCAACATTTCTTCCTTTGCTTTCCTGGGTGATTTACCAGGAACCAATTATCTAGACAGATCATAATACCTGGATGTGAAAATCTAACCAACTCAAACCCATCGCCCATTTATTCACAAAATTTCTGCTATAGATGCAATAAGTGAGGCACTTAGGTGGCACATTGACTAGATTTCTGGACTTGTAGTCAGGAAGACTTGAGATCAAATACTACCTCAAAAACTTATAATCTTTGTAGCCCCAGGGCAAATCACTCAAACTCTCTCAGCCTTAGATTTTTATTTGTAAAATACAGATAAAAAAGTGTGTTCCTACCAAGGTTGTTGTGTGAATCAAACAAGAGAACATATATAAAGTGCTTTATATTGCAGACATTAAAGTACAGTATAAAGGCTAGCTACTATTTTGCTATTATTATTAGTGTTAAACAGAAACTTTCCTATAACTTCATTCTGACTCAAAAGTAATGTTATATGTTGTCATGTAGTAGAAACAGTGCTGGAATTGGAATCCTGAATGCAACATTTACTAGCTATGAATTCCTGAACTAATTATTTTAATCTTTTTTGAGCCCCGAGTTCAGAATAATTTTAAAAATGGGACAAATAATATTTGCATGCTCTATACCTCACAGGATTGTTGCAAAGAAAGTGCTCCGTAAACTGAATTTCTAAAGAAATGGAACTTACATTGCTATTTTCCTTGAAAGTTTGTTTAGTTAGTCTCAAGGAAACATAAATTTCATCTTTGAAAATTCATGTATCAATGCATTTTTATTTTGAAGATAAAAGTTAAGTTTAAATATTAAACTTAGTACAAAGTAAGCTTTAAATAACTTAATCACAATAATAAATAAATCACAGTAACAATACACATTTGAAATTTTTTTATCATTACAAACAGCATATTTATGGAGTGAATTAGATATCCATTTCATATACAAGACAATGAGGAAAATAGTTTATTCTTTTTTTTTTCAAATAACAAAAGGCATTAGTACCTAAATTGAGAAAATCTTCAAGTCTTGGATGCTGTGATCTATAGAGTGTTATATGACATTCTACTGAATGTACTACTGTCCAAAACAAAATATCAACACTTTAATTTATAGAATCATGGTATTGTAGAAATGGCATTTACCTTAGAGGTCAATGATTACAACCTTTCATATTATAGATTGAGGAAAGAAAGGGCCACAAAAGGAAAGTGATTTTTGCTAAGGGTCATACAGCTAGTTATTGGAAAGGCAGAACTAAAGCCCATGAGTGTTAATTCACAATCCAATTCTTTTTCCACTGTAGTTCAACAATTTTAAAATAAATCTTATTATTATATTTTGTTTTTTATCACCTATGTTCCCTAAACATTTTCCCCTCCTATTTTCAGAAAAACATCTTTTATAATAAAGAATAAAAAAGACAAACAACCAACATATCAAAAAGTCTGACATTCATTAGGTATTTGTTGATTAAATGTCAACTATATAATCATAATTGAGAGGGTTTTTTTTTAAATAGAAGATCCATCCTTTTCTAGTATGTTTAAGAAAAAATGAAACTATTGTTCCTGTTTGAGGAAATAATTTATCCATTTGGTTAAATATAATTAAAGTAAGTGCTCTTGCCTGCAGAAATTAGTAACAAACTTGAACCTATGTTCAGTAATTTTTGAATCAGGTTGACTTTCTTAGCTTGATGACCTACCTAATATGACCAATATAAATTCTGGTGAAACATTTTTTAAGTACAATTTTTTCATTTTTTAAATTTTGTTTTCATATTTTAACATGTTTCCAAAATGTCTATATTCAATATAAAATAATTTTAAAATATGTTGCCTAAACCCTAGATTCATAAAATTGGCATTCATAAATGATGGATCTAGAATACATACAGATATAAGAACATAAAGTTGTAAGACCATACACCATTTTTCCAATTTACTCTAGCACAAGACAAAGAAAATTTAATTACATCTGAGAGATAATTCTCTATCAAGTTATGGAAGACAAATTCCAAGTTAACTTCCAAAGTTTAAATGAATCATGTTGTAGCTGGATGTAATTGAGTGAATGCAGAGGAACTGCTTTCTGTCTGGACTCACCTGTCCAGCATTTTAATAGCAAGTACAATTGTTAAGCTGTATCCCATTGAGGAATGCTTTCCAAAATTTATAAATGTACCTTGTAGAAGGAGGTTCCATAGAAAAAAGAGAAGCTGAATTTGGAGAGATATGTCTCAATACAAAAGCTAAGTCCCATGAATAGGCAATGTTTTTACATTCAATTTTTTAAAAAAATTTTCACTACTCCACTGATTTAATGGTATCTAATAAGACTTTATTTATGACTTCTTGTTACCGTTTCCTACAAATTCCACTAGTAATAAGGAATAGACTACCATGGATGTGAAATAAGAATTTTGCCTTATTAGATATCTGTTTTAAGATATAGCTTTCTAGAATTCATTGTGGCTAAAAGCAGGCACCATTTTATTAGACTACTATTTTTCAGAAGATGAATAATGAAGGCAAGGAGGTTGGAGGATCATGAAATTTCAGGAGATAAAATGACTTTCACCTAATTTTTGTATGGAATTATACTCAGGTTTTCCATTCAGGTATTTTTTATCAAGATTGTTTTTTAACTTATACCTCACAAAAGCTCACATTTCACTGCAAATTCTTAGTGCTCTCAATGAGTTAATGGTATAGGAAACTTCTGTAGATGGCATGAGAGTGCAGGAAGATTGCCTTTGTTGGGATCACAGCATTTTAGAGCTGGAAAAGAAAGTGGGATATTATTATCTAAATCTAAACCATCCATTTTTGAGATAAGCAAGTGAGGTGCAGCAAAATCAAATAAATTTCAAAGGTTACATAGGTACTCAGTAACAGAGCTGAGTTTCCAGCATAGGTGTTCTGGCTTAAAACACATTGTTCTTTCTACCATAATACATGACACAGACTCCTTTCTGGCTTCAATATCTATTACATTCTCAGACATGACCCACCCCCCAAGTCCATGTTTGCATTCTAACCCTTCTTTGCCTTAGCAATGTAAAAAGAAATATTATAGATGATCTCCATCATTCTTCCATTCATCCTCTCTCACTCTCTCTTCCTCTATTTCAAGTTTTCTTTCTTCCTTATCATCACTCAATCTAATTACTCTTTCATTTACTCTTCTGGTTTTCTTCTCAGTAAACTGAGAATGCTAAAGACCTGAAGAAGTTTTAATAGATTCCAATAATTGTTCTGATGGACCAGGCTGACCTTCCATCCATTCCCCCTCTTGTATCTAACATACCTCCTTTTTAGCTTTTAATATTTTATAATCATCATAAATTTTGATCTTTTTTTTTAAAAAAGAGACTCCATTAGGTAGAAATCTCTGAATTATTTGTGTCAAGAATAGCTAGAATTTGGTTTTTGGTTTTTAATGATATGAGAGAGAGAGAGAGAGAGAGAGAGAGAGAGAGAGAGAGAGAGAGAGAGGGAGAGAGAGGGGTAAGATATGTGGGTGTAATTCTATGTATTTTTAGTACACCTATTTGGGTGTTTATATAGTTCTTTCACAACATTCCTGAAGGAAGGACTGGGAATACAAAGGCCTTTGAAAACAAAACATTACAAAGTTAACTGGAGCAGATTAGAAATATCTTCCATTTAACCAGAGTAAAATTTACATGTGACTAAGAATCTCCATACTACAAAACATTTACCCAGACAGAAAGGATGAAAAAACCAAACAAAACAAACAAACAAAAAAAACAGGTAGAATATGTTCAGATTCTGTAAGTGCATGGGGGAATACTACTGTTCGTGTTGCCAAGCAACCCCTGTCAGACTTTGAATCTCACTATCAAAATATAATAGATTCAGCAGAGTAAGTGTCTTTGAAAATAAAAGAAAGTGGCTTTCTTATTTCCTGAAGAAACATTAAAAAGTGTGAGCCCTTGTGGTTGGTGCATCATCCCTGATTAATTTCTAGCCCAGAATCACATGGAGGTAAATCTATTGGGGAAAAATATGTAAATGAATCCAAATCATTTGCTAGTGAAGAACTTGTGAAAAAAGTATTTTGAGACTCAGGACTCTTTAGATTTGGGGAGACAAGTAAGTATGGTGAGCAGCTACCATGTTTTCGATCACCTCCTGCTAACACATTTTCCTGAGTTCACAATGCAAAGGCTCTGACTCAGAAGCCAAATGTGTCAATTTCTTCAGAAAGGACCATTTTGCCCTTTGGGGAGAAAACAAATGTCCGACTCCCCTCCACCCCATCCCAATGAAACAGGAAATACATACATACATATATATATATGTATTTGTGCATATATATATGTATATATATGGTGTGTGTGGGTGTGAATTTGAGACACTCCATTATGAATTAGTTTCATTTTTGATGAATAACTATCAAAGTAAACGAGGAGCCCCAGACCTATTAACTGTTTCTCAAAAGAAGTACGAAGTTTATACAACAATACGTATTTCCACAGTTCAGGATGTAAATTTTGCCCTCAACTCCTCTCCTAAAACAACCCCTTTATCTGGACATGAGTAATGATTGTGGTAATCATGTTAGTATGAAAACAGGGCTGACCCCTGGTCAAACAAACAAGGGGTCCTAGAACTCTTCTTCCTACTTTCTGAGGAAGAGCAAGGCTCTACCCCCTTTAAACCGTGTTTTCCCTCACAGTGCTTTAAGGCCAAATGGGAATTCCATGGCTGCAAAGAGCATTCCTGCTTCCTCACTACCACAAGAGAAATCTGAAGATTTTCCATCCTGACCCTCTTCCTTGTTCTGTATACCCTGGGGTATCTTATGACTTCTGTGAAAAGACTCTTTCAAGGGGAAATGGAAACCAAACCCCAGGAATGGCAGCAGTACCTGATTGGGCCACTACATGGCCATGCCCACCCACCTTTGAGGTTTCTGTCTTTATAATCCATGCAGCCTAATCCCAACAAGAGCTCACTTCCACCTTCAGCTACAAATGCATGCTGACAGTTTGAGAGAAATAAGGCATACATACAACCTAATTCCATTTGTCTTTCTTAGACTGAACTCTGGGGTTGATATTAATAATTAAAAAAAAAACTGGGAGTTTAATTCCCCAACCACTTTATCACAGACTAACTGCTGAGACAATCTACTGCAAACCTTGATCAGACAAAAGTCTAAATGCTGGATGTGGTATTAGATGGTGAGCTCACCTAGTTATAGCCATAGCAAGAGAAAGATCAATTTGTGTTTGCCAGAATTGTTAAAAGGAAATCTTGGGTTGGGCCTTGCCCTGGTCAGTTAAAGGCAAACTAAGGAAATAAGACAAAAGAAGTTTATTGGCATGCGTGGCAATATAGTAGTTGTAGTGGGGCCAGACCTCTGATACTATTTTTGAAATATAATTATAATATATACAATTTCTTAGGAAATGCAAATATATTACTCATTTGGAGGGGGCTCTGGATCTACTATTTAATCTGTATAGAGACTTTCCAACATGGAAACTCCCTCCACTAATGCCTATCAGCCAGTCAAACCTAAGATTTTTAAAAAAAATTCCTACGAATGCCTTACCATTAGCTACTTCAGCCTTGAAAAATTGATAGATATGTCCCAGAATTATGGAAGAAAAGTTGGCATATAATTGGACATGACTTTAATGTCATGATAAATTAATGAAGATGTGCTGGTGTCTTCTTTCTCTCTTTGAGAAAGACTAGTGTTTGAATCCTATTTCTAAAAAGAGATTTAATGAACTACTAAGAGCATTCCACAATCTTTCCACATAGCACTTTCACATGGACTTAAATGGATAATTAATCAATATTACTGAGGATAATAATTATTATCAGTTCTATATGATACCTGATCATGTAATATTTTAGAAACTGGTTGTGATTTATAATGTCATAAATGCCTGTGACATTCAGGATTATTCAGTTGCTCAATTAAAAAAAATTCTCATAAAATTCTTTCTTCCCTCAATAAACTGTCATTCAAGAACCAGTTCATGAATACATTTTATATATTAGGAGAAAATAGTATTAGAAGTATTAGAAGTATTAGAAGTCAAAAGTTCCAAAAGAACTTTGTTTTTATTCTGTTTAGTCATATTCAAACATGTTAAAGGGGGTAAAGGAATTAGTCTATATTTTTAAAAGATTTTGTTTCATACATCTAACTCATAATAGTACAAAAATTATTGGATTAATGGCTCCTGGACATATTTGAAAGATTATAGGGCTTGGATTCAGGAAGACCTGGGTTCAAATCTGTCCACTGACATTACTACTACATTACTAGGCAAATTACTTAACTTCTGTGTATCTCAGGAAACTCCCCTGGATCAAGATACAAAGTCAGGTTACCATCTGCATTGGTGGAAGTTCTTTCACCTTGGATTTCTTTGAGTGAATAAAACTATATTCATGATTGTAACAGCATAGAGTCATTCGAGACTCTGGCTTCATCTTTAATGATCTTCCTAAACTTAGAAAAAAGAATGGATCATTCTCTTATGCCATGTTTAATCTATATAAGCTTACCCAACTATTACAATTTTTTTACAGTTTTGGTCTGGCTTGTTAATACTGTGCTCAGAATCTTTTGAAGCCTTGTACATATCTGTGTCCTTATATTGTGGCTGGAACTATTTCAGGATGTGGGATCAGTTAACTGAATGAATTTTAAAAGGTCCTCATTCTGTCTAGACAACATTCAATCATGAGTACTTAGTGAAGCATCAGCCCACTGTCATCAGTTGGCACAAATATTGGATGCCAACTGTTACCTCATTTGCAAATAACACCAATTAATTAAAGAGGCCATGTGAGCACCATTAGGAAAAAAATCTTTTCAGGCTTAGTCTTGACTGCCCTCTCCCTTATCCCAAACATATTTAAGGAGCTTACTCAGAAAATGACTATAGATCTTTAATGAAGGCATAAGCCAGAACATCCTCTAAACATACAGGAACAAATTCAGATTGACTTTAAGAAAAAAAGCATGTCCTAAAAAATTTAACTACTTTTCTAAAAAAGAAGTAAAATATTTAAACTTACATTTTATTTGCCATAAATCTGGCATTTCTTTATGGAAGAGTAATTCTCTAAGGCAAAAAAAAATTCAATGGGGGGAAGGAAAATATTTTAATTGTTAAACTAATGTACAGGAGGAATACTATATTTGGAGTTAGAGGATCTAACGTCAAACCTTGTGGCCTTGGGCAACTCACAGCACAGCTCTGAGCCTTAGTTTTTCCATCTGTATAATTAGGGTTGTTTGACTAGATGCCCTCTAAGGTCCATTTTGGCTTTAAATATTTAATCACATTAGTATATTCTTGAATTAACAAAGGAATAGGGACATTATGGAGGAAAAATGAATATGCTTATTCTAGCCAAAACTAGTGACAAAATGTAAAGTAGAGATTCTTCATGGACTCTAGATCCTTGGGGTTTCTTTAAAGTTAAGTAATCCAAAAAAGAATTGGTAGGTATCTTAGAAAGAATATATGTATGAAAAATCAACATCAGTTACCGTTAAACAGGGCTTCTGACAAATGCAATTTAAAGAAGTAATGCCCTTGAATTGCATGTTGTGTGGCTAGACAAGCTAACGAAAAGAATATATTATGATATTTACATGTGTGTGCGCGCGTGTATGTTTATATGTGTGCATAATACCCAATTTATGTATATATGTCTGTGGATTGACATATGCAAACATACATACACATACACTTAAGCAAATGTTATTGCTGTTCACAGTAGTTAACAAAAGGTAGCTTAGGATAGTGCTTAGAACGATAGCCTCAGAATAAGAAGAGATAGTTTCTAGTACTACCACTGATGCTTTTTGAACCTAACCAAATGGTTTCGTTTCTCTCAGTGTTCTAGGCAACTCTCTCTAAGCCTATAAGTTACAAAGACAATGCCTACCTATGGGTAAGGCAAGTTCCCTATACTATTGAACTCACAGGTCAAGTTCCTATCACCATCCCAATTCAATTAATATAAATAATAACAGAAAGTTATACTGAGAGAAGGATTATTTTTATTATATTAATAACCACTTATTTAGTTGATATCCAGGTTTTTCTTTTTCTATTTCCTCATTCAGGGACCAGCCCCTGTGGGTCACTTAGTCAGTTGCTGAAGGATATTGCTGATAGATGAGTTTGCCCCAAATCTTTTTGTAGCATACTCTCCAATCTTAGGCAGCACCCAACCAAATAGGAGGACTTACTTTTGTCTAGAGATTACATAGAGTCTAATCTAGGTGAATTCCAGCCCCAAAGCATTATGGCTACGCCCTTTTCTTCCTTCAGTAGAATTTAGAGAGAAACAACTCATCAACCAGAGTGGTCTGGGTAGATATGGATTTCTTTGTCCAGATTGCTGAAGGTGGCTGAGTCTCATGAACAAGCCATGTTCTTGGCAGGAGGAGCTGAAGACTTTCAGCCTACGCCTCATTTAAAAATCTACCCCCTTCACCAGTCAGGGTTGATTTTCACCTGTCAGAGGCAGCCTTTTTTTCCAAAGTTATTTAAAAACACTTAATTTTTCCATGTTTTTGTCTTTGGTTACTGAAACCAATGACCATCAGTTTATTATCATCTAGTATAATTAATAAATTATTATATAATTTTAATCTATTTCTATATATTAAGATATAATATTTTAATATATATTTAATTATATAGTATTATTATATAATAATAAATTATTAATTATCTATAAACTCTGTCTCTCAGGTTTTTCATTCATCTCAACATGGAGGGAGTTAGAAGGCTGACCTATATTATACAAGATGACTTGTGCACAAGAACTGGCACAAAAATTTGAACTGAGACTTGTACAATGAAAAAAGGAAATGGGTTGGTTATTAGCAAGAAGGAAACATTATGGACAGATAACTGAGTACTACAAAGATATCTGGGTCATATTAGAAGGCATAAAGGAAAGTCAACAACATATTGGTTAAGCCATTCCCCAATTGAGAAGTGGTCAAAGGATATGAACAGACAGTTTTCAGAGGAAGAAATTAAAGATATCTATAGACATATGAAAAAATGCTCAGAATCACTACTGATTAGAGAAATGCAAATCAAAACAA
>CM053624.1:288000419-288027354 GCA_028646595.1 Phalanger gymnotis
GGGGAGGGAGGGAGGGAAGAAAATCTGGAACCCAAAATTATGTAGAACTGTATGTTACAATCTAAAAATTAAAAAAATGGAAAAAGAAACAACATATTGGTTAAATACTCTATGGAAGATTTAGAATTACAGGATTATAGACTCAGAACTGAAATGAAACAGAGATTGTCTAGTCCAAAACCCTCATTTTAAAGATTTATGTAAAAAGAATCACAAAAGATAAGAAAAAGATCCATACCAGGGAAGGGAATATTCACATCAGTAACATTACAGATACATCGAAACTATAAAAACATCCTAATTGATATTGTAGGAGAGCAAAGAGCTGGGAGAAATGGTTTCTGTCCTCAATAGACTTGACAATTGACTGAATGCATAAAACATAATGCAGAAGAAAACAGGTTAATAATAAAAATAAAATACATTTCCTGCATAAAATCTTTTCTTCTTCCCGGATTCTCTTAATGGCATAACCACTGTCTATCACCCATTATGGAAATTTATTGTCTATACTATTTTAATATCCACCTAATTGGTCTAATTTTGCTTTCAGTAAATCATGTGCAAATCCTAAGCTATTATTCTAACCATGACTCAGTTGCCACCTCATCATGGAGTCTTCCTTGATCCTGCAGAAAGAAGAGCTCTTCCTCTAAATTTTCAATGCACTACGTAATTTTCAGATGTACTCATCATATTCTATGCATAATATTCTATCCTATTACCCTGTTATTTGGAATTGTGTCTTATCTTGTAAATTAAATAATACACTTTCTTAGTTATATTTTATGCCTGACACAGTCCCTGGTGTACATCAAGGGTATCAAACTCAAATAAAAACCAAAGCCATAAACCCAGGAGGTTGCATATTAATTTTGTTTATAATACAATATTATCTATATTTCAGCATATTTTATTTATTTCATTAAGTATTTTTCAATTATATTTAATCTGGTTCTGGATATATTTGGGAGTATTGTCTGCAACTTCCAACAGCATATTCGACACCTCTTCTCTATGTTACAGATATTCAATACATATTTAAGTAGTGAATGAATAAACAAAAGTAGCATATAATAACCCAGAAGTGGAGGAGAAAGGAGAATATATACAATGTATGCAATCAATCCATCAATTAACAAATATTTATTATGTAACTACAAGGTTTCAGGTACTGTACTAGTACAGAAAAAAAGAGAATTCTTTATTTTTGTAATTAAAACAATTTGTAAGAAAGAAATGTAAAAGTCAAATGCAGAAAAAGGATTATACATATTGGCATTTAAGATAATTTGTACATGTAAACTAAATATCCCAATGGCCTGTATGTAAAGGCTAAAGATAGCATTCCACTGACCCACTCTACCCCGAATTATCTAGCAACCCTGGGATTTGAGGGAGGGATAAAAAAGAAAGAAACAAACAAAAATATTGGGATAAGACAAAGCTACAAGAAACAAAATGACAGTCACTTGAAGACCATGAACCCAGATTCTTCCTTCTCTCCCCAACTGTGAATGCAGAAATGCCTTTTTCCCCCTGCTTGCTGAATTTCAGTATACAGGAAAGCTTTTGTTAAGTCCTCACACAGCTGGAAGCACAGCTGTACCAAATGCTCTTGGGACAATTCAGCCTGAGTGCCTTAGAGAAATGAGGAGAGGGGCAAAGGGAGGTTTTAAAACTCCCTATAGCTCTGGGGTTATGCTGCTGTGCCCTATGGAGCTGGGAAGAGAGACAACAGTAGATTACATGGTTCATATCTTTTTCAGGCATGTAGAGTGTGAAACCTGTAACAGATGGTTGATTGGTGATTCATCTCAAATGAGCCTTTCATTCCTGCCTTGCTCCTAATATACGGAAGGACAGATTAACCCCCTTGAAGTAGTCATAGGGGAAAGGATTATAAGCTTGTAGCCCATTGTAAATGTGTATAGCTAGATATACACACATATAAATTAACACATATAATTACATTACGATTAACACATATACATTCAATATATGTGTTAAAATATACAAATGAATAATTACATATTAAAAGTTTAACACAACTATTGAAATGTTCATGTTCTTAGGAATTTTAGTGTTTCTAGGTTTCCTCAAGTTTTAAGGTGGGGAAAGAAATAAGCATTTTCTTTTTTTAAAGATTTGTTTAGTATTTTATTTTTCCTATTACACGTGAAACAATTTTGACATTCATTTTTAAAACTTTGAGTTCCAAATGCTCTCTCTTCCTTCATCCTCATCCCCATCCCCTCAGAAATAAACATTTATGTAATAAATAGTATGTGCCAGGCACTATGCTAAGTGCTTTAAAAATGTTATCTCATTTAATGTTTTAAGTTTAAGAAGACTCTATACTTTATTTTGGATTCTAGTAACCAAATCTATAATTCACTGGTGGCTAGCACAGCCTGTGAACAAGGCAGACAGCCAATAGTGAGTAAGCATTTATTAAGAACTTACTAAATATTAGGCACTGTGCTAAGTACTAGGGATAGAAATACAAGTAGAAAATAAAGACCTGCTGCCCTCAAGAAGTTTGTATTCTAATGGGACAAGACAATACATAAAATGAATTGGTAAAGGGTATAGTAGACAAAGTCCTGAGTATGGCCTGGGGAGGAATTACATATGGTCGGATTCATAAGAAGTAGGTAAAATATCTAGTTTGAGATTGATGCATATCCATCACACAGTGGCATGATTATACAGTTGACATATAGTTTATTAATCCTTGAGTTTCTTTCCAAAATGCTTTTACCACACACTGATTCTAGTTCTCTTTCTTTTATTCAATATTTTATTTTTCTATTCTTTTTGATTGACTTTCATTTTATTCTGGCATAACTCTTTCTGGTGTGCATTTATATATTGTAGCCATGGATCTTTCTGGTGTGCATTTACATATTGTAGCCTTTCTATAGATTTGGGTCTGTGATGTAACTTGTCCTTTTATTCATTTGAACGTTTAAGGAGATCATTCTTTGCATGAATAAAATAATAGATGGAATATGATGATGATGGTAATGATGATGATAGCTAGCATTTTATAGCACTTTAAGTTTTGCATAACACTCTACAGATATTATCTCCTTTGATTCTCATAACAACCTTGCAGTTTAGCTGCCATTATCCTCATTTTACAGAAAAGGGAATTGAGGCAGGAAGAAATTAAGTCATTTGCTTAAGGTCACATGGCTAGTGTCTGAAGCTGGATTTAAGCTCAGGTCTTCCTGACTTCAGGTCTAGCTCTCTATCCACTGCATCACCTATCTGTGATAGAGTGATAGATTGATATGGAAATATATATAAGTATATATATACATATATGTGTGCTCATATATGTATATATATCTCAGAAATTGTAGTATAAATATAGCATTCATAGTAATATATACTGGATTTCTAATTAAACTTAATTTGGTATAATGGTCATGTCTAATTCAATTTCCTTTCTTTAACTATGCACTTACAGAATCACTATAATATTAATTGCAGTATCTAGTTCCTGGCATTTATTAACAATCTAAATACATTAATTATCAGGTCTGTGTTCTGTGAGAATACCTTAATGATGATCGGTTTGGGTTCATAATATTTGAGTAAGAGTTTAGGTAGGAGGGCAATTGGAGAAAGCAGTTCCAAATAAGGTTTTTCATTTTCAAATTTATTGTATAATTGGAGCAAACTAGTCACTAATTTCTATTCCATCTCTGTTGCATTTCTGATAAATTTGTCATGGATTAAAATGTAAGTTAAGTTAAATAGCAAGCTTTTAAAATTTATGAATTTCATCATACTTTATCATTGGAATAAATTCATTTGCAGAAAGATGGCTAAATAAATGGAGCTAGAAATAATTTAGAAATTAAACTAAATGTCTAAAAACCCTACACATAGTGTTAGCCATTGTAGGAACTAAAAATAAAATTTTTAAAAAAATCTCCTGTAAACTTCAATTTTTTTCACACATCTTGTTGCCCTGGGCAATTGCTTTACATGGTAATCAGAACCATTCATTACCAAGCTTCAACTCTTTACAAAACACAAAAGAAAATGCCTTTGGTTTGTGGCATATTTAAATTCCTGAGAATAACATTGAAAGTTAGGAGATAGTTGTTGGTTAAGTGATATCACGATCTTTTTTAAACAAAAAAGAATACCTTCAATTAACGGTAATAGCAAGTTCATTTACTTTAGAGCATACAACCTCAGATTTGAAACATAGATATTAATGTATTACCAGCAGTCCCTAGAACATACAGAAACTAATTGGAAGGTGCACTTCTAGCAGAAATCAAGCAGCACAATTTATTGATCAAAGGGATAACAGATTAAACTGAACCTTCCTGTTTTGCACTCAACATAAATGTTCATTTGTATCTAGTCAGTTAGAAACAATTAGCACTTGCCACAACCTAACACTACACTTGCAATTTGATTCCTGTATGACATTTTTCAAGGCAAGGGCTTAACAAACTAGCATGTAACTAACCTAGAATCCTTAGCTTCAAAGCTAAATGATACTTTCCCCATTTCATAGGAAATATCTATCATTCAGGACATTTACCATGAGGTCCTTTTCTTCTCTCTGTTCCTCATGGACCTTCCCATACACCCAAATCCTCACTGGAGTGTTCCATTTAAAGAAAGTTACTATGTACTCTCAATACTGCTAGTAAATAGGAATCACACGAGGGTGGGAACCTTGCCAAAAGGTTTACTTGCCAAGGTCTCAGTTTTGCACTTTTGCAGATGGTTTAAACCATGTTAAATTGTGTGTTAATCAGAGAAATAGGCAGGAATTCAACTTATTTGGCTTTGAAGTAGAAGCCTAATGTCTCTGAGATTGCAGGTTAGGGTAAAAATCAAGAGCTTTATAAAAGGGCAAAGATGTCCAATTTTGTCCATTTTTCTTAGAAGCACACATTGCAGTGGAGAGGGATCACCAGTGAGAACATAACTAACAGTGCTGCAAATAGTCTTCTCTTTTCCGTTTGAATTCTATTTCATTATTTGAAATTAGTATAAAACAACTAATATTTGGTGATTAAAGCTCAGTTGCCACTGCTGTGTGCCTGATGTACCATCCCAGGAGGAGGGCTTCTAAACCACAATACAAATACATTTGTAATAGATTTATTTTTAATAAGCAACAAATGTGGCAAAAATGTATTTCCCCTTCCAACCCCCACAAATATATACTGTTCTGCTCTCTTTAACTGTATGCTTATTACCTCTATTACAGCTTAATGTTCAGAAACATGCTGGGTAGCAAAGTGATCCCCCATTAAGAAAGCCTGAAAACGTTCTCCAGCCAGAGTACTGACATATGAAACTTCCATGTATAGTATGAGGCAAAAATTCAACTGAAGAACAATCCCAATGTCAACGGGAGGGGGATAAAGGGGATGGAAATAAGCCTGTGGTCAATTTTTTTTTCTTCTTTAACCACTGGTCTCTTCATTTGAGGATGCTCATTTCAATGCTTATGTATCATTTTCTATTTACTCAAATGATCTGAAGAAGGCACACATCTATCCCCAAAGGAAGGTAATGAGCTGATATACTGATGTGAACACCCATACTGCTTGATCACTTGGCTTATCGGGAAAGAATATGCTACTTGAACAAGTAGTCTTTCACTTACATCCTTTATAGCGAAAAAATCTATAGCAAGATGTCACGTGTATAAAAGTAACCATACATTTTTCATATAATACCATAAGGTGGGGTTTTTTTTGAGGACAACCATAATTAGTAACTATACTCTTTCAGCAAGGTGAAAACAACTGTGCTTAGTACTTAATTATGAAGAATAATTAAACTAAGATAGTATAAGATGGCCTGCCGCCTCTCTCTCTGGGCACAGCCCTCTTCCCACACAATGCCTTGTATCTTGGTGTTTCCCAATAAAAACATGCATCTCTATTTGTCTTATGTTGATTTGAGACCTTGTCTTATCCTTTTTACCTAGGCTGCAAAAATTGCTAGTTAGGGAACTGTTCATTATCTTATGTGGCTCCCCACCCCATTCATGAAACCACTTTCTACCTACAGAGAAAGATTCAGCATTTCATAATGCCCTGTAGGAGCAACTTCATCCTACATTTTCTTGTCTGAAAGGAATTGAATTTTAAAAATGAACCAAGGAAATGAATAAATAATCCATTTAAGTGAGTCGTTGGCTTGCTTACACCAGTGAAAATCAACAAAATTTGGCATTATCTTATTTTGTATACATGCTTAAAAAACAAAACAAAACCCCAAAGAGTTCCAAGGCAAGATGATCAAACCCGCCAGTCCGGACAGAACAACACATCAGCACCTTCTTCCTTGTCCAGCAGCCAGAAGGATTTTGAATGTAAGCTGTGCCTTCGTCATTCTGGCATTCTATTTTAGTCTACCTCGACATCAGGAGGCTGCCAGGGCTCAGCGCTGATAACAGAGCACTATCGCTTTTCAAAGTGACAGAGCACAGTGACATATCAACACTGGGACTTAAACGAAAAGCCCCTTCTAATTTAACTGCAAATCTGCTGAGGCTACATTCAACCTGGCACTCTTGTTTTCAATTAAAACTTTCTTGTAGCAAGAGAAAAGTTTGGCATGTCCCTTCCCCTTTAGAGGTAGCTATGGAACCAATGGGTTAGAAGAGGAAAGTAAAGTTATCGAATTCCTGCTGGACACATATCATTTTCTATTTCTCCATAAAAGCCTCTGATTAAAAAAAAATACATGAAGACTCATACTTTTTGTTTATTCAGTAAGTTTTTATTAAAATATCTACCAGATATCATGCTAGGCTCTAAAGATACAAAGACCGAAAGAAAATAGTCCCTGACTCAAGGAGTCTGAATTCTATATTCAATTGTTGAGGGCAGACGTCAGAATAACATATATACAAGCATAGTAAATCTAAAATATACAAAGCAATTTTGGGAGGAGGTTGTTTGCATGAAATCAGGATAGGCCTGTTTACTTTGTATGATGAAGTCCTCTAAATTGTACCTTTATTAAAATGGACCAGAAGCAAATTATCAAACATCTTTTTAGCTCTCTTTCTACACACATTCCTACTAGTTCAAGGTGCTTTTCGTCTCTCATCTAGATTACTGTAATAGTTTCCTAACTTGTTTTTCTCTCTCCAAATCTCCCTGTGCCAAATTCACCTTCCTAAGGCATAAATGTAGCCATATCATCCATTTGTTCAAAAATCTCCAATGACTTCCTATTATGTATAGGAAATCATAGTATCCCCTTAAACTGGCACTTAAAATTCACTCTCCCATGTTCCTGGGACCTTGCATCAAACTACTTTTCCAGACTTAGTTCACAGTAATATAGCCTTCTACACATTGTCTTCTAGCCAAACTAGACTGCTGGCTGTTCCTGAGACTTGGCATACCATTTCTTTCTTTATGACCTGGATTACATTCCCTTCCTGTCTATCTTTTAGAATGCTCCTCTCTCATCCAGGCTAAACTCAGGTGTCACATCCTTTAGGAAATTCTGATTTCCACCATATGCTTCCATCTGCCTCATCAGTGTCCGTTATCACACCACCCGCTCAATAGACTGTAAGAATCTTGAGGTCAGGGATTTTACTAATTTTTTTTGGAGTTGATAGTTCCATTTTCTAGCACAGTATTTGCACATGATAGACACTTAACCAGAATTTGATGTTTAATGTGGAATCCAGAGGAATTTTTCTTCAGCAGTTTAAAGATATACTTTACCACATCTTCTAACACTGACATGCTAACATATCATTAGAATATTTTTAAAGCAGTTCTTCACATTTGTTCATAGGGCTTCAAATCATTAAACATCCACATTCAGTTTTTAGATTGCTATTTATGCACTTCAGATGATAAAAGCCTTCGCTGTTTTTATAAGAAAATTTCAAGTCACACACACACACACACACACACACACACACTCACACACTCACATGGACAAATACACAATATGAGCTAAAATTTTAGAAGGTGTATCTCCCTTTAGGAAGACAGGAAGTTTTCCGAGAATTTATCTCTGAAACAACCATTAAGTACAATACGTGATTTTTTTCTCCTTTTCTCAGAGTAGTTTGTGCTTCCTTCCCATGCTTGGCACACATTTCTTCTTGGAAAAAGTGTTCTGGTATATTGGCTGCTCGTCAAAATCTTGTCTTCTTTAAAATGGCATGAGTCAGTCTGCCATCTCTTGATTGATCAAAACTTGGACCAATAAAGAGGAGACATATGGCATATAACCCAATGATGCTATGTGGAAAATGGTAAATTCTGGAATGAGCAGATGCCAAGAAACTGAATCCATAGTGATGTATGAATTGATGCAGGCAGACAGAAATAAAAATATTGATGCTTTTTCAAATTGATATTGATGCATGTATGTCAATGAGAGTACAGATTTATATTCATTCTCCAAACAAATATCCTTATTATAAAGAGAAGAAAAAAAGAACCACATCTCCTACAGTGTCAAAAAGAGTAGAATATAACATCAAATCCATATTTTACTTTTTAAAGTATTTTAGTAATTGTCACTTCAAAAATGTGGTGGAGAAAATAATATTCAGAAGAAATAAACAATTTCTAGTCGTGCCCCCTAATGAACCAGAGTTCTTTGAAACCTTATTTCATGCTAGCTGGTACACAGGAGCCCTTTAAAGCTATGAGGGAATCTCATTCCTTTCTTGAAAAAAGTGAAAGCTGCTACACAAACATCTAACTAATCCCTTACACAAACACTGGGGACAGGAGACCTTCCCAAGTCAGATCTCCCCAGATTTCTGTGGTATCCTGGGAATGAATTAGACATTTTTGGGTACTGCATTAAATTCTTTTAGGCCACTGGTGTACCATTTAGCAAATTGTTACTTCAGTTCACTTAGTACAAAGTGTATACACAGTGGGAGAATTTAGCTTAATGTACAGTAACTTGCATTCCTTATATAAGTGGCTATACTAAGCAGATGATTTTTATGGCTATATTATTCAAAACATACAACTATATTAAGTAAGGTTCATTAAGCCAGTTTTCTCCTCCACTTCCCTAACTTCATATACTTCAGCACCTGCCAGGAAATTGAGCCAGTTAACTCTTTTCTATCCATGGGCACTGTGGCCAGTGTTAGATCCTACCTTGTGTTCAAAACTTACCTGAAACACTTATTGCCATGATATCTTGGGAAAGTTGCTTTCACTATCAGAGTCTCAGTTTTTTCATCCACTAAACTGAACTAAGGAACATATGTAATCCCTAACAATACACAGAGTTGTTGGGGGGAATGTGTTTTGTACGCTACAAAACACTGCATAAGCTTTTAATTTTTTAAGTGTCATAGATAAGATCAGAAGTCCCATATTTTTTATTCTAAGGCTATATTTCTATTCATTTTGCCTGCCTGCCAGCCTCTCTCAACTTATTATCACTGGGGTAACAATGTATTATATAATGCCTCAGTAACTGAAGAGTAATATTACACCTAGCTAGAAATTTAACTTTGCTACACAGGAAAAATAAAATCACTCTCGAGGAAAGAAAATCAATATATGCTAACAAATCTAAATCATTTGCACTTATTATATATTTGCTGAAGACAGATTTAGAGCTAGAAAGTGCTTCTCAGAGATATCTAGTCCAATTCCCTCATTTTACCCATAAGGAAACCAAGGTAAAAAGAGGCTAAAAGACTTGCTTAAAACCAAAGACCACCCCTTTCATCAGCAGGTAGTACTGGCTACCTGAGACATTAGAGACTTGAGACTTAGAGAATAATTCTGGCCCAAGCCATCTGAAAAGAAAAGGGATGTGTGAAAACACCAGTGAGTAGCAGAGCTGGAATTCAAACCCAGGTCTGCTGATTTCAAACCAAACCTCTCTTTAGGTACAATGAATTGCCTCCAGGCTTTTGTTTAGCACTTTAAAAGTAAACTTTTGCTTTTAGGCCAGTTTTTATGTCAAGTTATAATTCTTATTTCAGAGAAGTAAGTTCTTCAAAATTTTGTAAAATCTGACCCAAACTTTTATTTTGTGAAATGCATATGAGATTCTACCTATAGCTCCATGATATACTATGATTTTACTTGGGAATAAATAAAATGATGAAGTGTCAGCATTCTAAAACCCTAAGTAACAGAATCATTGTTATTTACTTCTATACATTTCCTTTTTCCACATATATTATCAATCTTGCCTGAGAATCACCACATAGCATGAAGTAGGCATGAAAATGTTTAAATATGTTCAAAATTGTTGTTCATTTAATGTTTAATATATTTTGGTAATAAATTTAATTCACTATTTCATATTCTGATGCCACCCAAATATTGTGTTACATATGATCATTAATAAGAGCTCTATTTGCCGTAAATTTCAGCAATTCCAATTGCATTTCTATTTTTTTCATGTTAGTTTAATAATATATAGAGAAATCAGATTTCTTTCTCCCCATCCTCATCTCCCAGCTTTCACCAACAGACAGCAGAGAATAATCCTCTTTCAAAAGATACTATCCAGCAGAACAGTTTTGGAATTATTGTTCTGAACCAGCTTTCACAATCTGCCGAGTTATAGGCTAAGAAAAGAAATCAGCCTGTACTACCACATTAATATCGTTGTTCAGTCATTTCAGTTGTGGTCAACTCCTCAGAGCCCATTTAGTGTTTTCTTGTCAAAAATGCTGGAGTAGTTTGCTATTTGTTTTCCAGCTCAGGCAAACAGGGTTAAGTGACTTGCACAGGTTAATTCGGCTACTAAATTTCTGAGGCTGGTTTTAAACTCAAGTTTTCCTGACTCCAAGTTGGTGGTCTATCCACTCTTCCACCTAGCCATCCTGCCACACTGTTATCATACTTTAGAAACCAACTAACTACAAATAGTATTCCCAGTTTGATCACATACTTCATTCACAAGAGTTGACTTTAAATGCCTTTTGGTTGTTTCAACAAAGTAAAATCCACCCTCAAACAAATGAAAATTAGTCACCATTGAGAACATCTGAAAGGATGGTCTGTAAGCAGCACAGGGAATAGAAGCACCCTGAATTATTTGTCAGAAAGAAGTTCAAGGTTCTCTAGTCCAGGGGTTGGGAACCTGCAGCCTTGCGGCCACATGTGGCCTTCTAGGGCCTTGGGTGTGACCTTTTGACAATCCAAGTTTAGCAAAACAAATCCTTTTATTAAGAGGATTTGTTCTGTGAAGTTTGGATTCAGTCAAAGGGCTGTATTTGAGGACCTAAAGGTCCACGTGCAGCTTTGAAGCATCATGTTCCCCACCCCTATATTTAGTCTAGTCTAGACTCTGTTACTCAATAGCTGTGTGGCCTTGAATATATAATCTAACCTCAATGCATTTCATTTGACAAATCTATGAAATTAGGAGAATGAACTAGATTT
This sequence comes from Phalanger gymnotis, assembly GCA_028646595.1. Taxonomy (NCBI): domain Eukaryota; kingdom Metazoa; phylum Chordata; class Mammalia; order Diprotodontia; family Phalangeridae; genus Phalanger; species Phalanger gymnotis. The sequence goes on from CM053624.1 coordinate 288,011,828, forward strand.
TCAAGGATCCCATAAATCAATTAAGATTTCTATAATTCTACGGTACTGAAGGAAATTCTAAAACTAAAGTTCCCATAATCTTTTGAGCAATGGGTTATCCTCTCAATATTTTGAAGAAGGTAACAATCATTTGGGTATATACAAATACTCATTGGAATAGATTGTATAAATTCTGTAATATTTATTTAAAAAATCAATCACATCACTTTCCAGCTAGACTACATATAACACATAAATCTTTTTCACTTGTATTTCAATACCAATTTAAGAACAGAGGGACACAAAAGGACTTCTGTATCTTGTATTCCAGGTCCAGGTTAAGGTTGTACTTATGAAGGATTCTGAATACATATGAAATTTGTTAACTAACCCCATTTTCATGCTATTCTTACAACTAAATAAAAAAATTCAGCTCTTCCCTTTATGTTGCTTCTTCTATGTCTTCCACAATTTTATTGCCTTTTTTGTAATTCTACCCTCATTTCAACAGTCCTTTTTCAAATTCATATCCTCTAGCTTTCCCCTCAGACCACTTTCTCATAAAATCTTTTGGCTCATTGTTTCTCTCACTTAATTTGCACTATGCTCTCTTCCTCTATTCATTTATCCTATTCATTTACAGTAATGTCCATTTAGTTGCTTGATAGCTGGCATTTTCTCCACATCCTTATTTATAACTTGATTTCCAATTTCAGTTACTTGCTTTTTAAAATATCTCATGTGCCAGAGCCAAAGCCCAGAATCAAAGTCTATCCTTTTCACTATTAGATGACACAGAATTGGGGCTGTAATGGAACTTTCTGAAGCAACCCAATTTATAATAAAATGGATGTTTAAAATGCCATTAAATATTATAAAAGGAAGCCCAGCTAGAAGCTGTACCATGGAGTTCATAGCATGAAACTGACTTATACCAAGGGCAAGGTCCTCTTGGCGTTTCAGTAACTAAATCTCTTTAGATGTGAATTCCAACAAAAGCCCAATTTTTGTTGGATTCATCTCTAAAACAAATCATGTTAAAAGCAAAGTTCTAAGGTATATGTTTTTTAAAAGTCCATTGTATTTATTACAAAGAATCTCAGAAAAACAGATAAAAATCATATTTTATTAATCCTATCTTTTTTCTTTCCACTTTATTTTCTGTTAAAAAATTCTCTTTTTTTAATGTCATGTTGATGTGAGCCAATTATATGGGTTTTTAAAAATAGAAATAAGAAAAAATAAGGTTTGATAGAAGATAAATTCTAGTTCTTTTAAAATTATTATTGAGCTGGTTAAAAACAGTAATAATAGAAAATAATAATGAGGATAATATTTTGACTTGGGAGAAAAGTATGTCAAGAATGTGCTAGAAGAATTTATGATCAAATTGATTGTTACTGATCAAGCTGCCTGAAAGCACTGTAGCATTTTTACTGCATTTACTGATTATCCCAAAATCTTTGGCTCAGATTCACATAGCTTGCTCATGTATTTCAAATATAGAAAACAGACCCAAGCACAGCAAAAACACTTGAGTATTTGACATCTAGATGGAAAATAGTTCTTTCTTTAAAATGCCACTAACATAATGCTGTCAATATCATGATAAAGCTTGATACTTTTTTTCAGAGAAACAGTTTCAACCTATTATGGTTCTTCCCAGCCACCATAAATTTAAAGAAAAAAAAATTGAACCAAAGCATCTTAATAATTACTTAACGTATGTGGATGACATCAAGTTACATGGTTCCATTGAAAAATATTAAGCCCCTCCTTCATCTAATGGGATTCTTCTTCAATGATATCAAAATGTCATTTGAACTTGACCAGTACGATATTTTTAATTTATGAAAGACAGAGACCAAAGATGTTTGAACTGGAGTAAGGAAGTCAAATTGAACCAAAGAAAGGTGAAAAAAAATATCAGTCTCCAGGCAAGACACAGTGAGACCTAGAAGATCAGGGAAGAAACCAAACAAAAAACAACTACAAATGAAGAAATTTCCTTGCATCTTAAATTCAAAGCTTAGTGGGAAGAATGTGTAAACTAAGTAATACCTATGCAATACAAAGCAATATAAACTCTTGAAAGTGTAAAATAGATCATAATAGATATGGGAAATATCCTGACAAAACCCATTTAAATTAATAACATCTAGGGTCCATCACCTCAAGATAGATAAAGAAAGTTCAAAACTGCCTAGTCATAAAAGAGGAAGAAGGATTGATGGATATTTTCAAAGTACATGATACTAGGTCAGTAAGATTCAGAAATATTTTGGAACAAGTATACCTCATTCTGTTGGGTAATAATAAAGGCTGACAACAAGCAAATGCAATTAGATTTGTTAAATATAAGTAAATGTGTTTTATCTTTGGATAGTCTATGAAATGGCCATGATCCAAGAAGTCAATCAAAACACTCTTCCTAAATGACATACACATGAACTTGGCCAACAATATTTTGCCAAAAATCATCAAACAAATGGGTTGTCATTTAGATTTATTTATGTTTATTATATTAATTTGTAAACTGTCCATTGCTACTAGAAGATAAGAGAAGGTTCTTAAGGAGCCTAGATTCAGGGATCAATGCATATTACAAAAGGAAAAGGTAATAACCATATAATGCATTACTGAAGTCAGCAAAAACTTAGCACCTCCTGAATACCTATCGAGACATAATTTTGTGGCTCGAATTTTTATCAGTTCACTATCTTTCATGAATTGGCAGAAAACAAATCCCAATATTTGAAATATAGACTCTTTAAATATAGTGGAGAACACAACTAATGAATCATACAGAACATCCTCGTGGACCAAATGGTTATGCACAATCAACAAATTACAACACTGATCCATAAAAAACTCAACAACATTTTAACAGATGTCACTATAACAAATGTTCATAATCTTCAAGCAACGTGAAACAAACTAAAAATGAATTTTTAAAAGTATAAAATGTGACTTATAAAAAGAAATAACAATTATGTGGAAACAGGACCAGGTAAGGATCATTTCCATTATTTGTCAATTCTATATTATTCTCTTCTCTCAAATTTTTATCCCCTTTTCCTATCATGCTCTGTCATACCTGAACCATGAATTACTCCAATCATCTATTTCCATCCTATTCATTTGCTCCCGAACAGAGCTGAAGAGTATTGTAAAATTGTGTTAATTGGCCAAATAAAATTTGCTATATAATCTCAACTGGGCCCTCCCTATAGCAATTCCTTTACAGTATCCTAATCAAGTAACTCTTACCCTTTGACACAGTGGCTATTCCAAAAAGAGCTAATCCCTCCTCAAGAAAATTCTTCCTTTCTTCTCTCATTCTTCACTGAAAAAAATGAGGCCATTTGTTGACAGTTCCCTTTTACCTCATCTCAAACACCCCCTCCCAGTAGCTTCTCCCTCACTTTTACATTTGATGGAGAGATAGACCCTTACCTTGCCATGACTAAAACACCTATATGCACCCTTGACCCTATGCCCTCCAGATTACTCCTAATACTATTCACTAACCTCTCTCTCATATACTACTAGATCTTTTGTTTTTTTTGCTGTGTACAAACACGTCTATGTCTCCCTCATCCTAAAAAAAAAAAAGACAAAAAAATCTTCCCTTGATGCTGTAACTATTACATGATATCTTTCCTCTTCTTGAAAGCAAAACTCTTTGAAAAAGTTTTTCACACTAAGTGCTTCTATTATCTCTCCACTCACTCATCTAAATCCTTGGTCACCTGGCTTCTTACCTTATCTTTCAACTTAAACTACTTTTTCCAAAGTTACTAATGATTTCTCCTTTTTCAAATGTAATGATGTCTCAATCCTTATGTGTCTCAACCTCTCTATGGCATTGGGCTCTGTTGATCACTATCTCCTCCTGGATATGTCGTCTTCTTTGTGTTTTCATGACACTGTTCATCTTGGTTCTCCCATATGCCTGAAAACTCCTTAGTATCCTTGGTATCTTCATCTATGTCATACCCACTAACCATGAGGTTACTCAAAGATCTGCCCTTGGCCCTCTTCTCCTTTTGCATTTTCTCACATATTGTTCTCATCAGATCCTACGGGTTCAGTGATTAATTCTTTGTAAATGATTCCTAGATCCTTATGTCTATTTTTTGTCTCTTTGATTAGCTAAAACCCCACCTCACCAACTCCATTTTGGATGCTTCAAAAAGGATGCACCATAGCATCTCCAAGTTAATATGTCCAAAATACCACTGAAAAATCTTTCTCCTAAAAACCTAGTCTTCTCATTAGATTTCCTGTTACCATCAACGGTACTACCAGCCTTTTAATCACCCAGGATTGTAACCTCAATGTCATACTCAACTCTCTCTAGAAAAAAAAAATAAACCTCTTTTTTTGCTTTTTGGGTTTTTTTTTAAGTTTATAATGTACTATATAACATGGCCCTCACCTGTTTTCAAGGGACAAATTCCCCTCCCATATTCTGCAATATTGTCAAACTGGTTGTCTCTATGTTTCTCTTACACGTGATAACATTTCATCTCCACATTCCATACATCTGTACTGTCCATTCCTCATTCCTGAAAGGCAGTACTTCTTTACTTCCATCTTATAGAGTCCCTTTTGGCCTTTTAGACCCAGCTCAAGTAGCATTACTTTTTTGCATAAGGTCTTTACTGATTCTCTCAACTGCTAGTGTCCTCCCTCCCAAATTGCATTATATTTATTTTGCATGTGTATACATCTATCTTATCTTATTTATGTAGCTATGTATCTATCTATGTATCTATCTTACATGTACTTATCTCTTCTCTCATTAGAATGTACACTCATTGCTAGGAGGAATTGTTTCATTATTGTACATTTATTGACAGTACCAAACAAAGTACTTGGCATATAGTAGGTGCTTCATAAATATTTGTTGATTTATTAAAGTATTTGAGTTTTTATCCAAAATCCTTTGAATCAACAGAGGATGAGCTTACATGCTAAAACTTGTATTCAACTATAAAATGCTATTTTCCACCTATCTATAGAATATTCGGCATAAAAATGGAGAATAGTAGTTTTTTTTGAAGAATCATTTCTATCTGACCATCATGAAACCAGATGGGAATAAGATAATGATGTTTATAATTAATAACCATAATAATAAGAATAAAATAACAAATCACATTTATATTGTACTTTATGGTTACTTTTTCAACATTATCCAAACCTAAAATAGTGGTGATACTGGAATTCTTTGAGAAAAAGCTATAGATCCTTTGTCTAAAATGTGAGGGGGGAAAAGGGAGAAGTGGAACAAGAATAATTTTTTCCGAGATATAAACCTTCTCCTTCAACTATTCCATTTGTCTACCTGATCTGTTAAATATGTGTATATTTCCATTTATGAATATATGCCTTTTTGAAGAGTTAAGAATGAGTATATAGGCCTAAGGGTTTACACTTAAGTCTGGACTGATGACTTCAATGATGTAAGGAATGTCTAATAAGGAAAACCCCTCTATCAATACAATTCAGTAACTGTTCTGCAACTTACAGTTTTCAAATATACATGTAATACACATACACACACACAAAGATATACTTCATTAATTCAAAGATTCATGATTTCATTAGCGTGTATATTCCTACCACTGAAGGAGGCCCTTACATATTTGTTAGTTGATGATTTTTATGATTTGATTTCAAAACAATTCACCAGTAACATACCTATTTTCACTTTACTTGGGCTGGTGCTAGGGAGATAGACGTAATCTGCCATTGTACCTATATAGTAAACCTTTCCAGCTTGGGAGGATCTCTCAGATTTTGTGTTCAACTTGAATGGCCTCTGTTGTCTCAGCGTCACCTCCATAACACAATGAGGTGTTAGAGGAGGCAACATTATTATGTGTGCTTCTTGATAGCAAGAACTTTTTTCTCCCTTCTTTCTTTCCTTCCTTCCTTCCTTCTTTCCTTCCTTCCTTCCTTCTTTCCTTCCTTCCTTCCTTCCTTCCTTCCTTCCTTCCTTCCTTCCTTCCTTCCTTCCTTCCTTCCTTTCTTCCTTCCTTCCTTCCCTCTTTCCCTCCTTTCTTTCCTTCTTTCTTTCTTCCTTCCTTTCTTCTTTTCTTTCTTTCTTCCTTTCTTTCATCTGCAGCACTTAAAACACTACATGGTACTGTGAGTAAGATGAAGTAAGTGCTTAATAAACGCATGTGGACTGAGACTTGTAAAAGTTTTCATTTTTAAGATATACATAGGGACTAGATCTGAGATTCCACTGGCAAAGGGAACTCCCAGATGAAGAAACTCTCTCTACCAATACAAATTGGCCCCTCCTTTGTAATTTATAGTCTCTAGAGCTGCCCAGAGTACTGACAGGTTATGGTGCTTGAAATCACACAGGCGGTAAGAATCACAGCTCAAACTTGAATTCAGAGCTTCCTGGATTTGATGCCAGTTCTCTATCCAGCATGGAAATGATAAAATGCACATTAAATTTATATATAAAACATATATTTTTCTTTGGGTGTAAGTCATAGAGTTTACAAAGCACTTTACTTAAATCATCCTATTAGAGCCTTATAGCATCTCTGTAAGGTAGGTAATTATTCCTATTTTACAGAGGAGGTAACTTTCTTGCTCGTGTCATGACATGCAAATGGTAGAGTGTAGATCCAGAAATCTATCTACCCTATCATGCTACTTCACATTCTTCTGTGTATGTGTATATCTCCAACAAAAGTAAGTCATAGTGTAGCAGAAACTCTAATTCCTGGATTCTTATGCATGCTTAGAACAGGTAGGGACCTTAGGGACCCAAAGGTATTAACTGTAGACACAGAATTCATGAATGCAGCAGTCGGATTAAAATGTAATTGGGATATATTTAAAGAAAATAAATAAAAGTACAGTATAACATAATGTTATTCTGAGGTTTCTAAGTCATTATGTGGTACAAGGATCCCTTTCTAACTGAATTTGATGCCACTCCTCCAATTCTTCATTTAAAAGGCAAAGACCCTTAAGTACATAGAAACTGAATATTTCCACTAAATCAGTTAAAACCACTAAAGTTTCAATTTTCTTAAGTATTGTTTTTATTTGGTCATGTCCAATTCTTTGTGACCCCATTTGGGATTTTCTTGGCAAAGACACTGGAGTGGTTTGCCATTTTCTTCTCCAGTTCATTTTACAGATGAACAAACTGTGGCCAACAGAATTAAGTGACTTGCCCAGGTTCACATAACTAATAATTGTCTCAGGTCAGATTTGAATTCGCTGAGCCTTCTTAACTCTAGGCCTGGCACTCTATCCAAAACAGGGGTAGGGACCCTGCTGCCTTAAGGTGACATGTGGCCCTCTAGGTCCTCAAGTGCAGCCCTCTGACTGAATCCAAACGTCACAGAAAAATTCTGTAAAGTTTGGATTCAGTCAAAGGGCCACACTTGAGGACCTAGAGGACCACATGTGGCCTTGAAGCCACCAGTTCCCCACCCTTCCACTACACCATCTACCTGCACCCTCCCTTATATGTTAAACAAATAGAATGGCCTGGATTGTCTCTATGGTCTTTCCCAGCTCTAAAAGATAATTCTATGACTTGTCCAAGGTAACACGGGTAAAATTAGTAAAGACAGGAATCAAACCCAAAGCATCTGATTTCAGAAACTGTACTCTTTTCATTATACCAGGATGACTCCTGTTTCTGAATTTTCTCATTTCAAGAATTTGAGATGGCTAAAATTTAGAATCCTACCTCACATCCTCCCATTTCAGGAACTTCTGAGGGTATCAGTGGATGTTTTTGCTTACAATTCTTACCAGTTTTGAGAGCAGAAGTAGCTTTAATCTGACTATAACTCCAACAAGTTTGAGAAATCCTTTTTTAGTTATGCCAGCATTGCCGTACAAGTCATCTGGGAGACAAGTAGAAGTCAAATAAGAAAAACATGGAAAGAAAAAAAGAAATTGTCACAGTCCTATGCAGGGTTACTCTTCGTAGCAGCTCAGCTGTAGAAGCTTGTGAACCTTCCATAGCAAGCCTGGCAGAAGTTTCATCAGTACTGAAGAAGATAACAAATTAGTATTCTTTATACACCCCAATGTTTTTTCATGAAAACAATGAAAGTCAGACTGCCTTTTGGTAAACTTCATTCTTCAAGGGAAGAAGGCATCATCAAACCCTTAATTGTATAATCTTATATAACCGACAAAAGGAACTCAAAACCTTCCAACCCCAAGCAATGTGTCACTGAAGATAAAGGCCTAATAATTCACTTGGGATAGTAGAGTTCTTGTTTTACAAAGGCAACTTTATGTAATCTAATATCTGAGTATCTAAGGGGCCCAACACTGCACTGTGTTCTATAAGCAATTAACAGACAGGATCCAAGCAGAAAAACTCTAGGACACACACACACAGCTTTCAAAATTCATAAAAATCTCCTCATTGACATTTTGAGGTTGGACACTTAATATTGGCATTATCTATTAGGCCAAATCTCACTTCCTTTCAGTCTAGTTATCTATGCTTCCTTCATTTCTGAGTTCAGAAATATAAAAAAATCCTTGAAATGATACAAAGTGAGACTAGATAGGAAGGAATAAAAATGTTTTGTTTATCTTAAAGCAATAAGTGATATTCTCTCTCTCTCTCTCTCTCTCTTCCCCCCTCTCACTCGATATAATATATATATATCCATCTATACCTGTATCTATCTATATATGAAGGGAGCCAGAAGGGGAGAAAGAAAGACAGAAAGCAGAAGGAGGTAGGGGAGAGGGACAGAGGAGGAAGGGGAGAGGCAGAGGAAGAGGGGAAGGGACAGGGAGCGAGAGAAGAAGAGGGAGAGGGGGAAGGGGAGGGGGAGGAACAGCAAGAAGGAGAGAAGAAGGGAGAGAAGAAGGGAGAAAAGGAAGGAGAGGGGTAAGGGAGAGAGAAAGAGAGAAACTCACCTTTTCTGGAGGAAGGTTGATAGTAAATGTGTTTGTGAAATTTTCTTATGACCTGAAATATTTCCATGCAACAAAATAATTTCAAGATTCACTTCTTCATATGACTTTAGAGATTTTTGCATTTTACAGAGGAAATTCACATTGTAACATAGTTTTTTTTTAAAGGCCAACAGTTCATTTCTAGCAGATCATTTTATAGTACAATGGAAAAGTCATTTGCTGACAGCAAACTAGTGGCAGGTGTGCTTTAGTGTTGACAGCTGCATTTCTGACATGGATCACATAGAAACTCTACTGGTAGCGCTAGAACATCTGGAGCATTTGGTCAGATTTCAAAAGCTAATTTAAATGGACTGTCTTCTTCCATTTCAGAAAATAAAGGGAAATATGGATACTGTTAAATCTCTTGCAGCATTGCCACATATTTATTTGACTTTTCTTTGATTAAATCAGTATGTTAAAGAAGCAACAAAGGTAAATTCATTTTTTAAACTATGAAAACAATATGTTTTATATGTTGTTGTAGTCCTGTGTTTCCAATGAGCAGATATACTTTATTCAAGTAGAACTTCAAGGTTTTTCTAATGTTCAAGTATTTTATTTTACATACCACAATCACTTTCTTTGTAACAAAAATAAAACACCTTAGCAAAACTCTCTGATAGTAACCGACTGTCAGTATATTACATTCCCCATCTGTAGGTCATATTCTATACTTCTGTATCAATGAAGGAACTATGACCCAGCTTCATTTGTCTGAAATAATACAGAACACAGCATTTCCAATAATCACACAATTTCTAGTTCATGAATCTACTAGGATCCAAAACATATCAGAAAGAAAAACCTTCACTACATATGTGAGAAGCAATTCCCATTGTTGGTGGATCTTTTTACTAATAGGCCATAAACTGTATGAGTCTACATTTCCTATGTAGTCTACTATTCCCTACATCCAACCTTTGGATAGTTCTCATTGTTAGAACATTTTTTTCTTATCCCTTTGCAATTTGATAACACCTATCCAGTTTTCCTACCTTTGCCCTTTGTCTTAATGAAAACAAGACTGATCTCCATCTTCCTATGTGAGATATCTTCATCTTAGTAAGTCTGCTTCAATGCCATAGAATATTGTTACCTTTTTTAAACTTTTAGGTTTATCTTAATTTTCATTGTCATATGCATCGGGTTGGCATTATTGGAGTTCAATCTCTACCTCAGAAAGACATTAGCCAAGTAAACCTGGGCAAGTCACTTAATCTCTGAGGTCCTTTGGCAAGGTTCTAAGCCTATAAACAGCTGAGAAGGTGGACATCTATAATGGTAGATGTAGTTTCCTCATCTAGGAATTGCTTATACCAATGAAACAAGAAGTCTAGTCCTTACCCTGAGGCAAGGAGATACATATTGTTTTCTTATTTCTGTTTGCTTCACTCTTCATGCAAACCATCCCAAGTTTTTCAAATTAATAATTTATTATGATAAAATAATAGCTCATTACATTTATATAGCATAATTCCTTTAGTCATTCCACAATCAATGTATATGCACATGCTTCCAGTTTCTTGCTACGATAAAAGGTGCTGTGATGAATATATTGGATTATGTGGGACTTTTTTTTTCCATTTCCCTCTTATATTAGCTAATGACAATGAAATTAGATAGGGCATACATTTACAATGTAAAGATTATTATCATATTTAGGAATGAATTGCACAACCTGAAAATAAAATCTCTCGTAGTTCTTATTTCCTGCTTTTTGCAAGTATAGTGTTTCAAGGGGTAAACTTCCCGAAGTAGAAATTAACATAAAAACAATTGCTGTATTTACACTATGATACAGAAAATGTGTCAAATGTGTGATTAGTATAGAATACCCATAATATACCAAAAAGAATAAAGCTTCATGGAAATCAGAAACCAGTAAAATGTCCATTGAAATAAGAATTAAGTGTGTTATGGATGAATATGTCACTAATGGATAGTGACTAATGTAGCCTCTTATCCAGGTACCCATTACTAAGAACTGAGCATTTACTTACTAGTCCACCAAGTGACAAATAGCTCAGTTCTGGAAGATTTTTCTCTGACTACCCTCACTTGCTTTTTACATTACTCTGGTAACTACTGGGGAAAAACCATCCTGACAAGATATTGGAGTAAATTTCAAGTAAATTGTTCAAAGGTTTAAATATCTTGAAAAAAAATGGTGTTTGACATTACCCAAGAGAAAACGAGCAATCATATTCACACCAGCACCTGAAAATGTTGGTAAATGTTGGTACTCAAAGAAATTACCCATGAAATGAATGCTCGAGGCCTGGCTCATTAGAATTCAACACCACTGCCATCAAATGCATGAGAATCCCCATATAGGTCCTGAGAAAAAGAGATAAAAGAATTGCAGAGAAAACAACAATGTTTCTAAACTATGCAGGAAACTTTCCCTTTAATGGAAGTTGTTTCTGGACTCATGATACCCACAGGCAGCTCCAAGGGTCAAGGTGGCACCATCGGTCAACAAAGGCAAAATCTCTAATAAGGAAAACTATCTATCCTATTATTAAATAAATGAGTTAAATGAAAAGAAGCAAGGAAATATGGGAGGGCACTATTGGCAAAATAAGCTTTGGTGGTATTTATTATAGTTCAATTGCACATATTTACATCTGTCAATGTTTTATTTAGCTGTGGCTATCCAGAAACACATGTTACAATACAGGTTGGATTTTTTTTTGTCTGAACATATATGACTGTTGAGTTTGCAATTTATTCTAAAATCAGAATTTTTACAATTGTCTAACTGGGAACATTTTACTTTGGTATGTTTGGTACATTTTAGTTTGGTATGTGAAATATTCCTTTCAAACAGTAGAATTGACACTAGCATATTTTTATTATTTCAAAATAATATCTGCTATTTGTGGATACTCTTACGAAGCCTCAGGGTAAGTACTATATAAATAATAGTTATAAGTTCTGGTAACTAATGACTGTTTGCAGAAAAAAAGTAGTTATGACAATATTGTCTGTTTAAAAATGTAGAAGACAAGGCTTATATCTGCTTACCTTTCAGAAATGTACAGCATTGCACTGCATTCATAGCAACCCCACATGAATACTTTTGATCTCTAAAAGTATCCTTTCAGAAAGTTGATTCTTTGAATGTATTTGTTGTTATTGTCTTTCAGTTGTTTCAGTCATGTCTGACTCTTTGTGATCCCATTTAAGGTTTTCTTGGCAAAGATACTTGAATGGCATGCTATTTCCTGTTCCAGTTCATTTTACAGATGACAAACTGAGGCAAACAGGGCTAAGTGACTTGCCTAGGGTCACACTGCTAGTAAGCGTCTGAAGCTGGATTTGAATTCAGGAAGATGAGCCTTCCTTACTTCAGGCCCAGTATACCTTGAATGTATGCTCTCTCTAAAAATGAAATAAAGGAGTAATGTACATACCTAACTCCATGTAAACTTTGTACACAATTAGCTGACTATTATCTAGTTAAGTGATGTGTTCTGCTATCTAGCTCTGCTTCTAGTGTGGAAGTGAACAGTAGTATAAGATAAAAATTGTACTTTAGCCACATTGACCTTTTTCTTTGTTTTCAATTTAGACTTTGGAGAAGAGTCATTTTAAATAAAAGCAAAAACCTAAAGAATGTTATCATCTTCTTTCTAAAATGCTGAGGTTAATTAGCTTATTAAAGTATTATGTTCATTTTCTTGCTGTGTTAAAAGGAAATAAAGTCTATCCACATTACATTTAAAAAACCCAACAACTTAATTTGTAGTAATACAGACTATAAGACTCTACTCCAGTAGTTCATTATGATATTGAAGGGAAAATAGAATTTTCTTCCCACTTATTTAACTGCTTCATACTTTCCAAATGAATTTTTAAAAGAATTAATAAACAAGTTGATTTGTCTCCATACTATGTCTCCCAATAGAAAGTGGGGGGATGTTTATGTACACATTGATCATTGATTTATTATGGTAAAATAATATCTCATTCCCTCTACATATGATGATTTTTTAAGCCATTTCCAAATCAATACATAATCACTATGCTTCCAGACTCCCGTCACTACAAAAATTCTGCTATGAATATTTTGGTATGTGTGGGATCTCTCTTTATATAATTGGCCTCCTATAAAAACTTATGAAAAAGAAAGTATATAGGGGCATACATTTTCAATGTAACATTAATAACATTTATAGAATGAAACTGCATGACCTAAAAAGAATTCAAATGTAGATCCCCATTTTTTTAATCTCCTTGAGATATGTCTAGTTGTAGTATTGTATCCACAGTTTAGTAACTTTTGAGTTCCAAATTTCTTCCCAGAATGACTGGACCAGTTCATAGCTTCACCAAAAGCAGAGTAAGTATTTTCCCCCTGCATCTCTAACATTTGTGATCTTTTTTTTTTTTTATCAGATTTGACAATCGTGTGGATATAAGAGAGGACCTAAGAGCTGCTTTAATTAGCCTTTTTTCTAGTTATGGGAGATTCCAAAGATTTTTTAAAAACATATCTATTACTTGCTTTTTTTTTCCTTTGAAAACTTCCTGTTTGTATCTTTCGATCATCTATTAAATGATGAATAGCTCTTGTTGTTATAAATGTGGATAACAATTAATAGCTAACATTTATATAACACTTACCATGTATCAGACATTATGCTAAGCACTTTGCAATTATTATATCATTCACAACAACCCAAGTGGTTGTTACTATTGTCTTTATTTTAAAGATGAAGAAACTGAGGCAAACAACAGGAATTCCTGACTCCTGGTGCTACACTGAATCCATGTATCACTTACCTTCCTGTGCATGTTTTACATAAAGTATATGGAAAAGAGGGTTTGAAATATATATATATACATATATATATATACACACATATATAATCTCCAGTCCCATTTGTGATAACTATTTTCTTAAATATACATTTATCTAATCTTTTGCCTTTTCTATCATCTAGAACTGCTGTTTTATTTCTCCTCCTCATCCCTTATAACATGGAACAAAAAAGAGGGAAAAAAACAATTCAGAAAAAATAGCAGATACATTACAGAAATGGGATATATTTAGAGCACATCTACTCTATTAATAATAAAGGAGAGAGGTACTTTCTCATATCTTTTCTTTTTTTTACATATTAATTTTATTTAATATATTTAGTTTTCAGCATTGATTTTCACAAGAGTTTGAATTACAAATTTTCTCCCCATTTCTACCCTCTCCCCCACTCCAAGATGGAGTATATTCTGGTTGCCCTGTTCCCCAGTCTGCCCTCCCATCTGTCACCCCACTACCCTCCCATCGCCTTTTCCCTTCCTTTCTTGTAGGGCAAGATAAATTTCTATGCCCCATTGCCTGTGTATCTTATTTTCTTGTTGCCTGCAAAAATTTTTGAACATCTATTTTTCAAAACTTTGAGTTCCAAATTCTCTCCCCTCTTCCCTTCCCACCCACCCTCCCTAAGTAGTCCAGAAATTCAACATGGGCCACATGCGTATCATGTATAACCTTTCCACAATATTCATGTTGTGAAAGACTAACTATATTTTGCTTTTTTTAACCTATCCCCCTTTATTGAATTTTCTCCCTTGACCCTGTCCCTTTTCGAAAGTGTTTGTTTTTGATTACCTCCTTACTTCCTGTGGGGTAAGATACCCAACTGAGTATGTATGGTATTCCCTCTTCAGGTCAAATCTGATGAGGGCAAGATTCACTCATTCCCCCTCACCTGCCTTCTCTTCTCTTCCTACAGAACTGCTTTTTCTTGCCACTTACATGCAAGATAATTTATCCCATTCTATCTCTCCCTATCTCCCTGTCTCCCTCTCTCAATATATTCCTCTCTCATTCCTTATTCATCTTCAACTCACCCTGTGCCCACTCTCTCTCTTTCTCTCTCATATTCCAAGCGCTTCGATCTCTTAATGTAGAAGGTGCTAGATCTTGGGTTATTCTGATTGTGTTTCTGCAGTACTCAAATTGTTTCTTTCTGGCTGCTTGTAGTATTTTCTCCTTGACCTTGAAATTCTGGAATTTGGTGACTATATTCCTAGGATATTTCTTTTTGGGATCTATTTAAGGAGGCAATCTGTGGCTTCTTTCAATTTCTATTTTGCCCTGTGGCTCTAGAATATCAGGGCAGTTCTCCTTGATAATTTCTTGAAAGCTGATATCTAGGCTCTTTTTTTTGATCATAGCTTTCGGGTAGTCCAATCATTTTTAAATGATATCTCCTTGATCTATTTTCCAGGTCAATGGTTTTTCCAATGAGATATTTCACGTTGTCTTCCATTTTTTTCATTCCTTTGGTTCTGTTTGATAATATCTTGATTTCTCATCAAGTCACTAGCTTCCACTTGCTCCAATCTAATTTTTAAGCTAGTATTTTCTTCAGTGGTCTTTTGGACTTCCTTTTCCATTTGGCTAATTCTGCCTTTCAAGGCATTCTTCTTCTCATTGGCTTTTTGGAGCTCTTTTGCCATTTGACTTAGTCTATTTTTTAAGGTGTTATTTTCTTCAGTATATTTTTCAGTATATTTTTGGGTCTCCTTTAGCAAGTCTTTGACTTGTTTTTCATGAT
>CM053624.1:288027854-288050771 GCA_028646595.1 Phalanger gymnotis
GAGCCTTCCTGTCCCTTGATATTATCACACAGATACTTCAAAATAGGAAAACAAAACAAAATTTAAAAAAAAATCTAAAATTATTTAAAATGTTTAATATCATTTGATGTATAAAGATCTTAATCCAATTTTGAGAACCCATTACCAAAACTACCAAAACACACTCCTGGCCATTAGAAACATATATATCCTAGTTCTTACAAAATGGTCTAATCTTATTGCTTTCCCAACATTTGTTGTTGTTTGGTCTTTTTAGTTGCATCCAACTTTTTGTGACCCCATTTGGGGTTTTCTTGGCAAAGATAATGGAGTGGTTTGGCATTTCTTTCTCCAGCTCATTTTACAGATGAGAAACTGATGCAAACAGGGCTAAGTGATTTGCCTAGGGTCACATACCTAGTAAGGGTTTGAGGCCAAATTTGAATTCAGGAAAGTGAGGAGTGTCACCTAGGTGCCCTCTTCCCAATGTTTACTACTTCAATAAATTAAAAAAAAAATACATCTATATCTTAACCCTGCCACGGAATTTACGACGTGGCATTTGAGTCTTCCTGATTCAATGTCCTACACTCTATCTACCGTACCTAGGAATCTTAAATTATCAGCATAACTCTAAGAACTCACTTTTGTGGTCCTCGATCTCATCCAACTCCTATCTCCCAAGTGAAGGAATTAAAATATCTGGTTGCCAAGGTTCTATCTAGTTAAAAAAAATCCAACATTTCCATGAACTGTATAGCTGATCAGTATATTTCCCGTTCCTAACAATACAGAAAACTCCCCCAAGAAACTTTTTTTTCTTTTAACATGGGACCACAGTAATAAAAATAGTAAGAAACAGATGTTTAGAAGGGCAATTTGATCATCCTTGTTGCTGAAAGCTTGAATGTTTTAAAGAATACAGCTAACAACACAGTGAGATAAACATATTTGTTGTTTCTTCATTCTCCTAAAGTATCTTAGTAATTCACATCGTTTAAGCTCTTCAGGGGAAAATATAAAAGCTATAGCTACTGTGTACATTAGAAGTGCTATAGCATATATTAGATGAAAATGACTCTTTTCATTACATAACACCATTTAAATGAGTAAAGAAAATCAAAATATGCTTCCTTTAATAGCCTGGTAAAGATAACCTCTTATAGAATATTACATTGATAGTGGATTTCAGTACATGGTTGTTTTTCTTTAAAGAGTTGTCAGATCATAGAATATTTTTTTAAAGGGAGCATTTTTCTAAATAACGTCTTAAATCATAGAATTTTAGAATTCATAGAATCTAGACCTAGAGCTGGTTGGGACAGAGAGATAATTTGGTCTAACCACTAACTGAAAACCTACAACCTACCCAATAAGTGATTATTCAACTTTTGCTTAAAGAATTTTAATGAAGGGAAAACATTGCTTCCCAAATCAGCCCATTCCATTTTTGGACAGTTTTAATTGTTGCATTGTATCTGTAACTTCCAACCAGTTCTCTTGAATCTGTCCTATCGGGCCAAGCAGAACGAGTCTAGGCCTTCCATACAGACAATCCTTCATATACCTGAAAATAACTATCCTACCAAGTCTTCTCTTTCTATGTTATCTCTCTCTTCAACCTTTATTTTATCTGTAAATTTGATGAACAATCCATTTATGCCTTTAATTACATCACTGACAAAAAGATTAAACACAAGTCCAAAAAAAGATCCTTAGGGAACACCACTAGAGACTACTACCTGAGTTGACATTAGAGACTTGCATTATGTATTAGGAACTTCTCTTTGAGAATGGTCATTCAACTAGTTCTAAATATATCTAATTGTAGAAGGTATTCTAGTCCATAACTCCAAAGTCTCTACAAGAATTGTCTGAAGTCTTTTTTTATCCAATACTTTGATAGGGTTTCAATAATATATCTCTATGACATTCTCCTGATTTCCTAGGAGAGTAAACCTGCTCTTCTCCCTCCTACCCACCTCAAAAAGGAAATAAGGTCAGATTGGCAACTCCTACTCTTGATGAAACCATGTTGATGCTGTACAATCACTAATTCTTTTCTAGATGTCCATTAGCCATCTTTTTAATGATCCATTATAGAGCTTTCCCAAGAATCATGGGCCTAGAATTTGAAGACTCTGATTTCTTCCCTTTCTTGAAAATAAGGACATTTGCCAGACTCTGGTCCTGTTACCCCTACTGTTTTCCAAGATCTTTCATGTCCTACTGATAATAGATAATCTATCATATCTACAAACCTGGTAGTATCAGAGAATATAGTTTATTTTAGCCAAGTGACTTGAATTCATCATCACTTATCTTGAATATCAACTACAGTTATCCATTTTTGTTTGTTACCTCAAGGGCAAAGATCATTCTCTTTGACAGATAAAATGAAACAAATACATAAATAGAATAGCTTTAACTTCTCTTCATTGTCAGTGATCATCATCCCCACCTACGTTAAATAGAAATCCTACCTCTCTGTGGATGTTCCTCTTTTTCCCAGTACACCTAAAATAATACCCCAACAAATTTTGTTGATGATTCTCAGAATCATGAAGCCAAAATGGTTCCCTCCCTACAAAATTATTTACTTTTCTTGCATTATACTACATGGTTTCCATTGATTCTGTTATATGAAATTTAATTTCTCTACAAATTTCCTCTTTAGTTCCTCAAAAGTCATATTCTATCTATTGATAGATCACATATATGAATAAACATATGAATATACATTTCAGATAAAATCTAATTTTCAATGAAATAATAATTATAGGTATATATACATATATATATATATGCATGTACTTGGATGCATTTTTCTCTGTGTTTGTATAGTTAATTAGAGGTGATTAATTAGAGGGAGACATAATGAGTAGGGTCTAATCCTACAGTTTTCCAAATGTTCGTTGTTGTCGTTCAGTCATTTCAGTTGCCTCAAAGTCTTCATGATCCCATCTGGAGTTTTCTTAGCAAAGATGCTGGAGAGGTTTGCCATTTCCTTCTCCAGCTCATTTTACAGATGAGGAAACTAAGGCAAATAGGGCTAAATGACTGTGTGTGTATAGAGTCAATTAGAAGCGATCAGGTGGGTATATATTTATGCACAGTGAAATAGAGGGAGAGGTGACAGAATGGGTAGGGTCAGTTAGACAGTTTTTATGTTGGAATAAAATGAGACAATCTCAGATCATTGAACAATTAACAAAAGGTTATTTACTTAATCCTAATATAGAAATGATACTCAAAATGGATACAGAAGCACTTAGCTTATGATTATCCCTCCCTCATCTCTTCATAGAAATTCATCTGGTCAGTTGGACATTGTGTTGGTAATTCGCTTGTGCCATCTGCCAAGTGTGGAAGGGCCTGCGTGGGTGGGCCTTTATATGTCTTACTCCATGTATACACATACATGCATATACATTTCAGATAAAATCAAATTTTCAATGCACTAATATATTCCTAGTGGTATGTATATATACACATATGTATCCTGGACTCTTTTCTCAACTCTATCATCTCTCTCTCCTCATTCTCATAGGGATACTATGTGATTTCACTGATCAATACATCACCTCTATATCAATGACTCCAAAATCTACACAATCTGTCTTATCTCTTTCCTAAATCTATCTCTTTTCTAAATCTAATTTCAAAGTATGTAACTACTCCATGCACATCACCATCTGAATGCCCACTAATACATGACATTCCAAAAGTCAAAAGAGTAATTCTCTTTCTCCAATACACTTGTCCTTCCTACAGAAGTTCCTTGTTTCTATCAATAACACCATTTCTTCTCCATTATTCAATTTAGAAACCTCATAGTGGTTTTCGAGTCTTTTGTTTTCCTTGGCCCCACTAATCCAAATCAGTAGTGAAATTCAATCAATTCCATGTCTCAATACCTCTTACTGTCAATATTATTGTGACATTGCCACCGCAGTAATTCAGTCCCTCTTCATCTTTGTAAAGGACTTTCATACAATCTTCTTAATTGGCATGTCTGCCTTTACCCTACGTTCTCTGTAATCTATCTTTCACAAAAATGCTAAACCTACTTGAAGGTCACCTTGCTAACACTGTGATCACCCTTCTTCAATACTTTTAGTTACTCCCTTTGGATAAAATATGAACTTTATGGCCTGTCATTTAAAGTCCCTAATATCCAGCTTCAAACTCTCTTTACAATCTTATTTCACATTTGATCATCTATACACTCTGAGCCAAACTGGACTACAAATTTTTGCAAAAGTTAGTATGCAATCAACCTCTGCCTTTGGTGCATTTGCACATCTTCCATGCATAAAATTCACTCCCCTCCTAATGTATTCTCTCTTTCTAGAATTCTTGTGTTTTTTTTCTGTCTAGGATCCCACTCTTTAGGTCCAATAGCTAATGGCTACTCCGTTTCATGTGCTATGTTATTTGGAAGGACATTCTTGGAATTTCTTGTCTCTATATATTAATCTTACTAGCCCCAGGCCTAGGACCCAGTAATAGACTCATTAATAATCCAGGGAAGCAACTGCATCAACCCATTTTCCTGACAATATATTACCAGCTTCTTTGTAAAGAACTCAACTCAAAACTTAAGTCTTCAGCAACCTGTCCCAAATTAACTGTACCTGCCTTTGTTTATCAGTTCCTTGGTGCTGACCACATTTATGATTAGAATCTACTATTTATTTGTTTTAGACTGTTGCTTTGTAAAATTATTCCTTTGTTGCCTCATGCACATAGTCATATGCAACAGCATAAGAGCTTCTTTTAAGAAGTTTTATTTAAGAAAAACGTCTTTGGAGTGATTATTTTTGTTCCAGTAAAAATCCAACTTTTGTCTTCAGAAAAATACTTTTGTTTTGTCTGAGGAATTTCATGAAAAGTTTGAAATTTGTCCTTCATTGACTTATCAAAAGAACAACATCTCCCCAAATCTTCTGGATTTTATCCTTCATTTACATTATACCTTTTACTCATACTGTGGTTCAATGTGGAAAAAAACAAAATAGTTATATCTTCATCTCATTCACGCACAAATGTACTCACAATGGTATTCAAAATAATTCTGCAGACTAAGTCTTTTCTATAACATTATACCTGACATGCTAGAAATTTACATTAGAAAACAATTGAATAAAGTCACTTTATGACACTATTAAGGGACTATGCATATGTATAACAAACAGAAATTTCATAAACATTTGAAGCAAGTAGGACATTTTATATTAGCTACTAAATTGTGTCATATAGAAAGCCAAATATAAACATTTTAAATTCTGTCCTATGTTAAATCATGCATAAGTAAGAATAAATAGTATCACAGAACCTAGCTTTGCATTGAAGAATGTCTATTTTGTTATTAGTAAAAACGTAATTTAAGGCAATTCTGTCATGCTATGAAACAAAGAATTTTGGAGATGAAAGAGATATTTGAGATCATGTAAATCCAATCTTCTCTTCTTACAGTTGAGGAAATTCAGGCCTAAAGAGTTTACTTAATATATCCAAGTCACACAGTTTTATGGCAAAATAAAAAATAGAGCTTATCTGACTCCTAGTACCCCCAACATGCACATACACATATGCACATGCAGAAGCAACTAAGGATAAGCAAAAAGAAAATAATTTCAACAATTAGGGTCACTGTTATAATGATACTATCTGTTCATGAAATTTTGTGCTCAAATTTAGTCACTAATTTACTATATTCATTAGACTGTCTCTGGAGTGAGAGTGAAGGTGAATAGTTACCCAGCCTGAATCTGCATTGGTACCCATGAAACACCAAAACCCTAGAAGGAGGCCCCCAGCA
Organism: Phalanger gymnotis; assembly: GCA_028646595.1. Classification (NCBI taxonomy): domain Eukaryota; kingdom Metazoa; phylum Chordata; class Mammalia; order Diprotodontia; family Phalangeridae; genus Phalanger; species Phalanger gymnotis. The sequence goes on from CM053624.1 coordinate 288,033,658, forward strand.
TGTTCCATAGACTAGTTCTGTGGCATCTCTAAGGAAACATGTATAGCAATCACTCAGCTTGGGAATGTATAGATGGATTATAATTTGCAGTGATGGGAAAGATGCCCACATATCAATGGAATCCTAAGTCCATTCAAGGGTTGAAGCACATGAACTCTGTGAGAGAAAATATCCTTGAATTTTATAAGTATATGTCAACTGCACACACATATACATAAGAAGGGACCACTATAAATATTTTACAGTGACACAGCAAGGTATATTGAATTAAATAAGGAGTGGGAATCAGGAGACCATGTTTTAAGTCTCAGCTCCATCATTTCTGTCTGTATGACCTTAGTAGAGCAAATGATAATGATAATATATGTCTTGCCTACCTTGCATGGTTGTTGTGAGACACAAAGTATATGATATGTTAGGTAGGCTGGTGAAATCAGGCAGGGTTCATGAATCTAACAGACAGTGTGGAAAGACTTTGTAAACTATAAAGTGATATGAAGTAGAATTATTATGAAATAGCTATTTCAGGAACATAAGGGGACTTAAGATGGATGATATGATTAACGTTCCCCATGGAAGCATAAGCAGTTCCCTAATTAAACAATACACTAATAGCTGTCCCTTCTATGAGTGTCAACCCAATATCTCCCTCAACCATGGTATATACATTCCAATTATCACCTCTTCTCCAATCCCACAGAGAGAAAACTTTTTAATTCTGGTTACTAAGTAATGGAAATTTCATGGCAAGCAGAATGATGCTAGTGGTTAGTGGTCATGGTCATATGTGTGTGTGTGTGTGTGTGTGTGTCTATACATATCTATATCTATCTATATCTATATGGATCTATATATAGATCTATATAATATAGATCTACATGTAGATATTCGGAATCATCTAAGAACCCATACATATTTGTCAGAAACCAATGAAAAGTAATAAAGTTACAAACACCTTTTCAGTCTAGGATCATTCACAGGGAATAAAGCCTTCTTCTTCTGGAGTCCTATTCCTCCTTATTCCCAGCTGATCTTTTTTTTTCAATCTTGTGCCGAAATCAGATAACCAAGTATAATCTCAATTCTCAGTCTCTTGTGAATCGATTTGACTTGACAAAACCATGTGTATTTTAGCTCAACTTCCCCATCACTTAGATCTGTTACTGTCCTTTGTTGGCAAAACAGAGGAAGTGTATTTAGCCAGAGACTCAACAGTGGCACTATTACCAAATAATTCTACAAGTACAAAATGAGAATGTATACTTATCCTAGGTATTCTTCTACAGAGCACATAACTGGTTTTTTTCATGATACCTTTGTCTGTTTCACCCTCCTCCCACCCCAACTTGAGGCTTTAAAATGCTGTAGAAGCCAGTGCTTTCATACGAGTCAAAACTAACTCAGTTTACTGTTAGTATATGCTGTTTTATCTCTTAGGCTCTTAAAAAAGAGAGACAAATTATTGCCCCAAGGCCTATGTAGGTCCAAATGAAACGCCGTCCAATTTTTTATTCAATTGAAAATTAACCTGTTCTGTAATGAGCATCATATGACAAAAAAGGTTCTCATCATTTTTCCCATTACTGCAAATGTGGGAAACATAATGAAATCATTTCATTTGGGTGGACTATATTCACATTGTCCAACGTATTTAAAGAGCAAGATAGCATGTAACTTGTTGATGCATACCATTCGACTGAATGAAGTCAATATATTGACTTTGCAGTATTTTACTAAACACTCCCCAATATACCATCGAGGTTTAGACTAAGGATTTCATGAATCAAAGTTCCTGTCCATTTATATAAAATATTAGATTGGAAATAAGAGTTTTAAACTATTGGACTTCTTATTAGAAAATGATCATTCTGTTCCATGATGTTTTACCTTCTGAATAATTTCATGCATTACTGGAAAAGGTAAAGGCATTTATATAATATCCAATGCTTCACAGATAAAACTACATATGTGGAAAGATGAATACTCACTAGCAGGGGATGTGCCATTGGAAATATACATACACACAGAAACAACTGTGTAAAATACTTCATTGATGAGCAAGGGGAGATTTGCTAATAATAACCAAATATTTCCTATCAGTCACAACAAACATGTGCTAAGCATTAAAGGTTTTTTTTTTAATTTGCAAATTAAAAAGCAAGAAAAAGGCACTAGTATAATGCTTTTATCTTATCATTTCAATTTATACTGGATGAGCATTAAAAGCTTGTATGTCTGAAAGCTATGTAAAAAAGCAAAGTAGAAATTCATAACTATATCTAATCATGTAGTTTAATGATGAAATTTTAACCTAGCATAGTAACACTGTTGATATAATACCGGTCTTTTATTTAATTTTTAGGTTTCTCATTCACTTAAGGATGTACAAAGGGAATTAGGTCTCCATCTCCTATGAATTAAAACGGAATATTCACTTTGTTCTATTGTTAAAAGTTGTATGTAAAAATTAATGTAACTCAAATATTTGATACTCATAATAGAAATGATACAAGTGCAAAACGTCTTACACAAATTATACATTGATTTCAATGCTATTTGGGGGTTGTTGTATAAAGATTTCAGACTCTTTCAATCTAATACCAATTTTACTGTAACCTTAAAAAATAATCTTTAAAGCTCTATCACTCTGAACAATGACTGTGCTTATCAAAAGGCATCCAAACTTGAAAAAGTCATTCTTAAAAAGAGAATTATATACTACATTAAAACAAAATCTTTCAAATACTTAAGAAAATTCTAGATTAAATTTGGCCATTTTACCAGTTGGAAAATGGTTTTTTAGGGGAATGTCTCTCATAAGTACATTTATATAAAACTTTATAACACAAGTTATAAGTTATTCTTTCATAAGCGTAGGTCTGTGCTTCTTTCCTTCACAACACAAATATGATATTTCCAAGCTATAGTCTCAACTTTATTTGACTGTATTCATACTATTATTGAATGATCCTGTACTGAGAATCTTCCAAAAGTTTATGAAACATCAATACAACTTAAAGCATATGAGTATTGCTCCTTAATATAGCCAATAGATGAAATATCCAAGTTACAGAAGGCTAAATTTCAAAATAAACCTAATGCCAAATTTAGAGAGTCCAAAGGAGTGTGTCACATTCCAAAATGAAACATATTATTTATATGATAGAAATGTAGCTACCATCTAGATTTTCTCTCATTTATAGTCTATGCATAAACCATGTCATCTATTGTAAGACCCCACTTTTATGAAACATACAAACATCCTCAAAATCTTTGGTGATAACTTCCTTACACTTAACAGATTAACCACGAAAGTAATAGATCTAATATATTTCACAGCAATTAAACAAATACTAGCTGTGAATCTATTTTACCATTTAAAATAAGTATTTTTGAATACTTGGAAGAAAAAAATATTGAGCAGGAGTTAGTAATACATATATATATATATATATATGTGCACATATATATATATGCACATATATATATGTGCATAAATATACACATTTCAATAGTTACCTGTATTACTTTTCAGTTCCCTAAAGCTCTAAAATCAAGCTTTCATTGCAGAACACAGTTTTGATCAATCTTGGCAGGTGATAAAATAAGTTTTACTTTCAATAACTCATTGCCTCTATTCATTGACATCAAATAGACTTCGTGAAGAATTTAATGTATAAAATTGTCATTCATGTCCAAGGGACTTTTCTCAGTCACATAAATCTTTACCTCTCTGAACTATGCCTTCAAATCCACATGGAACGCATAGTGAATGTTATTTTAAATAACTATATTATCATAATCCACCCCCACCACATCATAAAGATTTTTGATGGAAATATCACATTGTTTTTAGTTCAACCCTTCCAGTGTGAAATATCATGGGAATTATAGCAATGTATCTTAGTACTAAACTCAGTTTTTATATAAAAGCCAATAAGAAAGACCTTGAAATTATCTGAGGGATGGAGCATTAAAAATATAGTAATTCTTTAATATCATTGTTGAAGCAAGGAAAAAGAATAATATACCACGTTAAAAATAAAACTATCTTACCATGCGCTCACAGGTACAAAATTCAATGAAAAGTTCTCCACCCTGAGACCTAGAAAAAAAAAGAATAAGAAGAGTTCTAGATCAGTGGGAGTGTTACATTTTGATCAAAAAAATGGATAAATGGTTGCTTGACTTTATGTGTAAAAAGTTGATGTTAATCTACAAAAAACTGAATTCTTGTCAGGAAAATAACAAATTTATCATTTCAAATAAAAATTACAATTTAGTATTAATCATTGTAATTTAGGGTACTTAGCAGAGTTACAGGAAGCAGCACAATGTGGGTATAATAGGAAGAGGGCTATACAGTCAGGGAGATTTAGATACAAATCCTCTCAAACACATACGAGTTTTGTGAACTTCGGAAAGTCATTTAATCTTTCACTTCCCAGGTGACTATTTAAGACTCCAAATTGTAGTCCACCTGAGGAGCTAGATCAATGGAGGGGATTTCTACAATGGCGCTTGGCCCTGCTGATGAAATAGCAAAAACAAAACACAGATATGCAAAAAATATAGCTATACTTCTGGAAAAAAAATCACCAAATTGACATCTTTTGTGAAATTTTCCTTCTTTATAATTTTCAACTTAGTAAGAATATTTTGTAGAAAAAAAGGAATATGGAATACAGTATTTGCTGTATTTTATGCTTTGCATTTATACTAGAATTTATGCTCAATTATATTTATTCTTAAAATGCCAAGAACACATTGAGAAGCAGTGTGGAATACCAGATAGAGAGCTGGTCTCAGGCCAGGAAGACCTAAGTTCATGAACCACCTTTTGGTTCATGGTGACCATGGGTAAATCATTTAACTTCTCAGTTGCCCCCAGGTAACTCTTTAAGACTAAGTTGCAAAGACGGCGCCACTTTCCATTACAAGATGAAATCTACTCATTTGGGAATTCCATATGCTCATGATAGCGCAGGTCCAATCCTTTTCCTAGGAAAACATTAAATAAAATACATATATCTATGTCTGCCTATCTATGTATCTATCTACCTATCTATCTATCTATATTTCACTATGGCATAAGTCTTTATTGATATATGTATGTATGATGTTATTATATAATGTCAAATATAGGCCCACACATATATAGTATACAAATACATACCCACGTATAAAAGGTTATGACCCAATAAAGGAAAGGATGAGGTTTCAAATTAGGTTTTTTATTCTTGATTTGAATTATATTATGGCTGAATACAAATAATAGAAATAATAGTATTTGAACAGGTTGTTTCATAAAGAGCCTCTATGCTAATTGAAGGCAATCACACCTACCATCATTCAGGGAATATGTAGAAGAACCTGACATGAACACAACGCTCTAGGGGAAAAAAATTAAAAAGCAGCATTGTCTGCTTAAGGTGGCAGAAAATTTTTCTGATATATTTGTGAAGGGAAAGTTCAGATCAAGTAAAATATCACCGACATATGTATGGACAAATCCAATTTACGGAATTCCTTTCCTTGATATACAAAAGGTGTTTTTAGAGTAATTTTTTTAAAACTCACTGACTTGAAATTTACTACAGGCAATTTCTAAGTAAGGAAAAACACAAACATAAACAAACTCGTTATCATTACTCTCTTCTTTTCCTCTCCCACTTGGAACTTCTATCAGTTCAAGTCAAGTCAACAAGCATTTTATGAAATACCTACTATGTATCAGGCACTGCACTAAGGAGTAGGGTTGCAAAGAAAGTCAAAAGATAGTCCCTGGTCTGCAGGAGCTCACAGTCTAATTTGGGAAATGTACAAAGAACTATGTGTAGAAACTATCCTTTCCCTATTCCTCTGCCATTTATGGGCCATTGCCACCTCTCCTTTCTTTGTTGTTGTAAGAGCTACAATAATCCCTAGTTCTGACTCCTGTTTCCAGAGTCACTACAGGAGCCCACCCCACTGCTGCTGGAGGAAGGCACATGAGATGAGAGTCTGGTACCCTGACTTAGACATCTTAACAGGGTTTCCTTTAGAAATCCTTCCTTTAGAATTAGGTTTTAGCTCTGTGGTACAATCCACATGATTCAACATTTCATGTGTATAATAAGCTTTTGAGGGCTAGCAGGAACTGAATAGCCATTTGTAATATTGATTCTGTGGGAAAATATTACAAGTTACAAATAATTTGTTAGCTAGTCTACCCTACCATCCCTGACTCCTAGCACAGGACTTTAGTTGTGACTTAATAAATATTTTCTGAATGTAATTTATTTGCTAATAAACATTTGAACAAAATTTGTAAATTTGCATCTGAATGTAAGTTGGGATTTATGAAATGACTAGGGATGAATTGAAGTTCTATCTTTGGGATGTATATGAAGCAATTATCTAATAATTAATCAAAGTTGTTTGGTTATTTTTAGTTGTGTCCAATTCTTTGTGACCCCATTAGGGGTTTTCTTGGCAAACATACTGCAGTGGTTTGCCATTTCCTTCACCAGCTCATTTTTCAGATAATGAAGTGAAGCCAACTGAGTTAAGTGACTTCCCCAGGGTCACACAGTTAGTAAGTGTCTGAAACCAGATCTGAACTCAGGAAGATGAATCTTCCTGACTTTAGGCCTGACACTATCCACTGTACCATCTACCTGTCCAATAAATCAATCGATGAGCGTTATTTAAATGCCTATCATGGTTCAGGAATTGCAGTAAGTAGTGGCACTATTAAGGCAAAAATGAAATTGTCTTTTCCTCAAGGACCTTGCATTCTAATCCTAAAAAATGTACAGACATGAAAATACATATAATTTTCCCACTTAATAACATTTTATTTTTTCCAATTCCATGTAAAGATAATTTTCAACATTCACTTTTAGTAAGATTTTGAGTTTCAAATTTTTTCTCCCTTCACCCTTCCTTCCCCTCTCCCCAAGACGGCAAGCAATCTGACATAGGGTATACATATACAATCATATTAACCATATTTCCTCATTAATTATGTTGTGAAAGAAGAATCAGAACAAAAAAGAAAAACCCATAAGAAAGAAAAGAAGAAAAGAGAGAGAAAAAATAGTATCCTTTCATCTGCACTCAGACTCCTTAGTTCTTTCTCTGGATTTGGAGAGCATTTTCCATGATGACTCTTTTGGAACTGTCTTAGATCATTGTATTGCTGTGAAGAGCTAAGTCTATCAAAGTTGGTCATCACACAATGTTGATATAATTGTGTGTAATACACATACTATTTTTAAATGATGTTTGAGGAGACGAACCTAGAAGCAATTAAGAGCTTCTGTTTTATCTTATCTATTCATTAAAATGCTTGGAAAATCACTTTTATTTTAGGATTTAGTATTCCTTTATGATTAATGCTTCCTACTCACAATTTGAACATATGTGATTGAAATTCTCAAAGAATGTGCTAAAGGAATGCAGATTGAGAAGCCCTGATAAAGCTGAAGAAGACTTGAGGATAGGTCTGGTGATATTTTTGGAGAGGCTTTATTATTATTATTATTATTATTTAATATATATAATATAATTATTATTTAATATTATTATTATTAAGGTGGCCACAAAGCACTGTGCTAGGACAATCTGTCAGAAAAAAAAATATATATGTGAAATGACTCCCACGTGCTAGGCACTGTGCAAATTGCTGGGGATACAAAATTAAGTGAAAGTCCCTGCTCTCAAGGAGTTCATGGTCTAATGGGTGTGACAATAAGCAAATTTTATACACACACACAATGTGTGTGTATATATTATGTATGTATATGTATGCAGTATACATACATACAATACACATGCATGTGTACATGTATGTATATATACATATACACACACGTAAGCTATATACAAGACAAGTAGGAAGTCATCAACCAAGAGAAGGCCTTGCAAATAAGAGATTTCAGAAAAACTTGCTGTAGAAGATGGAACTTTGGTTAGTTAGTTAGTTAGACTTAGAAAAATGACAGGGAAGCCAGTAGGCAGGATGGAGGAACAAGAGCACTTCAGGCATGGAGGACAGCAAGAGAAATTACCAGTTAGAGAGAAGGGATATCTCCTTCATGCAACTGCCAGAGGGTCAGTGTCAATGGATCAAATGGTACGTGGTATGTGGTCTAAGAAGACTAGAAAGGTAGGTGGGCGGGTTGGTTAGCAACACTTTGAATTCCAAACATGGCAGATTTCATGTTTGATTCTGGGGGCAATAAGGGAGCCAGTGGAATTTGAGTAGAAGGGATGATATAATTGGACCCATACTTCCTATACCTCTGAAACCATGGGATTAGATCCTCTTTAGCATTATCTGACTTGACAATATCCATGCTACTGAACCTTCCAGGGCTGGTGTGGCCTACCACATCTGGGCAAAGATGCAATGGAATATTCTAATTCCTTATGGTCGGAGGATGTGTGGGCTTCCTATTAGTTTAGACAAAACAAACCAACAGCCCACTTTTATTGACAGTAGTTCAAGGTTACAAAAACTGTGAGCTAGAAATATAACTGCCTTCCTAATGTCAGCCTCCCCTCCCCACCATGATAACACTGTAGAAGACCAAGAAATATTCCCTACCATGTTCTATAATGACTCCAAAACATTCTACTCATTTTCATATGACAAAACTATCAAGCTAGCATACTCCTACCATAGACAGGAGAATAAATTATTTGTTCTTATGGGTAGATACCAGAAAAATTCAATAACTTTTACTGGAAATGTTTAATATGAATCCATATAATCATAAAACATTTAATTATGAAACATGGACAAAGTGAGAGACCACATAATTTAGTAGTTAGAGGGATGGTCTTAAAATGAGGAAGACATGGTTTCAAGTCTCATGTTTAACTATTGATACCCTTGGTCAAATATTAAAGTTTTACTAAGAAATGTTCTAAGGCTGGAGGGGCAGGATGCTACCTTCTATCATTTTATAAAACTTCAAATAGACATTAATTTTTCCCTGAATTTATTTTCCCTGGATATTTACTGTGACAACATTATTCTAAAATAAGTGATATTATAATTATCTATTGATTTGTATATAATGGAAGAAATCTTGTAATAGTGTACAATCAATATATTTTATTGAATGAATAAAGCAATTTATCAGTAAAAATAATCTGACAGTAGTTATCATTTTAAGGCATTTGGGAGGCATTCTGTATGTTTTTTTCCTCCTATCACAATTCTTTTTCTCTATCTTATCATGCTCTGAGTTTTCAAATAACGCTCTGCCATTGATTATTCTTGTGTTGGTCTTACCAGTACCCATTGGACAGTCCCTATGACAAAGTGATTGTAGCCCTTGCATTGACCTAACAAAATTCAAAGAGGCTCATTACTAGAAGGCTGATTGCCAGGAGATGAATTTTTTGGCCATGGAAAGTCATGAAAATCATATCCTAAAGTCACATTTATTACCACATGCATGAGATATATGAGAATGTGCCATCTATACTCTTTGAATTTAGCAAAAGTGATATAGAAGAAAAAGTGTTGGATTTAGAGTGAAGAGATTTTGGTTTGAATCTTACCTCTGACATTTACTACTCATGTGACACTGAATGAGCCTCTTTTTTCAACTATAAAACGAAAAAAATCACAACCCCCCCCAAAAAACCCCACACCTTTTGAATTACAAAACCCCAATGGTTATTGTGAAGGCAGAGCATTGTAAATGGGCAAATGACATGTAAATGTGAGTCAGTGTTTTTATTTAGAATACCTTAAAATATAATTGCGATTGTATGTAAATCACTCCTATACCCCTTTTCAGAAAGGAAATCCTGTACCTTTTTTGATAAAAATAAAATTTATAATTATTTTGCTTCTTAGTAAGTTATGTGGGGGAGAGAAGGAACAAACATGGGACTGGAGATCTGAAGTACTGAATTCTTATTACGAGCCTGCGATTAATTAGTTTTGTCAGCTTAGGTGAATCACTACACCTGTGGGCCTCAGTTTCCTCATCTATAAAATCCATCTTGAGAAATAGATGATTTTTATGGTTCCTTCTAGTTCTATGAGAAAAAAACAGCAGTATAGTAGAAAAACTATCAGAGATAGAGTCAAAAAAACTTGAGTTTAAAACTTGCCTTGAATATATATTATTTAAGTGGTCATGAACAAGCAATTTAACATCTTGCAACTTGCAATTCATTTTTCACATTTCACATATTCACACATTTTCACAATTTCATATATTGAGATGGGGGAAATAATGCTTGCATTTACCTACCTCACAAGTTTGCTGTGGGGAAAGCATTTTGTAAACCTTAAAGTGTTCTCTAAATGCAACTGTGATTCTGGTATTTCCTTGGTAGATATAGATCTTAGGGTAATTGTAAGACCTTGGGAAACAGAACCTAATTGCATTTATAAGGTTTTATTCAGACAAAGTCAACTACACAATGAGTATACTTTCTTAAACAATATTAATTTCCAGTTTCAGGTGGTGTCAGATTGACTCCAACATTAAACATCTCTGATCTTGTCCTTTGTTTCAGTGAATGCACCAGCTAAGGTTGAATGGAAATTCACATTCTGTCTAATGCATAAAATGAAATTCTATGAGCCAGTCAACCTTTTTTTCTAAGACCTTCATGACTCCCTTGGCTGTTGTAACACTTAGCAGACTTGTATCTGTTCCTTTCAATCTCAAAAGAAGCATATGATGAGACTATTGTACTTCTTGTTAAACTATTTTATCTGAACCCAGAAACTAGAGGCTATAAGTCTAATGAATTCCTCAGTCTCCTTTTTTCTACTTAGTTACCTATAATCACAGCTTATTACACTCTGCTACAATATACAAAAGACTACATTTGTCAGGATACATGATTAACAGAGATAAAGTAGAAGAAAAATACTTGTACAATAATTCACTTCTAGTTACATATTGGCACTATAACCTCATCGCATTTCTCAGGATTATAATACTAAGTGAATTTGACTATTTAGGATTCAGTCAAGCATAATTCAAACAGTGGTAATTGACCCCATACTATGTGCTTAGTACTGTGCCAGATTTTCTAGGGAATCCAAAATAAATAAAAACTATGGTCTTTGTACTACATGAGTTTACATAAATTTGGATATCATATGTATTTCTCCAGGAATAGATGCTATGACTCTTACTGAGTTATTATTAAAGCTTAAAAAAGATGGCAAATGTGAATATGCTTTAAAGAGCAATATATAATATAGTGTATATGATTCACTGCCAAAGTGAGTGGCCATAGTGAAACTTATCAGATATTTCAGATACATGCTTTGTACTTTTTTACCAGTGGTATATTTGATGTGATTGTCACTCTAAACATATATTTTATTTAAACACGCTTACAACAAAAAGATGTCAGAAAACCTAACCAAAGTTTAGAGAATCATTAAAAAGTCGAACAAAAAATAACTATTTTTTCATTACAAGGGAAGATTAGAAACATTATATTTAGCCATCCATAATCTTGTTAAAGACTTTTTTTTTTAATCTTGAAAGAATACTAAAATAACAGGGCCCTTGGCAAAAACCCATTTAAACATGACTGCTACTGTTCTGGAAAATAAAAGTATAATATTTCCTTCCAAATTACTTACGAGTGTTAAAATCTGATTAAAAAATGTAATTTGTACTTGATATGATTCAAAATGACAGAAGTGAATTAATTAAAACTGGTCACTTATAAGGCAATGTTCACACCTATCAAGGAGCCACAAAAAGTCACTGAGTAATGGATTTAGGTCAGGAATAAACATTAGAGGTCAACTATTCTAACCATCTCATCCTAAAGATTAAAAACAAAATAAAAGAGACAAAAAAAAATCAAATGAGGCCCGGAAACATTAAGTAATTGCCCGGGGCTACATAACAAATGAATGGGAGAGCCAGAATATGAAATCAGGTCCTTTGAGTCCAAATCCAGTATATTTAATATTGTCCCATATTATCTACTCTAAACCAAACCCTCAACCTTTTAAACTTATTCTCTTGAGTAGGATTGCTTCTGTTTACCTTTCCAGCTATTTTCATTAGTCAGAGCTGTGATGGCTTCGTAATAGTGCTGTTTTCTTTCAATGAACCTTTTTCCAGAGTCTGGGGACTTTTCCCACTAATACACCACTTCTCAAATGAAAGTTCTTTTTGGAAATATGCTACTGCCTTCAAGGCATCTTTAAATTTCCATTTGGTTACTTGCATTTTTTGATTTTTTTTTGAGACCATGGCATTCCCTGACTCATAGTCATATTACATAATACTTAAAATAATTACTTCACAGTTATCCTGAGAAAGAAATGAGATAACAAATGTAAAGTACTTAATAATGTTTACAACACTACGTGAATGTCACCTTTTGTTATTGTGGTTGTTATTAACAGGAGAAGATTGCTGGTAAAACAAAAGGATTTTGTGTCAGGGGGTAATTTGTGTTCATTGAAAATGAATGTTTTCTCAAATGACATTCAGTTTAGTTTCTGGTTTCCTGATCTGGGAGTTCCCCTGATCAATAAAATTACAGATCTAGTCCACTTTGAATTCTAGACCCAGTTCACCATCTCTGAGCAATGCCTAACCTAAGATAAATGTATTATTTGTACAGTTGTTTATCACTGTCTTGGTAATTTGATTTTTATTTATTTAAAAATTTTATTCCTGACTTTTGTTTTTAAATCATATATTATTTTCTGTATGTATCTATCCTACCATATACACATTTAGCTTGGCATTCTAATGCAGAAACAAACAAAAAACAATTCACAAAGCCAATTGTCATATCAATAGCAATTAACAGCACATCCAGCACTCAAGATCCATAATTCTCCACCTGGAAGGAGTATGTTCTCATCTCTTTAGGGCTGATATTGGTCATTACGACATACAGAAGTATGGTAAGTTTTTTCCCCATTTATACTATGGTCATTGTTTTCTACTTTGCTTTCATAATTTAGGTAGTTGGACCCATTTCTTTCCCATTGCTGAGAATTTAATTTATACACTTTTTATAGATACAATTAATATATCACATGCAATAGGAGCATGTGGAGAGCTTTCCAAAAGTAAGCAACCAATTTTTTTTAAGAGAACACAGAATGTCTTAGGTGAGTATAAGCTAACTGTACATAGACAAACAATTATGAAATGACTATGTAAGCAATTATTTCATATATTTTTGATAGCATTAATTTTATATTTTAGGATGTCTCTCAGTGCATATTATGTGCAGCATCTTTGGACTTTCTTGAAGAAAGGGCTGTCCATAGCCTTTTGATATACTATTCTCCTTTAAGGTTATATACTCCCAGGATAGGAGTATATGAAGGGAAAGAAAGGATATGCATTAAAAAGAATATTAAATTTCCATTTGCTTACTTGCATTTTTTGATTTTTTTGAGATCATGGCATTCCCTACCTCATAGTCATATTACATAATACCTAAATACTGTTATCCTGAGAAGGAAATGAGATAACAAATGTAAAGTACTTAATAAATAAAAACAAAAAATAAAACAACAAAAAAAAAACCCAGACTTTAGAGGAGGGACAAGATGAGAGAGAAAGGGGGAGAGGGGGAGAGAGAGAGGGAGAGAGAGAGAGAGAGACACAGAGAGAGACAGAGAGAGACACACACAGAGAGAAGGATAAACAGAAGAAACTGGATGGAAGGAAATGCACAGTTAATAATCACAACTGTGAATGGGATGAATTAACTAACAAAATGGATGTGGATAGCAGAATAGATTAGAAAACAGATTCTAACAATATGTTGTTTACAAAAAAGCAAACTTGAAACAGAGAGGCACAAAAAGATTTAAATAAGAGGCTACAGCAGAATCTATTGTGCTCCAGCTGAAATAGGAAAGGTAGGGGTAGCAATCATAATCTAAGACAAAGACAAAGCAAAAATAGACATAATTAAAAGGAATAAGCAGGGAAACTATATCTGGATAAAAGAAAACATAGAAAATGAATATTAAACATATGTGCAACAAATGGCATAGCGACCAAATTTTGAAAGGACATAAATTAATTATAGTAGGAAATAGCCAGTAAAACTATACTAGTGAGGAGATGTCATCTTTCCATTTTGAGAGCTAGATAAATCTAACCATAAAATAAATAAGAAAGAAAACAAGGAGATGAACAGACTCTCAGGAAAAGTCAGATATGATAGAGTTGTGGAGCAAACTGAATGGGAATAAAAAGGAATAAACCTTTTTCTCAGCTGTACATGGAACTTCCACAAAAACTGACCATATATTAGGGAATAAAAAAACCTCACAACCAAATGCAGAAAAGCAGATATATTAAATGTACCTTTTCAGACCATACTTCAATAAAAATGATTTTGAATTGAGGACAGTGGAAGCATAGATTAAAAGTTGACTAGGAACCATAATCTAATCCTAAAGAATGAGTCTATCAAAGAACAAATCATAGAAATAGTCAATAAATTAAAGAGAACAACAAGATAAAATTCCAAAATTTGTGGGATGCAGCTAAAGTTATACTAAGGGGAATATTTATATTTCTAAATAGATTCATCAATAAAAGAAAGAAAGCAGATTAATAAATTGGGCATACAACTAAAAAACACAAACAAGAAAAAGAACAAATTAAAAGTCCCCAATTAACCACCAAAATGGGAATTCTGAAAATCCAAGGAGAGATTAATAAAACTAAAAGTAATAAAAAACCACTGAACTAATAAAATTAGGAACACATTTTACGAGAAAATAATAAAAAGATAAGTCATTGATTAAATTGATTTTCAAAAAAGAAAACCATATTACTAGTATCAAAAATTATAAGAGTGAATGTACCAAAAATGAAAATGAAATTAAAGAAAGTATTAGTTTTTTTGCCCAATTTTATGCCAGCAAAACTGAAAGTCTAAGTGAAATGGACGGATATTTGTTGCTGTTGCTGTTGTTCAGTCATTTCAGTTTTGCCTTACTCTTCATGAATCCATTTGTTGTTGTTTTGGCAACAATAGTGGAGTGGGTCGCCATTTCCTTCTCTAGCTCATTTTACAGATGAGGAATGGAGGCAAGCAGGGTTAAATATAATGCCCAAAGTCACTCAGCTAATCAGTTTCTGAAACCAGACTTGAACTCAGAAAGATGTCTTCCTGATTCTCCGGGCCCAACATTCTATCCACTGTGCCACCTAGCTGCTTTGGGTGAATACTTAGAAAAATATAAATTGCCCAGATTAACAGAACAAGAAATAGAATACTTAATATTATTTTAGAAAAAAAAATAAATTGTACAAAATATTAACTAGCTCCCAGCAAAACTAAACAAAACAAAAGCAAAAACAAAAACAAAAAACCCAGGACCAGGTGGATTTACAAGAGAATTCTACCAAACATTTTAGAAACAATTAATCTCAATACTTCATAAAGTATGTGAGAAAATCAGTAAAGAAGGAGTCCTACCAAATTTCTTTCATGAAACATATATGCTTTTGATACCTAAACCAGGGAGAGCAAAAACAGAGAAAGAAAACTATAGAACAATTTCCTTAATGAATATTGATATGAAAATTTTAAATACAATGCTAGCAAGGAAATTACATCAATAGATCATGAAGATCATACACTTTGATCAGTGGAGGGAATTATAGCTGAAAAGCAGGGCTGGTTCATTATTAGGAAAACTATCTATCCATCCATCCATCTATCTATCTATCTATCTATCTATCTATCTATCTATCTATCTATCTATCTATATCAATATATTGACCGTATCTATGACAAGAGCAATAAAAATATATGATTATATTAATAGATAAAAAAGCCTTTGACAAATTACAACACCCATTCCTATTTAAAATATTAGAAAAATCAAGAGTTAATGGAGTTTTTTTAAAATAGTGAGCAATATTTATTTAAAACTGAGAGCAAACATTCAGAATTAATATAAACTTAAAGCCTTTCTAATAAAAGCAGGAGTGAAACAACAATGCACATTATCACCACTATTATTCAATAATAACCTAGAAATGCCAGCCATAGTAATAATATAAGAAAAATAAAATAAGGAATACAAACGGGCAATGAGGAAAAAAAAACTATCACTTTTTGTAGATGATAACATGGTATAATTAGAGAAACCTAGTGAATTGACTACAAAACTAGTTGAAACAATTAACAACTTCAGCAATGCTGCAGGATATAAAATATACACACATAAATCAATAGCATTTCTATATGCTACCAAGAAAATCAAGTAGGAAGAGATAGAGATATTCCACTTAAAACAACTGCAGACAATAGAAAATACTTGTGAATCTATCTGCCAAGACAAATCTGGGAGCTATAGGAACACAATTACAAAACATTTTTCATAGAGACAGAGACAGATGTAATAATCAGGGAAATATCAATTGCTCATGGGTAGACCGAGTCAATATAATAAAAACAACAATTCTATCTAAATTAATTTGCTGTATTAGCTACATTATAAAATTAATTTACAGCCATACCAATCAAATTATCAAAAAATGTGGTTTTTTGTGCTAGGAAAAACAATAATAAAATTCACCTGGAAGACCAAAAGATCGAAAACATCAAGGGAATCAATGAAAACAAATGTTAAGGAAGGTGGGCTAGGAGTTTCAGATTTCCAAGTATATTACAAAGTGGTAATCATGAAAACGATCTGCTACTGGCTAAGAAATAGAGTGGTAGATCAGAGGAGTAGATTGGGTATACAATACACAAGAGTAAATGACAGAAGTAATCTAGTGTTTGATAAACCCAGAGGTCCAAACTTTTGAGGTATGAACTCAAAATTCCAACTGGAATCCCAAAAGTCAGATATGGCTGAAACAACTGAATGAGAAAAATAGAAAATATTGTACCTGTCAGATCTGTGGATAAGGAAAGAGTTTCTGACTAAACAAGTGACAGAGAAGATTACAGGAAATAAAATTGATAACTTTAACTACATGAAATTACAAAGCTTTTGCACGAACAAAACTAATGCAGCCAAAATTAGAAGGGATACAGGAAACTGTGGAAATCTTTTTATAGCAATTTACTCTGACAAAGGCATCATTTCTCAACTATAGAAAAGTCAAATTTTTTTT
>CM053624.1:288051271-288069102 GCA_028646595.1 Phalanger gymnotis
ATAATGCATTCATTCTTTAAAGTGATATTTCACAAGTTAGTAGCTCAGCCAAAACCAGCTAAGCTTGCTGATGAAATTCATTTATTTCACTTGAGGAAAAAAAATGAGATTGGGTCTGGATGGTGTGAAGGGATGAATAAAAAAAATGCCCCCTGTAATGACCAAGAAGCAAGGATACCACCAACCAAATACCTCAGGAAAAGAGAATCGTCTTTTTTATTGTACTCTGTTTACATTGTTCATTCTATACATTATTATACTTTGTTTATATTATATAATATTAATAATAGAGCATATTATGTCTGCTGTAATTTCTTCATCCTGAAGATTTTACTTTATTTTTGTCAAGACTGAGACTTGGTGAAGTTAGAGAAAAGTAATGCATTGAATCAGGCACTTCAATATAAGCCAAGGCTCCACATTGATAATTCTCCCAGGAATGGTGGCTTTCACCTCCATTCTCTGAAGCTAAATCAGAGAGCTGCACTGCAATGTCATATAACTAATGCATAGGTATTGGCAGACCTTTGGGTCACTGTTTTGTCCAAGGAAATCATAAATGAAGAGAGCAGAAGCTGAAGATAAGAATTTAAAACACTTCCTAAACAGAATCAGTTCTTCTTGAGGGTGAGAATCTTGCTAAGTATTACAAGATGACTGAAACTTCCAGTATTGGACAGGGAGTTCCAAATCCAAGCATGCCTAATATAAGATAAAATTTAATTTGTCCAGTTTACCTTCTTTCTTTCAT
The DNA here is from genome assembly GCA_028646595.1 of Phalanger gymnotis. Taxonomy (NCBI): domain Eukaryota; kingdom Metazoa; phylum Chordata; class Mammalia; order Diprotodontia; family Phalangeridae; genus Phalanger; species Phalanger gymnotis. The sequence goes on from CM053624.1 coordinate 288,052,023, forward strand.
ATAGTACAATTTTTAGTTTAGGATGTTTGAGTCAACAAAAAATGATTTATTACCAAGAAGATGTTTCTCTGAGGTTGAAAAGCAAAAGGACTGAGATTTTTTCTTCTGCTTTGTTGTTGTTGTTCACTTCTTTCAGTAGTGTATGAGACTCTTTGTGACACCATTTTGGAGTTTTTCTTGGCAAAGATACTGGAGTAGTTTGCCATTTCCTCCTCCAGCTCATTTTACAGATAAGGAACTGAGGCAAACAGGGTTAAATGACTTGCCCAGGAAGTTCAAGCCAGCAAGAGTTCGAGCCTGGATTTTAACTTGGGAAGATGGGTCTTGCTGATTCCAAGCCCAGTGTTTTATCCGCTGAGCCACCTAGCTGCCCTTTCTCCTGTATATCATTCTAATTCACAACACATAAAAAGCAAAGCTTTTTTATCAGAGATTTCAGCTCGTTCTTGGTGTAAACAATTGGTGAGAAAGCCTCTAGCTGCTCAGTCTTCACTCCATATTTTTGCCTCTCTTTGGTATCCCTGGAAGATGCAGAGAGAAGGTGGCCAATTGCTGATCATTAGGGATCTCTCTCAGCAGAAGGTTAAAGTCTTAAGAAAGAAAGTCAGGAGTTGATGTTAAACATCTTTAGAACTTCTGACTCCACCAACACCTTGGGAACTTTTTAAACATATAGCAGTGGTAGAAAAGACTGACTTCTGAGGACTCTTTCAGCTGCAGTGCTATGATCATGTCGTTGAGAACATATATAGGGTATCCCAAAAGTCTCAGTGCCATTTTAAGTTACTTGAGATTTTAAACTCCTAAGTAATTCAAATTTTAAATTTTAAGATTTTAAGTAACTTAAAACAGCACTGAAACTTTTGGGACACCCTATATTAATAGAAACTAGGGTTTTCTAGGTATGTATAAAAACCAGATGTCAATAAAAGGACCAGCCTATTACTACATGGTTATGATGCTCTTCACTTAATAAAAGAATCAGGTACAGACCTGCAATATCTTGGATCGACTGGCCATAGGGAATTTTTGGAAATACATGCACAAGCATTGTGCAGCATGGGAACGTACAAATGTGTTTTGATCCATGTTAATGGAGGGAATCACCATGCAGATGAGACTATAAGACTGATAGATGTGTCAGCTAACTAATAACAATGGTGAAAACATTTTAAACAAGAGATTAGGGTGAAACCAAAGTTATAAACCTATTGACAAAACTAGCCTGACTTGGGAGACAAGATCAGATTAATTCTCTTCCATTTTTTAAAAGAATCATCTGGGCCCTTGAATTTTGAGTATTGTAAAGTTGGGTGATTCAAAGGCACTTTGTTTTCATAGAGCCTTACTTTTTTAAAAAAGAGTTCTCTCACCTTTTATTAAACTGCTCTTATCAATCTCCATTGTGGAACTTCAATGAGACCAAAGTTCCTTTTCCCTGACATCTTTCTGCCTTTTGTAATGGAGACAGAGACTGTCAGGGCCTCAGCTGGTTCTAATTACATTTCCCTCAGTCTCTCTGAGTCAATGACTCAGCAATCTAACTTTTTAAAGAGCCAGACGAGTTTGAACCATAGCCAATTATTATAATTATACAAATGTGTGGAGAGTACTATCCTTAACATACAACAATGGTCGCTATATTTTGCTAGGTTTGGTGAGTCCAAAGGTGGTTCAGTGATTCACCAAAGAGAGATCAAAATATACTTTCTTTATGAAGAAATTCTAGCAGGATCCTAGACTGAAGACAAAGGCTTGTGAGGATTTTGATAAAATGAAAATCAGGTCGTTGCGCATTAGGTAGGGATTGAATTTTTCTTAGATCATCTTTTTAGAGATAAAAAGGACCTCATAGAAATGTAGGTCAACATCCACATTTTATAGATAAGGAAATTAAGGCCCAGGGATAGTTCTTATTTGAGTTTTAAAAAAGAAAAGTAATTGAGGATGGATTTGAACTTAGGTTTTCTGAATTCATAAGCAGCACTTGTTCTATGATGCCACCCTGCCTCCTCAAAAACATATTACCACCTCCTCCAGGAAACTTGTCCTGAGACCTGGGAAAGACTTTAGCTTAAAAAGGCCAAGGTCTCCCACTGTATCTGGGGCCATCTCCAGTTCTCTTGATTTATATCTTGTCACTGGACCTAGATGACTTCAGAGGAGAAAGTGAGGCTGGTGACTTTGCACAGTCCTCCCTCACTTAAATATTGCATGTCCTGGCATCATCTTCCTGAGGTCATGATCCTTTCTGGGAACAAAGGACAAACAAACACCACTTGATCCTCTCATTGGCAGTAACCTTCCCTTTAGAGTACAGCATTTTGCTTTGTGCTTCCCTAACAATTTATGTGTCTTAACCTATTAGTAGATTGCAAACTTCAAGGGCGCTGGAGATATATCTACTAGTCAGGAATCATTTTACACTTGGCTGGTGCATGTATTCACAAATGGATGAATGGATGAATGAAAAAGTCTTTTAAGTGGGTATTTTTAGGGTTCTTTTGGATTAACTTTGGGCCAATAGGAGACACACAGAAGAGTTTTATTTTGGCTGTTATATTTCCAAGCTATTAATCAAAAGGTTTGAGACCTAAAACACAGAAGATTTTGAGACTAACACCTACATTGCTGTTCAGTAATGTCAAACTCTTGATGATGTGGTGGATCATACTGTCCATGAGGTTTTCTTGGCAAGAATACTGGAATGGTTTGCCATTTCTTCCTCCAATGAAGTAAGACAGAGGTTAAGTGACTTGCCTAGGGTCACACAGCTTTGAATTCAGGTCTTGCTGACTAGAGACCAGCTCTCTATCTACTGAGGCACCTAGCTGCACCAAAATCTTCATAAGGAGCTGCCAAAAGGCAGATGTTTAAAAACATGCCAAAATATAAATGGAAGTGATCTATCTTATGGGAAGAGTAAAAATAGACTGGTGAGTATATCAAGGTGAAGGGTGCTAGGAAATAAAATTAGGGGAATGTAGGAGGTACTTCAAAATACTTGGAGTTCTCTTACTCTAACTCATGATTCAAATCCTCTCTTTTGCCATAAAACATTTTTCCCCCAAAGAGATTGTAGGATTCCCACTCAAACTAAGTGCATTTTGTAAAATATACTTTCCAAAAGTAAAACTGGCTTCTAAGAGTGATTGTCTCTAGCCTGTGAGACATCAACTTTTGAAGAGAGAATGTGGCCCTACAACACAAAGAGTCAAAAGGTCATCTGAGGACAGCTACCTAGTTAAACTCACAATTAAGGGAAGAATGAGAATGGGCCAAGGGCAACGCAATTCTCTCTTAGAGATGGTAATTGACACAGTTAAATGTGCTTAAATCATTTAATGCAGCAATTATAAATTGAACGTAAACATAATTCTTTAACCAGTGTATCAAGAAATAATAAATAAATACCTTTGTAATTTTCAGAGATATCAGAACAATTAAGAGGATCTTTACTGTAGATACTTTTTATACTGAACAATGGGCTAATCAAAATGCATTTTCTGATTTGGGAAGCTGAATAGTTTATAATATTCATATACGAAAGTAAATATTAATGAGCCTTTTATTTGCTGGCCAAGTAAGAATAATAAGTGTATTTGAACATTCTGATATCAAGGAATATTTCTACTTAATAGTAACTCCTCTTTTGTTAGATTATACATTCTTTTAAAATTCTAAAAATTCTACAGAGGCAGCATGGTCTGTAATAGAAGGGGTACTGACTTTACACTGGAATGGGAGACAAAAGTCAAGGTTGTAGCATTAGTTTGACCACTTTCTACCCATATGACTTTGATCGAGTTACTTTAGACATTTGTTACTTAATATTTTTTCATCTGTAAAATGGGAGCAATAATGTCTACCTTACCTACCTCAAAGAATGAATGTTTTTCTGAGGTAGCTATTCCAAACATTCTATGACCTTAGGCAGACTTTTTTCTCCTTTACTCTTAGCAGATAACTCTTAATGAGAAAAATGAGGTCTTCTACTGTAAGACCCCTCTTCTTCCCTACTCTACACCTTTAGTCTCTGGTCCTACACAGTAAGCTCAGGACTTTTTATAAATATTATCCCACACCAATGTGAGAGGTAGGTTTTATTGTCATCTCCATTTTACAGTTGAGGAAACTGAGGCAAGTAGCTCTAAAGTAACTCTTCTCTCTCCTTCACTCCCCATATTAAATCAGTTGCCAAGACTTGTTAATTCATTTTCAGTAGAATTAAAACTCCTTAAGAATAGAGACTATTTTATTTTATTCCATTACATTTTTATCTTTGTAGTCCTAGTGCCCAATTCAATTTCTGGGACGTTGTTTTTTCTTGGACAGGAACAATAATGATATTGATATGGGAAACTCCCAATGTGGCAACTTCTTAAATAAATGGAGAAGAGTACCTGATCTGAAATGATAAATATCAGCTTAGAGAGTTACCTGAGGGCACTGAAAACTTGAATGATTTGTTGGGGGAAGATAGGTGAAGATTCTCTGTGTCAGAGGTTAAGACTTGAAACCCAATATTCCTGACTCCAAGTCTAGCAATCTATTCATTGTTCCAGAGGTGTCAAAGCCAAGTTCTACAGGCAACAACACTCCCACATGCTGCACAAATCATATTAAAATGTAATTGGGAAGAATTTGACAAAATAAATAAAAATACAATAGACAACAGATATATGTGGTTTTCTAAGTTAACATGTACAGGCAAAGATCCATATGTCTTTAGTGGCTGCCTTTTCTATTTTTATTTTAAACTCTTATTGTGCCTTATGCTTAATAACAGGCTGAAAAAATTATGGTGTCTTACACTTAAAAAGAAGCTGGAAATTATTTGTTGAATTGAATAATCGTATTACGTTAAGTAGAAATTTTATTTTTGATTCTACCTAGAGGCACTTTTATCACCTTTCCCACCTTGTGTCCTCTCTCCAAGTCTTTTATCCACAGAATTTGATGGTTTCTTTCTTTTACCCAGTCTTCATTCCTACTTTTGATTATTCTTCCCCCATCATCACTGTTAACTATTTCTTCCTCCTCCTGAATTGGCTATTGTGACACTGCTGTTTTCTGTTTCTCCTCCTTTCTGTATGACTGTTCTTTCTGACTATCCTTTGCATGATTATTATCCATTTCCTTCTATGTCTACTACTCCTTTGCTCCTTCCATATTTTCCCCCTTGGTGATCTCATTCTATCCCTTCCCCAAATATTAGCTCTATCTGGAAACAATAACAGAATGAAATTGCCAACTATTGTGATGATAAAATTTGGTACTTTGTAAGCCTTGAAGGACCTTATAAATGCAGTAGGAATAATAGTAATGAGAGTGAGTAGTAATAGTAATAGGGGTAATGTAAGTAGTACTGGTGGCAGGGTGATAGCCCTCTTTTGACAGTAGACAGGTTGGTTCCATGTTATTCCAAATGTCATGCCATAATAGAGGATGTCCCAGTGAGGCTTTTTTATGGCACAAGAAGAAGTGAAGAATAAAATGAAGTGACTATTAAATGACTCTTCAACACAATATCTTTGCTGCCTATTTACTTAAAGACCCTTTTGGTGCTACTAAAATGACTAATGACTCTCAATTGTACATGGAGTCATCTTAAAAATGTTTAACATCAATATTTGTTGAGATTTGACTTCCCAAGCAGACAAAACCCTAGCTGAGGTTTTCCTAGATAGAACGTAATTTAAATAGCAAAGAAATCTGCAATTTCATTTTGCTATGTGATAAGCGATGTGGATTCCAGTAAGAAAAAAGAAAGATGTTGTTAAACTTGGTCAAGATTACTATTAAGCAACTAACAAACTCAGAAGTTTTTTTGGCATTTCATCAATGGCAACATCATTAAGAACACTCCCTGGAGCTACTTCCTGAATCCCATTGTAAAATCAGAGGGTATTATCATTATCTAATTCTGTCTCATAATTAGTTTCATCTTAATACTATTGCAAATTCTTTAAAACTCATTAGGTATTATAATACATTCTGTGGAATCTGCAACATTTCAAAGGAAAACAGTTATTTAGGTGTCCTTCTCTGGGTGACACAGGGTGGGGAGAGTTAATTTAATTTGTTTTGTACTATATACTAGTAAGCTAATATTCCACTTATGAGGAGACTATGCTTCCAGGGTCCTCATTTATCTCATAAACACAGCCAGAAACTCAGGAAGTAAGGATAGAGGAAGGGGAGAAATACTGTCTTAAAGCTCTATAGGGAAGACCTTGAGGTTTTCATTCGGAGCTGACTGACTTTTAATTTACAAACAGTTCTAACAACCTGGTATAAGGAGAACTTTGAAATATAGTCAGGCTTGACAGTAGAAATGATAGTTGATACTTTGCCTACAGAAGAAAAAAGGAGTAACACATGTATGCATATGTACAATTGTACATATTTGTATACATATGCATACATGAATAGAGGCCATTAGATGGCTCAGTGGATCAAGCACTGTGTTGGAAGTCAGAAAGACCTGAGTTCAATCCAGCCTCAGATACTTACAAGCTGTGTGATTCTGGGTAAGTCACTTAACCTCTGTTTGCCTTAATCCACTGGAGAAAGAAATGGCAAACCACTCTAGTATCTTTGCTAAGAAAACCCCATGGATAATATTGGTGCGCTATGGTCCACAGGGTCACAAAGAGTCAGACATGACTAAATGAATGAAAAAAAATCCAACATAATGAATATATGCATTTAATGACGTACATACATGTATACACCATATGAATTATGGCCCCATATAGAATACTGGATCTGGACTCAGAAGTCTGGGGCTCAAATACCCTATTTTGCTACTTCTTATCCAAATGACCTCCAATAAGTCATTTAATGTCTCAATTACTTCATTTTCAAATTGAAGAGTGTAGACTACATAATATTTATGAAGCCCTCCAGCTCTGAACTTGTATGAAACCTATGATGAGTGATGGTTATAATGACCCCCACTCATCGAGAAAATGTTATGTTTAGAATTCTCTATTTAACAAGGGGAAATAAGTAAGCAAACACATAGTATAGTAAATAATAGCAGCTGACATTTACATAGCACATTCAGTTTTGCAAAGCATTTCACAAATCTTGGTTCCTTCGGGTGACTTTTATAAAAACTCAGTGAATTCAATAGCACAGACATTGCTGGGGGAAGGGGGCATCATGATAGACCTCTGCACTAGCAAGTCAGAAAGACTTTGGATAGAAAACTTCCTTAGACAACTATTAGATATATGAACCTGGATATGTAATTTCACCTCACTCACCCTCAGTTATCCTTCTTGGGGTAGTTATGAAAAGCAAATAAAGTAAGAGAGCTTTTTACTATATAAATGTGATCTATTAATCTTCCCTTTTTACGGATGAAGTAACTAGAGCTTGGAGGTTAAATGGCTTCCCCAAAGTCACACAGCTAGTAAGTTTCAGAGGTAGTATTCACACCCAGCAAGCCTTGACTTGAAGTTGAGCACCATTTCCCCTTTCCCAAACTGCTCCCCAAACTGGTCTTGATCATTAGACCTTAGCACTGTACTTGGAAATAGAGAGAGTGGGATTTAAGTGCTAGCTTTGGCACTTGTTGGCTATATGGCCATTTAACCTCTCTGAGTCTCAGTTTCTCCTTAATGTAAAATGGAGTTAATACTCTATTATTTTTTACCTTCTATTTTTCTCATACTTCCTTGACATGGTTTGTCAGTTAATAAACTAGTATTTATTATTATAATTATATGTAATTTAAAATCAACTGTGATATATAAAGTATTATAATTAATAATTTATTACTATTATTTAAGTTATTTATGAGGCAGCTAGGTGGTTCAGGGGATTGAACACTGGGTACAGAATCAAGAAAACCTTAGTTCATATTCACCCCCTGACACAAGTTAAGTGACCTGAGCAAATCTTTTTGCCTTGGTTTCCTTTACTCTAAAATGAAGATAATTAATGGCACATCCATCCCAGGGTTGTTATAAGGATTATGGGAGACAGTAAAGTGTTTAGTACATGTTGTTGCTGTTTTCCAGGTGTTTTCAGTTATTCCTGATTCTTTGTGACCCCATTTGAGGTTTTCTTTGCAAAAATATTGGAGTGGTTCACCATTTCCTTCTCTAGATCATTTTGCAGATGAGGGATGGAGGCAAATAGCGTTAAGTGACTTGACCAAGTTGACACAAGTAGTAAGTGTCTGAGGCCAGATCTGAATTCAGGAAAATGAGTCTTCCTGACTTCAGGTCCAGCACACTATCCACCATGCTACTTAACTGCTTGGTTTAGCACCAAGCAGTGGTGTTTGTTGGTGTACATGTTTAGCACATATACATGCTAACTATCAATATTATTATTAAGCACCTATACTATACCAGGTATTATGCTAAGTGTTGGTTTGATTTATGAAACTAATCTTTAAATCTTAAAGCTTTATATAAGTTTGAGAACATCATTTTAGAGACACTACACGAGGAAAAAGTTGTGAAGAGACAGAGACAGGGGTGAGAGACAGAGAATGAGAGAGAGAGAGACAGAGAGAGAGACAGAGAGACAGAGACAGAGACAGAGACAGAAAGATTAGTAAACATCGGCTATTTGAAAATTTGCCTTCCGTGGAACCATTCAGTTCTGAAAAGAAGCTAGGTCAAGAAAACTTTACTATAACACATAATGGCATCTTAAGGATACATATCTTTTGAATTTTAAGCTGCTAGAGGGCAGGAGACACGGATGTTAAAATTTGCCCCCTCACACTTAGTATTTAACCACTTTTAGTTGGAATCAATAAATCCTTCCAAAAGTTAATGATGATACTCTAGTGAAAATCCAAGAAGCCTTTTATATAGCATTGCTGTAAGAACCACACTGATTCATTTCCTTAATCTGTATATGCTTGCCAAAGGGTTACTAATTGACAAGGGAGGAAGAGGTTGAACTGATGAGCTTTAAGTGCCATTTCCATCCTAAAACCAATGATTTCAAGAAAGATTTCTACATCTTTTCTTGAGCTTTCAGGCTATAGAGATAAACATTCTTCTTTCCAACTACTAAAGGCTTGGAATTTTTTCCCACTTGATGCTTTTTGCCTCCTTTTACACTTATTCAGAATTCCAGCCTTGTACTCAAGTGACAGCTTTGGCACACTGGCTGACAGTCTTTAACCTGCTCTATGATTTCTTGCCCAGAGCTCTATTAAGATTCTCCAATTTATTACATGTTAGTAGTGTTTGCTTGTTGTCTTGGTTTGTGATTTTATACATTTCTTTCCAAGAATTTCCCTCTTCAGTGGCTCTCTGCTTTTCTCTTAGACTGACTTGGATTTTGTTTATGGTTTATCTTGATTTGGGTAAAAGCAATCTCCTTTCATTTGCATTTTTTGTTTTCTCCTTCTTGGAATAAATTCTAGAATGCCAGGCTCATGCTCAGTTTTTCACATTCAAATATTTATTAGGCATTACAATGGTTTTAAGAATTAGATTACAGGGCTGGGGCTATCAATTTTCCCAAGAAGCCTGGGAATTAGATATGTGTTGTGAGTACATACAGTTAATTTTCTTATATTCTTATAGTGATTATCCATGACATTTATTAACTTATATTGATTTATCAGCAAATGGAAGTAAAGAATAACAACCATTTTGTAAGCAAGCATACACTTAAGAGAGCAAGCCGAAAATTGAATCATTTGATTGAATACCCAGAAACCTGGCAAAAGATCTAGCCTAGGGATGTTCTTGAATTTATATAAAATAGTGAAGGCTCCTTTGTTTGCTTTTCACATAGTCTGAGAACAGCTTCAAGCTGCCATTCAGATAGATGGGTAAATAAAGAAAGAGAGAATTAGAGCGACAGAGAGAGAGAGACAGAGACAGAGAGAGGAGATAGATAGATAGATAGATAGAGAGAGAGAGAGAGAGAGAGAGAGGGAGAGAGAGAGAGAGAGAGAGAGAGACAGAGACAGAGAGACAGAGACAGAGAGAGACAGAGACAGGGACAGAGAGAGATGAATAGATAGACTAGTAAATTTCCAGGAAAAGGCACTACCCTCCTCTCACCCTCATTCAAGAGTCATCCAATCTTTCCTCCTGGTATGCACTACTTGTTGATGCCCAGGGAAGCAAATACACAATCTAAAACAGATAGCACAATTGATTCATGACTATCATGGTAAAAATTTCCTGAAATGTATTCAGAACTAAGATTTTTCCATTTTAATAGAAGCTAGCTATTTTAATGGGGATATTTATCTATTTCTTCCACTAAAGTCCTATTTCAACTCCTCATTACGGGTTGGGAATTACTCTGGGTTCTTAAAAGCCACGTGGGCAGAATACAAGCTATTATAAGTCCTATCAGTCTGGAGGGGCTTTGAATATTAGCCCAGTGATAGAGTATGTGTCTGTTCTTCTACAACCTATTAAACTGTTTGTAAAGGTTCATCACCCTCTGTGCTAAAAGGGAGTGAATTTTGCAGCCTTGGTTATTTATTATAGCAATGCACTATATCTTCTGAGGCCTGGAGAGATTGTGCCCTACACATTAGAATAAAAGCGCCTTACAAGTAGGCATTGTTTCATTCTCCATACTTGTGTCTTCAGTGCCTAGTAAGGTCCCTGGAACAAAGAAAGTGTTTAAAGAATGCTTGTTGATTGATAAGTCAAAGGGAAGGAATACCGAGAATAATGAAATGATGGATTCACTAAAGTACTGAAGAATTTGCTCATCTAGCCCTTCACCACCTGAAGACTGAGCAAAGCATGAGATCCCGAAAGTGAAAGAAGATAAAATTTGAAGCCAAAGGACCAGGGCTTTAGTTCTAGTTTTGCTCTTTACTAGAAATGTGACCTTAGACAAATCATCTTAACTATCTGGTACTGACTCCTGATTCCCTCTTAATTATAATGCCCCCCCCTTGAATATTTGCAGTTTATCCTAATATATACCTTGTTTATAGTTATTTAGAAGTTATCTTTCCCATTAGGTTGGTTGCTCTTTAAGAGCAGAGACTTTGCTTTTCTTTGTGTCCCCAATGCTTAGCACACTTCCTGGAACATAGTGGATACTTAGGAAATATTTATTGACAGACTGACTGTTTGGCGATATGGCATAGTTTTTTTTTTCCTTAAAATTTTTCTGAAAAAAAAAAACCAAAAACTTCTGGGCCAGCATGCCAATAAACTAAAGTTGAGTCTCTAAGATTGGAGGACAAAAGCATCTCTCAAAATTAAATACAAAAACAAAACAAAACAAAAACTTGGTGAATTAACATTAGAAAATGTAAATATTTAGAGCCCTATTCAGCATCCTCTCCTTATCCTGGATCCCATTCCAAGTGTATGGCATAGGCAGCACAAGTATTCTCATAAGTTCATATGCAGAATCTGACTGAGAGGTTCCTACACAATGCCCCCATGAACAGTGACAGCTTAAACCTCTTTCGACATCCTCAAAGGGGAGCAGATACTATTTCTTTCCCATTACTACATAGAAGGAAAGCAACTTTAAGAAGAAAGTAGAAGATATGAACGCTGTAGAACACAATAGAAAATGAACCACAGCACCTTCTGGGAATGAATTAGTTTCCCTTCCTGAAGTATAGGAGTCTGGAAACCAAACTGATGTCAGTTCTCTCCCTTCTATGGGCAAGAATTTTGGCTAACTCTGCTCCCTAACACACACACACACACACACACACACACACACACACACAAAGAAGATGAGGATAACCAATGTTGGAGTTTGAAGGTAGACATCATACAGCAGTGTGAGGCGGAGGGAAAAATGAGGTAAGAAGAAAACCAGATTTACTGTGAACAAAAGAAAAATGCTAAAAGATCAAAGCCTTAGGAGAGAAATACTGAGTACAAAAGTAGCTTACAAGCAGATATTTCAACAGATGGGCTCATAAACACTAAAGTAATAATGAGTAAAAATGAAAAAAATAAGCCAGAAAACCATGAACAAGTAATAAGTAGGAAAAATATGAATCAGAACTCCATGATCAAAAGGATAATTTTTAGCACTCCCCAGACATCATGGAACTCTAGCAAGAAACTGTAAAATCTCTCAAGGCAAATAAAACTATTAAAATTAGTTTAAAATGAAAATCAAAATCAGATCTCTTCATACAGGATTAAATTACCTCCACTAAAAATAAAGGACAAACTACAGAAATTAAACGGCAAATTGGGAGATACTTTCAGTAAATAGAGGCTATGAGCGACAGAATGACAGTTTTGGAAATAAAAACAACACAGAAGTAGAAGAAATTTGGCATAAGAGAATCAAAAGAAAAAAATTAAATTAGCACATTAATTTCATACAAGTCAAAGGAAATGACTTTGAAGGGAGCCTGCATGGAGATAATATAATAATTATGTCAATGCAGAAAAAATATGACCAATCAAAAATTTAAATACCATACTATAGGAAACAATAGACTGGACATAAACAAAATAATTGATCAAAACTTCATACTGCCATGAGCAAAAAAAAGTACTTGAAACTCAGAGGATCGTATTTCATTTCACAGTTTCAATAAAACCCTAAATTTGATAAGCATCTAGGATAAAGCACTTTAAATATGAAGGGATATCAATATGAATAATCTAGAATTACTTTGTAGTCATGAAAAATAAGAGTATGGAATGCTGTCTACAAAAAAATAAAGAAGTCCATGCTGCCCACTAAAATAATATAGCCTACAAAGTTAAAAATAATCATCACTCAACAATATGGCCATTCAAGAAAAGAAAAATGAAAGATTGGAGGTATTTCCAAAAAAAGTAAAAAAGAACCTCAGAAAACAAGGAAGACTAGACCATTCTTCTTGCAAACTACCCAAACAAGGAAGAACACTTATAGAAAAGGGGCTTACTATTCACACCACCAACAGAATACCGACCAGCTTCCCTAGGGAGGATAGGAAAGCCAATATGAGTGAAGCAGAAAGGTACCCTAAGAAAAAGAAAGAGACCAAAATGTCCACTGACTACTTCTTTGCATCATGCACAGATGGTGACAGCCCAGTGTCCATAATCCTTGGGAACAACAGTGCCCCCATCTTCAGACCACAAGTCCCATATCTGCGTTGGTCTTGCAGCCGTCATTTAGGGGTGCAAACCTTGTGGAGAATGAGCCCACCATCTCATACAATACCAGTACTAAACGACAACCAACTGCCTTTAATGGGCATATAGCCCAAGAGCGCAAGGAACAACAAACCCCTGCTAAAACAATGGCCTTTCTACCAGCATGTCCCCCAAAGTCATTATTCAGGAAAGCTAGTGCCTTCCCTCTTATCTGTAATTAAACCTGTGTCTATTTTCTTTGTACATAGCATCAAATGATCATATTTGCAAAACATTCAACATAGTACCTAGCAGATAATAGGCACTTAATAAATGCTTGTGGACTGATCAACTGACAATAATAAAGATCAACAAATGTAATAATAAAAATAGGATAGAGCAGAGTTTCCCAACCTTATTTGGCCTACTACCCTCTTTTAAAAAAAATCACTCAGCACCCACCCTGGAAATCGATTTTCTTTAACACTTCAATTTTTAAAAATTTATATAATTTAAAATATATATATGTAAAGTATTTTAAATGACATATCTTAAATTTAATAATTTCTTGTAAATTTGTTGGTTTTTCCTGCATTGAAATTTTGATGAAACAATATTGTATCATGTAACTGTATAGTATCATACTGTAAACAAGTCATTACACACACATATTCCTGCCCATGCATCCTGGACTTCATGAGTGCACAAAAAATTTGACTGCTGCCACTTAGTTGTTGAAACCTGTCAATAGACTATAATTTGCATTTTGTGTGTTTACATGGAAAATAATGTAATCACTATGACTTTAACTCTGTTATAAAATAGATGAAACATATATGAATGTTTTTTTCAAAATGTTCTTCTTTTCTTTCCTTATGCTTCCACGGCCCTCTTATTTTTATTTAATGTCCCCCCCTGCAAGGCTGCTACCGCTGCCCTGGATGTTTCCAGCACCCCCCAGGGGGTGGCATCACCAACTTTAGAAACCTCTGGTAGAGGAAAAAGGTATTTGATACTACAGAAGCTCTACCTTCATGAGGAAGAAAAGGAGAAAAAACAAGTAGGATCATAGCCTCATAGATTTGGACCTGAAGGGAGATGTAGATGCCATCTAGACCCATCTTCTCATTTTATAGATAATGAAACTAAGGCTCAGCATAGTCGAGAGAATTGTCCATGGTCATTTGGGAGTAAATGACAGCTAAGATTTTAACTTTAGATATTTTACTCCAAAGTCAGAGTTAATTCCACAGTGCCACACTATAGATCACATAAATTGGAGAATATAATTATTAACAGACTAGAAGGGAATGCAAATAAGGAGGGCAAAAAAAGAAAACTTCTTGAAAAAGGGGATTTGATAAATAATGTTGCTTAACAAAAGAAGTTGGATGGGTTGGAAGAAGGAAGATTTTGAACTACACCCTTAGCTGAGAAAAGAAAGGATAGTTTTTGAGGAGGAGGAGGAGAAATTGCCAAGTAAAAAAACAAACAAATGAATGAATAAGCAGCTTGGCACGGTAGATAGAAAGTTGGCCTTGGAGCCAGGAAGACTTTGGCTGTGTGATCCTGGGCAAGTATATTAACCTCTTAGTGCTCTACACAAACTCACTTAAGAGTAAAATTTTCTGAGAAACTAACAATCTGAATTGGCAGAAGGATTTTCCTCCTCTGGGGGTTTCGTGTATGCAGGAAATCACATGCCCATTCCCCATCAAGATTCTATCCTAAAGTGAATAAATAACTGAAAGAGAAAGAAATGACTAGCAAAGCATAAGGGAAGTAAAGGTGACCTGAGTGTGGGCAGCCCAAGAGAATATACCAACATTAGAGTAACAGAAAGAAAACTAATGGAAAAGAAAGTGTTGACTTTAAAATGGAGTAATGATAAAAAAAATCAATACAAAAATAACTAAATGGAAGAAAACATAAGCACAACAATCAAAATGTTAAGTGTTAATGGATTAAATAATCAAATATCTTGGAAGAGAGTTTCTAAATGAACAAGGAAAAAAAACAGATAAAATGACATGGTTGTAAAAGCTATTTTTAACATACTTTTTAGTCCTTACATTATATAATTCTATGAATGTGGGGATGTAAAGAAAAAAAGTCTATATAAACTTTTCTATAAAAAGTTTTATTTTTATCTGTGCTAAGACAGAAAATAAAGATATAGGTGAATATGGTGAAAGAACAAGGAGCTGAAAATTTACAGTATCATAAATCAGTAAAAAATAGATACTCATAATTTGTGGCCATAGTTTTCTTGTAATAATTTATAATTCAAGACATCATCTAACCTTAGGACCATGAGAGTTAGGTAGCACAGTAGCAGAATGCTAGACCTAGAAGTAGGAAGAGGAGTTCAAATTCAGACTCAGTTACTTACTAACTGTGAGACCCTGATCAAGTCACTTAATCTTGGTCTGGTTCTGTCCCCTTATCTATTAAATTGGCATAATAACAGCACCTATTTCCTAGGGTTGTTGTGAAGATTAAATAAGATAATATATTTAAACTGTTTTGCCATGCTTAGGGTGCTATATAAATGCTGCTTTTTTAAATTAAAGATTAATAACAAACTGTAAGCATGTTGATTTTTTAAATTATCTGATTGAGCTAGGGATACCCTACCTACGATGAAAGATTTGAGTTATCACTAGGGAGCTATTTGATTTGTATATTAATTATGTCCTAATTGATAAATTCTGTCAAAAGTTACTGAAGCCAGCATGTTAAAATATATATTTTTTCAAAAGAGTATATAGGTAACATGTATGAGTTGATACTCCAAATTAAACTATAAAAGTTGGGTGAGGTGGGGAAGATCTGTAATTAATATTCCCCCCCGCCCCATGAAGTAGTTAAATACAGTAACTAGAAAATAATAATTTATGATCACCACCTTCCTTTGGAAAACAGTAGTCCTCCTACTGAGTATTATCTTAATATAAAATAGTGAATCTGTTGGACTCAATAGCATATTTATCTTATTTTGCCACATTTTTGAGTTTGTTACTTCCTCACATACATATATAAATATGTTCTATCAATTTTTATATATCATGAATATGCCATTGTAATTTCTTTTCTGGGAGCTCCTCATGGTTTTTTGTTTTCTCATATAGCCATTCTTCTGGCAATGCTATTTATCTGCAAATCAATGAATACCACAATCTCAGAAGAATCAAAGCTTCAGGTGATCTGAAAGTCATTGGAAAGTTTTATGGTTGATGTAAATTGACTGTTGCATATTACACTGATGATTTGTCTTTGAGATGTGATATTAAGAAACTTTGTCAAGGACATCTATGGAAAAAGAGACAAAGAGATAGGCAGAATGAAATATAGGCAGCCTGAATGTTACATATACATTTTTAAAAGATATTGAAAAGGCCAAAGGAAGGTGCCACTCTAGTGCATTAAGTGGGTATTGAAAAGTGGATATACAGAAAGCTAGGAAGAGTATCGCTCTGGATAAGAGAAGGTTACTAAAACACTAGAAGAAAGATTAATTACACTGACAAAACACATAACTAGCTAAATATTTAAGCATCTATCACTAAAAATAGGTGCAAGTATCATTACAAATATGGAGGATGTGCATATTAGTTGGAATTGCAACTTATTTCATGATTTATCTTGCATTTGGTAATCATATTACCAAATAGCTAATACACTTAACTTCATAGTGACTGTCTTCTTATCACTTAACAAATCATGCAAAATGTAATTGACAGAAAAAAATGATTGGGTGGCCTTATATAGACATAATTCATTCTTCATTCAAACTTCCTTTTGCCACAACACACAAGAAATACAAATAGAATGACACCTTTGTCCGAAAACAAAGTTGATGATCCTAAGTCAATAGTAATTATATTGCTAATTTTGTACTTATGATGAATATATGGTTTTATCACTGAAATATGTATGCCACTTAGTAGAAAAAGTGTGGGTATTCCAGTCAGAGAGGTCAAAATTTGAATCATGGGGGCAGCTAGGTGGCA
>CM053624.1:288069602-288086695 GCA_028646595.1 Phalanger gymnotis
GGCTGCCATCTTGGCTCCGCCCCCCTACTTTTCCTCCTTTCAACTCAAGCACACAGGATAATGTCAATGTACATTCTTATGATTTTTTTTTTACTTAAGAGAGATTTCTAATAAACTTGCTTCAGCCTCGCTTGAAATCTTCAATAACATTTTTAAAAATTTTATCTTATAATCTTTATTTATGATCATTCTCTGATTTCCTTTTTGATAATTCCACTAGACTCTATCTTTCAGATTCCTCTGGCTTTCTATACTTTGTGGATAGAAACTAGAGGGACGGGCTTGACTACAACGATGGTGTTCCCCACTGGGAACTTTTCATAGCTCCTGCTTTATTATGGTTGGTATTCCATCATGACCTCTTCTGTACTCATCCATTCATTCTTTCACTCACTCACTCTTTCATTTAACAAGCATTCATTATTCACCCACTATGTGACAGGCCCTTTGCTAAGTATTTAGACCACAAAGACAAAATAGAAACAATACATAGATTCAAGGAGATCTCATACTCATGGGGGAAATAATATGAAAACATGTACATGAATAAGTAAGTACAGAATACAAAAAGGATGTTCAGAATAATTTGAAATAAGTTCAGTGGACAGTAGCAAGGGCAGGGATCTGGAGAAGGATGGGACATAACCTGAGCTTGAAGGGAGCTGAGAATTCTACAACATAAAGTTCAGGAGAAAGTGTATTCTAGGCGTGGAGGAACAACCTCTGTGTGAAAACACAGACACAGGAAATAGAATGGCATGTATGAAGAGACAAGTGACCCAATTTTTGGACATTGATTGGATTAAGGAAGTAATGTACACTAAAAGCAGAACTGAGCCTGATCATCAAGGGCCTAACATGCCAGAGAAGTTGGTCTTTTACCCTCAAAGCAAAAAGAACCCTAAAAGAATTTCCAGAGCAGGGGATTGATGCAGTTAGACTTCTGCTTTAGGAATATCAATTTATCAGTGTGTGGAAGATGGGATGGGAAGGTGAGAGACTGAGGCAGAGAGACCGGTTAAGAAACAGGAAGGTCAATAGTCAATGTGAGGAGTGTCTCATCTTGGATATTGTGAATGGAGAGAAGGTGGTGGATACAAGAGGTATTGTGCAAATATTTTTCGACAAGACTTGGCATTTTATTATCTGGGGAGTTATGCTGGGGGAAGTGACTCCCATCCTCTGTATTAGTTTCCTAGCTAAAAGCTAAGGGCATTTAGAGTGAGTAGGATGAAAAGGCTCCAGGCTTCATTGGTATGGGGAACTCCTGGTAAGTAAATTCTCTCTAACAATGTACATTAGAACTTCCTCTGCATATTATATTCTTTGAAAATTGGGGGCTGGGGAAGAACCAATACGGTGGAGAAAAGGCAGACTTGCCTGAGTTCTCCCCAAAATCCCTCTGAACACCTTTAAGTAATGCCATAAAACAATTCCTGGAGTAGCAGAGCCCACAAAAGGACAGCTTAAAAGATCAGCAGGAAAGTTCTGTTGCACCTGGGTGAGAGAGGAGCAAAGTTCAGGGAAGGCCACATTAGCACAGACTCAGCCCTAGCAAACAAGGAGCAGGCCTTGGCAGCCACTGAATCAGCAACAGGAGGAGATGCTTCTGAAGCTCTCAGCCCACAGATGTTAAGGGGGTCAAACAACTGGTCAGATGGAGGTTATCGGGGTCTCTTTGCTAACACCAAGGCAAGACTCTGTTGCTTTGCCCATACTCAGATCCAGGTCTCGGTCCTGAGTAGCAGTCCCAGGGCAAGGAGGAGCACTAGCACACTAGAGCTTGTAGCCATAGTGGAGTGGGGACCCTCCTCACAGTTCCAGGGCAGAAAAGAGTACATGTGTTTATTCGTAGACCAGAGCACAGGTCAGAAAATGAGGCATTATTGCACTGTTGGTGGAGTTATGAACTGATTCAATGGTTCTGTAGAGCTATTCAGAACAATGCCCAAAGAGCTGTAAAACCATGCATACCCTTTGACCTAGCAATACCACTACTAGGTCTGTATGCTAAATGAGACTTTAAAAAAAGGCAAAGGACCTATGTTATGTATACAAAAATATTTATAACCACTCTTTTTTGGTGTCAAAGAATTGGAAATTGAAGGGAAGTCACTCAATTGAGAAATGGCTGAACAAATTGTGGTATGTGATTATAAATAGAATACTATTATACTAAAAGAGATGATGAGTAGGACTGTTCTCAGAAAACTCTAGAAATACTTACATGAACTGATGCAAAGTGAAATATATTATGTACAAAATGACAGCAATATTGTAAGATGATCAGTTGTGAAAGACTTAGATTTCTCAGCTATACAATGATTCAAGACAACTCTGAAGGACTTATGATGAAAAATGCTATCTCCCCCCCAACGAAAGAACTGATGGTGTCTGAATATAAATTGAAGCATACTTTAAAAAAAACTTTATTTTTCTTGAGTTTTTTTGTCTCTGTTTTCCTTTATAACATGACTAATATGGAAAGGTTTTGCATTACTACACATGTATAACCTATATTGAGTTGCTTGCCTTCTCAATGGAGAGGGGGGTGGAGGAGGAAGATGAAGGAGAATTTGGAAATCAAAGTTTTAAAAATGAGTGTTAAAATTGTTTTTACATATAACTGTGAGAAAATTAAATACTAAATAATTTCTTTTTAAAAGAGAGAGTTTCCTGGGTGCACTAAGAATTTAGATAACTTGTCCAGGGCCACATAGCCTGTATACATCAAAGGCAGGTCTTGAAGCCAGGTTTTCCTGAGAACCATTCTGAAAGTCAGAAAGCCCATCCTCTGCAATATACAACCTGACTGATTCTAGGCAAGTCACTTAAATTCACAGGGCCCTCAGGCAATTCTTTATGAATTCAAATTGCAAATATGGTGCTAAAATGTCTTGGTAGAGGGAATTCCCTACATCGATGAAATCATAGATTTGGGTGCAGGCAAATGCAGACACTGGGCAAGTCTCTAGAGGTACAAAGAATAAAGGAATTTAATAATAAGAATAAGAATAATAATGATAACAGCTTGGATTTATATAGCACCTTATAAATCTTACCTTATTTGGTCCTCACAATAACCTTAGAAAGTCGATGCTATTATTATCCTCATGGTAAATTTAAATATATAAATATAAAAAACTGAGGCAGACAGCAGATAAGTGATTTGCTGAGGGGTTACACAGCTAACAAGAGTCTGAGGCTGGCTTCGAACTCAATTATTAATTTTTTAACTGGGAAATGATACAAACATGAGTCAACATAGACTGATGGGAGCAATGGAGAAATCTAGAAAAAGAAAAAAAAGAGACTCCAAGAAAATTTGGGGTAAAAATAAATGAAGTTGAACCAGAATCATCACAGACTGTGAAGAAGCATGTAAGCTGAACCTCCAGGGAAGATGCAAAGGTAGAAGTGGCAGGCATGGAGAGGATTAACTTCATAAAAGGATACTTTGTCTGAGGCAGGATCAAAGGAAGAGCAAACACATAAAGAGTTTTGGGGAAAGGGAGGCTTGGAGATGAGGAATATTCTATTCCTCCCAATCTGTTTTCCAATTTGGTCCCAATTTCATGAGCTCTCTGAGATTGTGAACAATCTGAGCTACCAATTTAGACATTTTAGAAGCCTGCAGTATAGTTTGTGTTTGGAAATTTCACTCATTATTTTCTATATCTTCCTATTTTACTTAAATTTCATTTTTTCTCCTCTAACAGGCACAATTCTTTTTTACCACCCCCACCTGCACTCTGTTTTTTGCATGTAATATTGAAATCCTCAATATGTTAAACCAATTTGATGTATTCATTGACACTTAGGTTTCCCTTGGCAACATCCTCAGCATAATCATTTTTCTATTATTAATTTTCTGTGAGGAATACTTTTGGTAATGGAGACAAAATGAGCTGTTTCTCACTATATATCAAACCAGTACATGTGTACATATGCATATATACATTTATTGTATAGTGTTATATATTTATACATTTATGCATACATTGCAAAATACTGAACGGCCCTTTTTTACATGAGATTTTAAGCCTTTATGGCTTATTATATGATGTTACAGTCATATATTTGGCAGGTAGATTATATTTAGACATCTTTAAAAAGGAAGGATTTTAACTCAGCAGACCATGATATCTTGATACGTCATTTGTTATTTCATCACCCTATTTTGTTGTATATACACATCTCTTATGATGCAAATATATGTTTATCTCAATTACGAACAAAAGTTACTTTTTATGTCTTAAAGCCAATTTTCAGATCACATCTAAAATATGGAGCTGATAAAAGGTCTCTGGTCAGAATAGAGTCTAAACACATACATATGTGTGTATATATGTGTGCATATGTATGTATACACACATATGTATGTGTATGGACATATTACTTCTCTCTGACTCAGTTTCCTTATCTTAAAAATAAGGAAGTTCAGCTCAATATTCTCTAAAATTACCTCCAACTCTAAGTGTTATGATCATAAATGCCCTTAAAATGCTGTACTGTTATAGTGGAGATGACATAATTAACTCATAAATCTTTGGGTCTCACAAGAGCAAGTTTCCTTGATGTATTTCCTGCATCAAACATATTTTGGGGCTAGGTGGTGATACCTGAAGGAAGTGAGATGTTGTGGAAAAAATGACAGAATTTGAGTCAGAGAACTTAGATTTGAATTACAGTGTTAAACTGTAGAATGACAAACAGATTATTTCATCTCTCTGGACCTCAGTTTCCTCATTTGTATATTGTGTGTATCAGAGTAGATAATTTCTATGGATCTTTTTTCAGCTCTAAAGCTTGTAATTTAATCTTGTTAATCCAAACAAGAGAAGCAGCAAACTGTAGGGCAGGAGCTATGTCTCACCTAAATTGTATGTAACAGGGATTTCCACATGCCCAAATAATTTAAGATGGATCCACTCATGTAGGAGATGCCCTTTTCCTTTCTCAGAAAAATGTAATGAATTCCCTTACCAGGTGAGTGGGAACAGCCTCTTTTCAAGTGGTTGGGTTGCTGGAACTCACTGTGTCTTTAAAGTTGTCAGACTGAAGAAGTCTTTCTCTTTTCCAAGGGAATTCAGGGATGAATGTCTTATTAACCCAAAGCATGGGCACCATGCACTAATCTGGGTTGGGAAAAGGAGAAAAAGGCCACTTTCCCTTCCCTTTAGGTCTCGTGGCCCAGAGAATTGGATTTGGGGCTTGCGTCTGTTTTACCTTTCAGTTCTAGGCTCAGGTGGTAGACTCCCTTGACACATGTACTACAAGCCATGGTGACTTTGGAGGCAGCATTCCAGGCCAGATATTTTGGCTAGCCCAGCAGGGAAACTGGACAAGGCATGGTTTTGGGATGTGAGCCAATGGACTTGGAATGTAGTGGGACTGATGTTGTATAGGAAGTGAGTTAAACTGTGAACCCCCCTCCAAGGTTTTTGGGGAATACCTGTATTGTTTGTTTTCCCAAAAGCAGGTCTCTGTTTGTTCTTATTACACCTTTGAAGTAAACATTCCTGTTTTAAAAACTAATCTTAAGTGGTTATAGAGAACAAAGGGGGAGTAAACCAAAAGTACAGATCACATAGCCTTCAAGCTGTTTAGTCCAACAGTCTCATTTTACAAATTAGGAAACTGAGGTTTAGGGATTTTTTTCTGAATTGCTCAAGGTCTCATAAGTAGTGAGTTTCAGAGGTAGGATTTAAATCCAAGTCATCTTATCAAATTCATACTAAAAGGGAAACCCATTTCCCTTTTCTATGGAAAGGAATACAATAAAAATGGATTCTCTTTGCATGTTCATAAGTAATCCAAGGACCTCATTACAAAATATCCCCTTGTATAGTTGGCAACCCATATGTAAAAAAATAACATGATATATATGGAAGTAATTAGCTAAGCTTGTGCTCAGCTGTAATGGCAAGCAAAGTGGGACTTTTTGTTTTGCTCTTTTTTCTTTTGGACTTCTAGTTCTTCTCAGCACTAAGGTAATCGAGTGCCTTTGATTGAGATTTGCCTTTGTTTGAATCAAGAGTCTTCAGTGACCTGATTAAGTAACAAGAAAGCCTAAGTCACATGAGTTTGAGTCACATGATTCTGATGCCATTTGTGGGCTGACCTGGAAGAAGTGTATATATACTCTGAGGTTAGCATTTTGTTTTGGTGGCTTATTCACTGGAAGAGCATTCTTGTGACTTTGCCAGACCAGACTCTGGGTGGCCATTAAGGAGACCCCCAGCTTTGAAAACCCAGATGTTGGTGCTTCTATTTCTGGTAATATGTATGTATTCCTATGGGCAGATGGTTAGAAGCTCTATCTGCTGATTTGTGTTATTTGCTCTTTTAATATTATTTCTGCTGGTAATTTCTGTTTGTGTTTTTTCTGAAGTTCAGGGTGCTGACTTTTTCCCCTGAACTAAGTGAATAATTATATGTATGTTTAATTACAGCGAGTTTACAAACCTCTTAAAGTTGCTTTCCTTAGGAAAGCAGATCAAAGAACCTGTGCTAGCAGCCCTCCTGTTATTGGCCTTACACCTCCATAGTAGCTGCAAGCAGCATTTTTGTTACATCAGCTAACTATAAGCTTTCTGAATCAAGATTCAAGTCAGGAATGTCCTCTCTCTCATTATCCTTATTGCCTATGTTTTGCTAAAAGTAGATGATATGTAGCTGCTGTCTGATGAAACTGGCCATTGGGAAACTAGGTAGTATAGAGGATAGTGTTCTGCACCAGACATCCTGGTACTTGGGGTTAGGAAGACCTGAGTTTAAATTTTGCCTCAGATACTTATTAGCTACATGATGCTCAATAAGTCACTTGAATCTAACTCAGCCTCCATTTCTAAATATGTGGAACAGTTGTAATCACAACACTCACCTCACAGGACTGTTTTGAAAGGACCAAATGAGATAACATGTAAAAAACATTAAAGTTTTTTTTAAATCAATTCTAGCTATTTATCTTACTATCATTTACAATAATAATAATCTGTACACACTTGTAGACAAGTAGGATAGAGATTTCTAGATTTTATAAGGTCCTTTCTGTAAGAATGGTATGTATCTAAGTATATTTCTGCCAGTCCTGCCTAAAAACAAAACAAAAAAATCTGTCTGACATTGCACAGCGAAAATCATAAACACTACTCAATTTTGTAAGGCCTTTATATGGCTTCTATCATCTTTCAATCAATTCCTTACAGTCCCTCATCCTTTAAGTTACAAAGAATCCTCTAACTTTTCATCCTGAGTATGACTGTTATTAACCAGGTGTGTATATCATGACACCTGTATACCATTCTTTACTAATTTGGTCAGCTTTTAAATAGGCCCTTTCTCTATCTGTGTGTATAAATATACATATACATAAATATACAAACATACATATATATATATATTCATGTATACATATATAAACACACAAACATATATGATTGTGTGTGCATGTATGTATATGCACAGACCTCCCTTTTCTTTTGGCTTTTGAAATTTAAGCAACAGACATTGTGCTTATCATTAGTTGCATCAGCATTAAGCTTTGCCAAGGAAGATTGCTTGTTCTTTTAAATGCAGATTTTAAATGAAAAGGAAAGTTTTAACAGACATCATGATGTTATTCTGGTAGGAGGTTAACAAGGTTAACCTTTACTGCAAATTGCTGCCCCCATAAATGGAGAGCATTCATCTTTTTGCCCAGATCTAAATCAAAAGAATTAGTAGCCCTTAAAAAATTCTCATCAATGCAGCATTCATTACTTTCCACCAGCAAGAAGACAAAGTTTCTACATTCCTTTCAGACAACTAACTGTTGGAATGGTGAAGAGTGACATTCATTGCCCATTTTGTGTGTCCCTTTAACTCTACACAAAATTCCAGAATCTCAGAACTCAAAAAGAAGTAAATGTCATCCATCCCAGAATTCCTTCTAGAACACACCTGATAAAGATTTATCCTTTCTAAATTTGAATACCTTCAATAACTTAAATCAAATTCTCAGTCCTCTAGAGCTGTCAAATCTTTTTGAAACTACTGTTTATATTTTTGAATTTTTTTAATCCCACTATATGACTTTACGTTTGTTCCTATTAAATTTCCTCTTTTTTTCTATTTAGCACAAATATTTTAGCCTCTAAAGATCTCTTTGAATCATGATTCTGACATTTAGTGTGTTAGCTATCCTCAGTTTTCTGACATCTGGATATTTCAAAAGCATGTCCTCTCTGTCTTTGATAAAAATGCTCACTAGCAGAGGGCCAAAAGCACATTAGCTCCCCTTAAGAATGAGAAATAACCTGCAATACCCTCTTCATTCAGTAAAGACAATGTGACTGTATTTTATGGAGGGCTGAGTCTTAGAAGAACACCTCATCTCTTTTTTAGAGTTTTATTTCATGTTCATAAAAATAGTTCCATTTTTATCTACCTGAAGCGTGTCTTTTGGATGGAAAGGCACAACCGTGACTTACCACATTTCTTATAGCATGTCATCGAAGGAACATTCATAAAGACTCAATTTTCTTCTATCAGTAAATACATCTGATCTTCCAAAGACATTCCATGTAATACACATAAAGCAATACAGGTAAATTCATGGGGGGGGGGTTATTTGCAAAACAATTTTTATAAAAGAGATGCATCTGCCTCTATTTTCTCACTCCTAGATATGTATAGAGGCTTACTTTGAAAGCTAGATGAGTAATGAAGCCTTATGAGAGATAATAATAAATCTGAAGCAAGCATAACCCTTTCTCAAAGCAATTTAGCCCCCTCACAAAAAGGAGATTAGAAGGTATAAACAGTTGTTTGAGGAAACTTTTTTTTAGAAAATTTATTTTTAAAGCTAGAAGTGAAGCCTGTCTAAGATGGGATCCCATTTTTCATATGGCAGACTCTATTGACAATTCAGGGTAGATTGCTCAGCATGATGGAAACACTATATATGTTGCCAACGGTTTTCTGGATGACATTCTTTCTTTTTCTTTTCTTTCTTTCTTTCTTTCACTCTTTTTGATACAACGTGTTTCTCTTGAAGGAACCATGATATTGAATTTCTAAAAACTTTTCAGTCCGAATAGTACTCAAAGCAATGGGTCTATGAAAAAGTAATTGACTAATGAATTTATTTTTTTACAACTGGCCACAGTGTGTCAGTGTTGGGGAGGGGAAGGAGAAGCAAGGAGGGAAGAGGAGGAAAAAGAGAAAGGACTTTTATTTTTCAAATTATACTGTTATGTCTCCTGCATTCAAGCTTAATTCTACCTGTTTAGTTCTCATTAAACAAATAATTCTGGTCTCTGTCTGCCAAGATAAATAGGTTTATTTTCTGCTTTTCATATTTTGTCACAGGAAGATAGATACACCATGCAATCAAATAGTAATTTCAGAACTAGACATTTTGTGTGGAAAATGTCAGGCTGGATATATCTCCAGTAGAACAGACTAGACAAGGACTTGATTAATATACAGAAGATTAGAGATTCTTCCTGTCCCCCCTCCTCATTGTTTTACATCATTCAAATACTGCACATTTTAAGAACTATCACATCTCAAGGAAGGAAGACATACTAAGATATTTTTTTAATATCAGCCAAGATAATTTTTCAGAGTTTTCATCTGGTATCATTCCCTACCTAATACTTAGGTTTATGGTTAATGATTTGTTGCTAAATATATTGCTATGTGTGTATGTCACGTTGTTCTTCAGGATTCTAAGGGACTAGACATTGTTGTACTACCACAAAACAAATTTGGAGTATGCTTTGTTTTCTAACAAATAAACCATGCCGATATCATCAACTGATGCACTGAGGATGTTTTCTAAGTAATACTTCACAGGTCCAGATTATCTAGATTTAAATCCTGACTCTGCTACTTACTAGCTGTGCAACCTTAGGCAACTCATTCACCTTCTCAGGAATTCATTTCACCCATTTCTGAAAAAAAAAGAGTTGGATAAAAAGTGTCTGAAGTTTTCACCAACTCAAAATCTATGAGTCTACTCCATTGGTCAATTTCTCTCCTAGCTGAAGCTGTCCTGATGTTTAAGTCCCAAAGTAACAGCATGACATGATAGCAGAAGTAGCATTTGAAATATTTCACCACACTTTCATGGTCCCATTTCTTCGCATGTAAAATGAAAGTATTGGTTTTAAGGTACCTTAGAACTGTAAGGCAAAAGTTGGAAAGAAAGTGAGTATTGAAAAAAATATGTATACACAGATTATCACTTAGGATTCGCTCAAGGAGAATTTGGAAATATCTATCTGATAGAAAAAAAAAGGATTTGGATATTCCAGAAATAGAGAATGAAGTCCTTTGGTAGTTAGCAGGAGCAGCAATTCCAGGGCTGTATTTGTTTGTGTTCAATTTATCTGCCACTTATGTTAATAATTTATTACTTTGCTGCTGTGACAAGAGAACTGGAGATAAATAGATCAATTTGATGGAGATTCTCTCCTAGAGTAAGTACCATTTTGTCATTGTTAAGAATTTCACGGCCTATTCAGCTCTATTCAGTAATATAAGGCTTAGTAGTTGGGGGGGGGGGATGGGGGTGGAGATCATTGAATGAAAGGAAAGAACACATTATATCCTAACAATTAAACACCCAAATTGTTACTTGCAATTGTTATATAGCCTTAAATCCATGTACCATTTTCAGTTATGGTGTCGGGGGAGGGGGAGAGAAAGGAGGGAGATAATAAAATCCAAAAGGAAAGGGATGACTTCTCACAATGAAGGAGTTGGTTGCTTTTACCAAATGAACTGAAAGGTACAATTACTAAATCTTTAATTTTCAAAATAAGTAGTAAGATGCTTCTACAAGACAGGAGATAAGTAAAAGTAAAAGATTCCAAAGTAGGAAGACTTGCTTTAATTAATAATTTATAACAAAGTGCAAGCAGTAAATTACATTCACATTTGAAGCTATGATTTCCTAAATTGATTTCCAAAGTCATATTCCCTTTGACAAAATTGAGACAATAGCCATCTCTCACAGGCTATTATCTACTGTATTATTATGGAATCAGAATCTCACAGTTGGAAGGGACATTCAGAAGCCATCTGGTCGAAACTATCTGAAAAACGAATCTTTTCTACACCATCCCTAATAAGGGATCAACCAATTTTAGCATGAAGAAATATAGTAACAAAAATTCACTACTTAATGGATAGCTATAGTAGTAATTAAGTATTCCTTTGCTGGGGTATAACAACAGCTATATTGTTAAATTTTCAGGGGGAGCATTTACACATTACAAATATTGGTAAATACTACAAATTTGAGCTTGATTCATTCCTTATTTGATTGTCTAGACTTAAAAAGGTGATGACGAAAATAATCATGAAGATGAAACTTACTAAGATCTAGTGGTTAAACATTTATCAGCACACCCCGTTTCCTTGGAAAAAAATAGTGTGCTTAAATGAGAACATTCCCCAGGACATTGTCCTCATTCCTCTGAAAATCAACAAGCACTTACCAAAAAATTACTGTGAAGGATGCAAAATGAAGATGATGGCATTAGACTTAGTATTTTTGCCTAGCTAACCCAACATGCTTCCTCTATAACAACTAGGAATTATGAAAGAATGAATTTTGGTCAGGAAAACCAAGAAAAAGTCCTGTTTTTCTACCATAGGGCAGCTCAGGAAGATGGACTTAATGTTTTGAGGAGAGTAAGATGGGAGCTACCCCAGAAACCAGCTTAGTAGCAACAAAAGGAGTGGGGATGGCTGTGACAGAAGCAGTAGCAGTGGGAAACATCACAGCAGTCAAAGATCGCAATCGGCTAAGATTGAATACCAGGTTTGGAAGCACTAAGGCAGAAAGAGATCCTAGAGGACCCTCAGATCTACACTAGGAAGAGAAAGAAATGCCAGCTAGAATTCTGTTGCCTATCATTCAGTTCTGGGTCAGAATAGAGAGGAGAGGTCGTGTGTGACAGATGCCCTAGCTATGTATAGAGCAAGAGACAATTTACAAAAACTTAATTATGTGGCTTTGATCCCAAGAACAGAGTGGACTCAGTTCTAACCTGTGGCCCCTTATGTAAGCCTGAAGTACAATGATTAGGGCAGGAGATTAAGATCAAATAGAAAGTCAGCCAGTTCAGTCACTCTGAACCTGTAGAACCTCTCAGAGGACTAACCACAACCGAATACAACAGTAGTCTGCTGAACGGCACAGAATCAAACACACTCAAACATGGGTCAGGAATTTGCAGAGCTCAAACTGGGAATACTGTGAACAAATCTCTCCCTAGGTCATACCACTTTGGAAGAACTCAAAACTTTCATGCCCCTAGAATGAACTGTGAAAAATGGCAGAAGGATACAAAAACACAGAAGCTCAAGCCAGATATTACCCCTCACTCCTCAAAATGAGCAAAGCCTAACAGTAACATAAAGTCTAAAATCAAGAAATAGGCTGGAAAAATTAGCAAATTAAAAAAAAAACATGCAAACGTGACCATAAGTAGTTTCTATGATGACAGAGATGCTCAAGACACAAAGACAACAGAACATAATGACTTGAAATCAATAAAATCAGTAAATCAATAAAAAAGCCTCAAAGAAAATACAGATTAGCTACAAAGCAAACAAGAATTTTTATAAAAGAAATGAAAGCAATGAAAATGCATGCAAAAAAGATTTTAAAAATCAAATAAAACTGGTAGAGGAAAAATGAGGAAAGGAATAAGAGCTATGCAAGAAGGCCATAAAAAGAAAATAAACAGCATATTAAAAGAGGTGTAATACGTTACTGAAAAAAAATAACTCCTTAAAAATTAGGATTGCCCCAATGGAGGCTAATGACTCTGTGATACATCAAGAAATAATAAATCAAAGTCAAAAGAATGAAAAAATGGAAGAATATGTGTGATATCTCATAGGAAGAGTAACTCTCCTGGAAAATAGATTGAGGAGAGTTTAAAAATTATGAGACTACCTGGTAGCTATAAACAACAACAGCAATAACAAAAAGGTGAACATCGTATTTCAAGAAATGATAAAGGAAAATTGCCCAGATATTTTAGAACTAGAACACGATGTAGAAATCAAAAGAATTCAACAGTCACATCCTGAAAAAAGTAACGAAAATTCCAAGTAATGTTGCAGTCAAAATCCAGAACTCTTAGGTCAAGGGAAAATTACTGCCAGCAATCAGAAAAAAAAAAAGACTTTGAATACTGAGGAGCCACACTGAGGAGCATACAATATTTAGTAGCCACCACTCTAAGGAAACAGATGGCTTGGAATGCAATATTTTGGAAGGGAAAGTATCTAGGATTACTTGCAAGGTTAAACTACTACCCTACCCCCCCCAAAAAAAAATCTGACTGTAATCAATAACCCAGCCAGATTTATTTATTTTCTAGGTAATTATAGTCAATATTTCATTATTAGAGATTATAAGTCTTGGAAAATGATGAGCTGTAGCTATATTTTAGCATTCCGTAATTAGTACTTAAGCGTCTACTATGTACTAGGTAGAAAGTATGCTAAGTGCTGGGGATACAAAGAAAAACAAAAGATAGTCTCTATTCTCAAAGAGCTCACAGTTTAACAGGGCAGGTAATATGCAAACAGCTATGTACAAATTAGTAATATACAGGATAAATTGGCAATAATAAACAAAGGAAAGGCATTAATAAGAAGAGGGATTGAGAAAACCTCCTTATAAAAGATGGGATGGTACTTCAAAGAGCCAGGAGATCCAAGAGGCAGAGGTGAAGATAGCATTCCATGCATGAGGGACAGCTAGTGCAAATGTAGAAACATGGGAGATAGAGCATCTTCAAGAACAACAAGGAGGCCAGTGTCACTAGCTCGAAGAGTTGGGGTTATGAGGGATGGTGAAGCATAAGAAGACTGAAACAGTGTGTTATGGGAGGCTTTTATGAAGGGCTTAGAATGCCAGACTAAGGATTTTCTATTTGATCATGGAGATAATAGAGTCACTGGAGTTGACTGAGCAGAGGAGCTGATATAGTCAGACTGGCCTTTAGGATGACCAGTTTGAGGGCTGAGTGAAGGTTAGGCTGCAGAAAGCCAATAGTCATGATACTTCAATAATACAGGCCACGGTGACTGAAACATCTCCTTTTCAATGTCCGTATTGAGTGTTCTATCTTAGGGCAGTTTCAAATATCTCTATAGAATGGATAAATTACAGCATCAAGATAGAGGAGAGGGTTTGGTCTTTGATTTCATTGTTTTGGGGAGTTCATAATGAGGAATTCACTTTACTAATCAGGTTGGTATTATTTTCTCTGCTACTTATAGTCTTAGATTGTTGCCTGAGGAGATTGAGGAGTTGTGACTTGCCTCAGGTTCACATAGAAAATATATATCAGAGGCAACACTTGAATTCAGGTCTTTCTGGCTCTGAGCCTGTTAAAATGGTAAGAATATTTCTGCTGGACTTTCCTGTATCTAAGTTCTCCCCTTTACCATTTGCTTCATCTCCATATTAACCTTCACATCATAAAATTTTCTCCTTCAGTTGCTGATTTATATCTGCAAAAGCTTCCAGTCAGCTCTGATCCTTGTCCTTTGGGGGATTAATAATGTCCAATAGTGTCATTCTACAATGAATATCGTACTTGGCTATGAGATACCAAGGTCGTCTATTCCAAACTCCTTATTTTGCAGAACTGTGGTCCAACAAGTTTAAGTTATCCAAGGTCATGAGGATACTAAAGGGCATAGTTGAGCCCCTTACTTACAGGCCTTCTGATTCCAAATCTGGAGATCTTTCTATAGGACTATACTACTTCCCAAGGCTTTAAGTCAAGTAAAAGTATTCATCATCTATCAAATGTAAGATCTCAGAATTCTGATAAATTAATTCAGTTAAAATAGGATTTGGGATTTGGCTGTTATTTTCTTTCACTTTTGATGAAATCATTAAGTTCCAGGAGAATTTCATTGAACCAATCCAAAGTAGTCAATGAATAAGCAGTTATTAAAACTGACACCCTCCTACACAGTTAGATCTACTTCTGTTACTGCAGATGGAAGCTAAGACTAAGATTAAAATATTTTAAGGAAGATGCCATTCTTTTCCAGCTCTAAGATAAAGTAGCTTGTTACACCTGAAATTTTCTTATATATTTTCCTTCCACAAACCTTTTGTGCTTTGCTATTAGCAGTCCTAAAAGGGTTTGAAAATGTATCCTAAATACTTCATATTACCCTGTAGATAGTTAAATTCTTGATTAACTTTCAATAGGAAGAACAATTCATAGAGTTTTAAATGGAGATATCCACTGAGAATTTAAGCAATAGTATCTTAAAACATATTTTAAAGATAAATTATGCTCCATAGAAAGCAGTTAAATGTTCATTGAATTTTGTTATCTAAGGCATAAACTATATCTGTAGCTATCCGTATCTTCACCAGTATCTGGGTGATATATATATACATATATATATATATATATACATGCATGTATATATGTATATGTATATATATGTGTATATATGTATATATATGGTATATACGTACACACAATATAAAACATGTGTCTTTCACCAAAAAGCGATTCGCATATTTACTTAGATATACATATATTTGCCCACAAAAGAAAACAAACTTCTTAAGGGCAAGGATGATTTCATTTTCTTTTTATTTCCTGTGCCTAGCACATAATAAGATGCTAAATAAATTATTCTAAAATGCATTTGAAAGTTATGACATTTTCAAAAATTAAATTCTTTCCCCTATTTTGAACACACTTGTGTTCTTGGACTTAACTGTTGCAGAGCTTTGGTTTTCCTCCCTCTGTCCAGTACAGTTATTCTCAGCCAAAAGTGTGATGCTACTTTTAAAGGAGGATCATGCCCCTTTATTTTCTCAAGTATAGGCAGGGATGGCACATAAGGGGAAGAAAAAGCAGTCTAGAAAATTCTCCTTAGTGCTACCAACTTAACACTTGCCCTGTTTGTTGTGATTAATGGTTGTACACTAAAGTCTGATATTGAGAATATCGCAAGATTATCCCATAAGGTCATCTATGTTCTATATTTTTAAGGACTGTCTTTTTCCTGGAGGGATACGGAAAAAATAAAATAACTCATACTTCATTTTAAGGCTTAGAGAAGAACTTATATCATGAGATGCCCAGGACATAATAATAGATGAAAATAATAAGAATAGATTCCTGAATGTAATTCCTAAGTCAGAAAAGGTAGTGTTTTTTTTCCTTGCACGTACTATTTGAATAATATACTTTCTAATTAATTTATTTCAGAAAAGTCTTTCTATCCTTTTAAGAAAGAAAAAATAATAATGTCTTGCCTGTGTAAAGTATAGGATAAAAATCATGCCTGTATAGAACAAAACGTGAACAGTGTAATATAATGGTGTGTTTGGTAGCAATGTATTATATTTCATCAAAAGATAAATTCCATGTGGTAGTCAACATTGAAAGCTCAAAAAAATCACACTATCCCATATACGTGGATTTCTGTACTCTGCATCCATATTCTTTGACTGAGTGGAGAGTTAAGCATATAACTTCCAACAGAGTTAATGGGAGTTGTAAGCATCAGTTCCTGCAGAGCAGGGGATTACAAGTCACTTTAGTGTTGAATACTTGTGCTATTTTGAAAGCGAGGTACTTTGTGGGATATATAATGAATTAGAGAGGTAGGACACACATGTAAAGCTGTAGGATTCAAAGAGGAGGGTTAGGATAAGATGGGGAAATGAAAAGCACTGATGGATATAAGAGACAACATTTTATGTTTTAAAATGTAAGCAGGAAACAGAGTGGTGGTTGGATTCTGGAACATCAGTCTGAACAAAAAAATCAATTTCTACTAAGATTAAAAAAAAGATTGGCCATTTATTTAAAGAATATCCTCCTTCATTTAGCTAGGATTGGCATCTATAGCTACATAAGCTAGGAAAAGATGATTTTTGCATTTTTTAAGATCATCCAAAGAATGAGGTTTTATTATTGAATATATTTAGTTTTCAGCATTGATTTTCACAGGAGTTTGAATTACAAATTTTCTCCCCATTTCTACCCTCCCCCAACTCCAAGACGGCATATATTCTGGTTGTCCTGTTC
>CM053624.1:288087195-288114464 GCA_028646595.1 Phalanger gymnotis
ATGCATCAAATTTATTTCCTGACTTTTCATCCTATGGCTGGTACTTCTTAAAATCTTGAATCTACGATGTTTCATCAGAGGCAGGTTATAGGTATGGCAGATAAGAGGAGGAAATGATTGCAAAGCATTGATTTCCCAATAAGCTACCCCATTCTACAGGAGAAATGAGGCATATTTCTGTACAGGTTACTAGAGATTTCTCTAACTTCTTAATTACTTTGTTAGAAGCAGGTTGGCATTAAAGGCAAAAGAATAAACTGCTTATTTATGTCAGGGTTCTGATGTGGCAAGCTCTTGTTTTCAAATTATGTTGGCATCAGTTAGAAGCATGAGACCTTGTTCATTTGATAACACCTTCAAGTCCTATTTATGAATGCAGTCAGTTGATACATGTGTATTAAATGCTTACTATCAGTCATGCACTGTGTTTAGTGCTAGGGATACAAGGAAAAACAACTAAATCACAGAATCTCAAAGTTGGAGGTGATCTCAAAGGCCTTTTCATGATTGAATAAGAAACTCATCTATTTTAATGTGTTTGGCACCTTCTGTCACCAAGTTATGCTACTTATGCTATAGTCAGTATAAAGACACACATTCCTGAAATTATCATGGAAGTGGGTAATCAAAAGATTATTTGCTTTACTAGAAATCAAATTGGTTCCAAGCAGAGTGCTGGAATCCTTCAATTTATAAAATAAGCATCACTGAAAAGTACGATGTCAAAATAATAGCACCTACCTCATAGCAGTTATTGTGAGGCTCAAATGAGATAATATTTATACAATGCTTAGCACAGTATCTGGCACATAATAAGCACAAAATAAATGTTTGCTCCCTTCCCCTCTTCTAATGTTCACCACACTGGAGTGTTGTTACACCTTTGCAGAAAGTATGGCTGAAAGCTTGCTTCACCGGGGTGCAAAATTAAAGCATTTCATGAAAATTTAAGGTATGGAAGAAGTGTATATTAAAGCCTTGGTGAATAAATATTACTGTTTTCCATCTGCTAATACAACAAACATATACAACACCAGAGGGAAAAAATATATGGAAGTATTTCTCAAAAATAAAGCCCCAGGGTCCTTTGTTTTTGTTTTTCAAAGCTAGTAAATATTTTTAAGCTATCCAAATCCTGAAAGTTGATCCTAGGGCAAACACTTAATATTGTATTTGTGCACTAAATATTTGTTTCATATAAGAATCCTTCTCCATAAGAGGTAAACAGTAGCTCTGAGGCTTCCAATGAGTAAAGTTTGGAATTCTAAAGAAGACTGATATAGAATCTTTCTATCTGGTAGGGACAAAAAAATGTATTTCCCAGATAAGTAGCTTCTTGGGGATCTTTCTATCAAACACATTATTTTGTTTTGTTTTGTTTCGTTTTTGCCAATATATCTTTTCGTACAATTCAACTTTAAAATATAATAAGAAAACCCACTCAAAACTCACTGGTTTCTTTGTTACACAGAGGGAAAAATAGCAACAAAGAGCCTAGTAATCTATATTCTTTTTACTATGCCTATTCACAGACTTGGGAATGAAGGGATCTATTTCCCATTGAGGTATGTACTTTTCTCCTATTGAAATAATGAAATATGAATATAAGTTTCTACTTGAACTGAAAATTTATCATGTGCTCACACTTTGAAAATATTTTATTTGTGATTTATTTTTTTTTCTTTTCATTCAGTCAAGCCTTCCATGCTACTGTAGTTTCCTGAGACTTGGCCTATTAGCTCTGATAGTACTCTATTGTCTCCTAGCTAATGGAGACATTAGCTCCTCATTTAGTTATTAAAGATTTCATGATACACATTTTCATAATATTTTAAGTTTTACAGAAAGATAACAAAGTAATAGATTGTGTGTTGTAGCCCAGGATTTTATTTTAGAGAGATGTTTATGAATAGATAGTTGGGAAGATCTGGGTTCAAGTCTTCCTCTCACCCTTGCCATGTGGCCATAGGCCAGTCATTTAACCACTCTAAGGTTCAGGTAACTTTCTAAGTTATATACATAGTGGTAGTGGTTATAGGAAATCACAGCTTTTTGATATATTAACCTGTTAAAATTCTCCAAAGCACAGAAACTCTGTGAGGTGCATAATGCAAATTAGTGTCCCTATTTTACAGGTGAGGAAACTGATGCCCAGAGAGGTCAAGTGATGCTATCGTATTTACATACTTCTAAGTGTTTTAATGGGATTTAACTCCACATCTTTTGACTTTAAGTATGTGATTATTTCTACTCTAATTTTCTGGCCCCCTTTTTACATTCAATTAAGCAAATCTCCAAAGGAGCGATCATTAGTTGGTATCATCATGTTTATAAAATACCAGATTGATATAGATTTCTGTTAATTAAAAAAATAGAGGGATGTATGTATATGCATGTGTTCTACAGGTATGAAATGCTGATGCACCATCAGATAAGGTCATTCTATGATTAATTTTACTTAACTTTTCTACTTTATTACAAAGGACCTCTTACAAAGTGGGATTAAATTGTAAATCTTTGTAATGTAACAATAAACAAGACACACCAATAAAACATAAAAGCAAGAGAAACAATCTGATCTCATTCACTTTGGCAGAATTGAAATACTGAAGATGTCCATTTCTCATTTTGTCAAAGAGAAGCTTTTGTGTGTCTCAGTCATGAAATAGCTACTTTTAGGAGAAGTATCAACTAATTAATGCCCGTAAACTAAAAAGTCTGACCCTGTGTTGATGATGATAATCATTAAGCATGCTAGTATACAGTGAGTATATGAGCATTGAAGTGGTGCTCTTCACAATAGAATTTAATTGAGCTGGACCTGTATGCAGAATTTTTAATATCAGAAGACAAAATCATCTTGCTTTTATCTGCTTTGTCAGTGAATGTCTTGGGGTTGTAGAGAAATAATTTAAAAGTAGTAATAATTTCTCCCTTTGAGTTTGGACAAAAAAGAAGAGTAAGTACTGAAAGAGAAATAGCATTTGTTTGTAAAAGGAAAAACTATAGAAGAAAAGCAAACAAGGGGAGTCCAAATCCCTTTAAAAGCAAGAGTTTTTAATCTTTCGTGAATAAATTCCTAGATTTAAGGGGTCTCTGTGAACTTGAATTGGAAAAAAATAAATCTTTATTTCATTGTAATTGGCTTCCTTTGTAATCCTATGTATTTAATTTTATTCATTTAAAAACTTATTTTGAAAAGAAATATTTAACCTTCACTAGACTAAAGAGTTCATGACAAAAAAAGGTTAAGAACTTCTATTTTTAAGGTACTGACTAGCATAGTGATCTAAGTACATGAAACTGGGAGGTAGAGTGAATAACAGACAAAAGACTAAAATAGTATTAGAGTGTGTTGTGTCAGAAAATAGTGGGTTCCTCTTCCATGCAGGTCTTCAAGCAGAAGCTGGGCAACCACATTTTGGGTATGGTAGTTTATGGGTTATAGTAAATGGCTAATAAGATACTTTCCAATTCTCAGATCCTATTATGTATCCAAAATCGAACTCATTTTCTTTCCTATTCAAAACCATCCCTTTGATCTTTCTATTAATTTTGAATAGATTAAGTCTTTATAGTTACTCACATTCTCAGCCTTGGTGTTATTTTTGATTCCTCCCTTTCTTTCCCCTTGAAAATACAATCGGTTCCCCTAAAATCTAAAATCATATATTGTAGGGAGCCACCTATTACATTTACTAGGCAAGTCAGCCTTGCTAACTAGTGACTTCTGGGGTCAGAATTTCTCACCAGGGAACAGATTTTTCTTGATGAGAAACACTACCAGTAGGTATCCAGTGTGGAATGCCCCACATATCCTTTGCACTGAAATACAATTTACTGATGGAAAGGGGCAATTGAAATACAACCTTGGGAATTTGCTTAGAGAAAACTGAAGAACATTATAGAAGGCTAGTAGTGAAAACTTAGTGCTTTTGATACTGAAAACATTTCACTCTTTGATTTGCCATCAAGCTCTTTTCTATAATCGTACTTGGCTTTGATGGACTATTAATGAAGGATACGTGGTATTTGAGGTGGTAATGACAAATTAGACTCCTCTTTCTGCTTCTTTATGAAAGCCTTATAAACTATTAGCATTCTCAATAGATGACTTATTTGAGTAGTATTTTGGTCATTTTTGTTACACATGAACTTTTTATTTTTGCTTTGATGTATATAGAATATTAGAGAATCCACTTAGAACATGATGAAAGGAAGGTTAAGGATATAAAATTGGAATTTCACCAGGCCACTGTCTTGGATCAAAGACATTGTCAGAAAATAATGTACAAGGTTCTGCTAATTCCCTGTTACAAAAGAATCCATTTTTATCCAACCCTAGGCTACATTATAATGGCTACTTTGCAATATCATGTAGGCAGGCAGGTAGCAACCCTGAAAGGGTTTTTTTTTTAAATTAACATATTGTCCTCTAATTTTACTTGCTCTATCAATAGCAAGAATTTGCAGATTTAGCATCAGTACTAAGTTTCAAGATTTTTTAAAGATAAATAGTTAGGCATATGATACTTAAATGTATAAACTCATAAATACAACATGTTGTATTATGTATGTATATGTATTATGTGTAGCTATACATACATATGTATCCATAATTTAATTATGAAAATAGCTTTCTTTCTATAATGCTTTGTCTTACATACCTCCCTCTTCCTAACAACCCCATGAATTACTATTATCTTTATTTTGCAGAAAAGTAAATGAAGCTTAGAGAGTTTAAAACAATAGGCCCAGGATTATATTGATAACAAGGATCAGTGATGAGGTTTTTCCCTAGACCTATTTTAAGGTCAAAACCCACCTTCTCTTACACTACAATATGACTCATTATTATTTGTTACACGTAATGTATATTATTGATTATAAGACAATTCTGTATAACAGTAATTGACAGATATATCTCAAAGTTTGCAAAACATATTACACAAATGGTGACATTAATAATAGCTACCATTTATATATTACTTTGCTTTGCAAAGTACATTGCAAGTATTATCGCGTGTGATCTCCATAATAATCCTGGGAGGTGGATGCTATTATTATCTCCTTCTTATGAATGAGGAAACTGAGTCAGTCAAGGGTTAAGTGACTTGTCTAGGGTAACACAGGTAGTATATATCTGAGGAAGAATTTTGGATGCAACATTTCTTAACTTAAATCATTTGCTCTATCCTCTCTGCCATAGTCTCACATCTCCATAAAGTGGGTACTATGAGTATTATGGTTCCAATTTTAATTATTAAGAAACTGATACTGGAAAGAGTAAAGAGATTTAGTCAACAATACACAGTTAGTAAGCATCAATACTAGGATATTAACTTAAGTCTTTTTCATTCTAAGCCAATTACCCTATTCATTACTTCAAGCTAACTTTCCATCTTACTTCATTGCCTCATCTCTAGCATGAATTAACCTTAGAAATATTTCTGTGCTAATGTGTGTGTGCATATATATAATATATATTTATGTGTATGTGTATGTACATATACATACACACATGTTATATGTGTATACACACACATATATCACACATACACACACACACATATATATATATACACAGAGAGAGAGAGAGAGAGAGAGAGAGAGAGAGAGAGAGAGAGAGAGAGAGAGAGAGAAAGAGAAATCTTATTTATCTGGCACATACTACCTGGCACTCAGTAGGTCTTTTATAAATGCAAGTTGGTTGATTTACAGGAGGTCAGTTATCTGGCAACTTCAGCTATCCAAGTAGAGAACTTTTCTTTTTTATTAATTAATTTACTTTTAGTTTGTAATATTCACTTCCACAAGATTTTGAGCTCCAAATTTTCTTCCCATTTCTCCCCTCCCCCCACCCCAAGACAGCATGCATTCTGATTACCCCTTCTCCCAATCTGCCTTTTATTACCATCCTCACTTCTCTTATCCCTTTCCCTTCTATTTTCCCATAGGGCAAGATAGATTTTTGTACACCATTGACTGTAAAACTTATTTCTCCGTTGCATGTAAAAACAATTTTTAATGTTTGTTTTTAAAATATTGAGTTCCACATCCTCTCCCTTTCTCCTACCCTATCCGCCCTCATTAAGAAGGCAAGGGATCACTGAATTGTGGTGGTTTCCAGACTTCTCAACTCACAAACACCAAAGAGAACTTAGCAGGACAGTGGGAAATCTCTGTTGGACCTGGGTGGGAGAAAGGTGCAGTCCAGGGCTGCAGACGCAGCAGGGGAAGCCTCAGGGGTGGTGGTGGTGATGGTGGCAGCAGGGCTGGGCTGCTTCTGGAGCTCCAGGCCCACAGATGGTGGTGGGAATTAAGTGGCTGATCAGAGCCAGAGTGGAGGGATCTCTTTGCTGGCACTAAGGCAGGATTCTCTTGTTTTGCCCTACTTCAATATGGGTTGCAGACCTGATTGTGGCTCCAGAGGTAAAGAGAAGCACTGGTGTGGCCGAGCTTGTGGTGGCTGTGGAGAGGTAGTCTTCCTAGCAGTTCCAAGGCAGAAAAGAATGTTTGAGGTCACTCACAGACCAGAGCACAGGCCAGGAGAAGAGTAAACACCTCTCCTGGGATCATACCACCTCAGAAGAACTGGAAATTTACAGGTGTCTACAAGTAGCTTGGAAAACATTTGTGCAAAACCCTTGAAGCCTGGGACAGAGCACTCTCCACTCTGGAAACTGAGTCATGCCTTGAAAAAGAGTTCAAAAGTCAAATAATTGGCTGCGAAAATGAGCAGACGGCTTAAAAAAAAACTCAGAGGACAGAATCTTACTTTGGTGACATGGAAGCTCAAAACATGTAGCCAGAAGAAGACAACAAAGTCAAAGATCCTACATCAAAAGCCTCCAAGAAAAACATGAACTGGTCTCAGGGCATGGAAGAGCTCAAAAAGGATTTGGAAAATCAAGTAGGAGAAGTAGAGGAAAAGTTAGGAAAAGAAATTAAAATGATGTAAAAAAATCATGAAAAATGAGTCAACAGCTTGCTAAAGGAGACCCAAAAAATAAAGAAGAATGCAACATCTTAAAAAATAGACTAACCCAAATGACAAAAGAGGTCCAAAAATCCAATGAGGAAAAGAGTGCCTTAAGAAGCAGAATTGGCCAAATGGAAAAGGAGGTCCAAAAGCTCACATAAGAAAATAATTACTTAAAAATTAGAATGGGGCAAATGGGAGCTAATGACTTCAAGAGAAATGAAGAAAATATAAAACAGAACCAAAAGAATAAAAAAAATAGAAGACAATGTGAAATATCTCATTAAAAAAAACAACTGACCTGGAAAATATATCCAGAAGAGATAACGTAAAAATTATTGGACTACCCAAAAGCCACAATCAGAAAAAGAGCCTAGACATCATCTTTCAAGAAATTATCAAGGGAAATAACCCTGGTATTCCAGAACCACTGTATAAAGTAGAAATTGTAAGAATCTACTGATCACCTCTTAAAAATACTCCCAAAGGAAAACTCCTAGGAATATTTTAGCTGAACTCCAGAGTTCCCAGGTCAAAGAGAAAACATTGCATGCAGTGAGAAAGAAACAATTCAAATATTATGGAAACACAATCAAGATAACGCAAGATTTAGCAGCTTCTATATTAAGGGATCGAAGGGCTTGGAATATGATATTCCAGAGGTCAATGGAGCTAGGATTAAAACGAAGAACCACCTACCCAGCAAAATATACTTCAGGAGAAAAATACACTTTCAATGATATAGAGGACTTTCAAGCATTCTTGATGAAAATACCAGAACTGAATAGAAAATTTGACTTTCAAATACAAGAATCAAAAGAATCATGGAAAGGTAAACAGGCAATATAAATCATAAGGGACTTATTAAAGTTGAACTGTTTACATTCCTATAACTCATGAGACCTTTCTCAATATTAGGGTAGTTGAAGGGAAAATACATATGCATATATGTATGTATATATATATATATATATATATATATAGACAGAGGGAATAAGGTGAGTCGAAAACGAAGTGATAATATCTAAAAAACAAAACTAAAGGGTGAGAGAGGAAATTATTGAGAGAAGGAGAAAGGGAGAGATTGAATAGGGTAAATTATCTCACATAAAAGAGGCAAGACAAAGCTGTTATAATGGAAGGGAAGAGGGGGGAGGTAAAAGGGATTGACTGAACCTTACTCTCATCAGATTTCGTTTAAGGAGGGAATAACATACAAACTGAATTGGGTATGTTACCCTACAGGAAAGTAGGGGGAAAGGGATAACAGGTGGGGAATGAAAGAAGGGAGGACTGATTGCGGGAGAGGGTAATCAGAAGCAAACACTTTTGAAAAGGGACAGGGTCAAAGGAGAAAATTAAATAAATGGGGGACGAGATAGGATGGAGGGAAATCTAGTTAATCTTTCATAATGTGACTATTATGGAAGTGTTTTGTATAACAATACATGTATAATCTATATTGAATTGCTTGCCTTCTCAAGGAGGGTGGGTGGGGAGGGAATAAAGGAGAGAATTTGGAACTCAAAGCTCTAAAAACAAATGTTGAAAATTGTATTTATGAGCAACAGGGAAATAAGATTTACAAGAACGGGGTATAGAAATCTATCTTTCCCTACAAGAAAGTAATGGGGAAGGGGTTGGAGGGGTGATAGAAGTGAGGGCAGACTGAGGAAAGAGTCAATCAGAATACATGCCATCTTGGGGTGGAGGGAGGGGAAAGATGGGGAGAAAGTTTGTAACTCAAAATCTTATGGAAATGAAGGTGGAAAACTAAAAGTAAATAAATTAATCTTAAAAAAAGAGAAGGCAAGCAATTTGATAATGATTATACATGTGTAGTCATGTAAAATCCTTCCATAACAGTCATGTTGTGAAAGGCTAACTATATTTCTCTCCATCCTATCCTGCTCCCCATTTATTCTATTCTCTCCCTTGACCCTATCTCTCCTCAATAATGTTTTCTTCTGATTAC
Source organism: Phalanger gymnotis (assembly GCA_028646595.1). NCBI lineage: Eukaryota > Metazoa > Chordata > Mammalia > Diprotodontia > Phalangeridae > Phalanger > Phalanger gymnotis. The sequence continues at coordinate 288,096,153 of CM053624.1, forward strand.
TGCCTTCTCCCATTTGCCCTCTCTTCTATCAGCCCTATCTTATCCTCCCCCCACCCAATTTCCTGTAGGGTAAGATAGATTTCCATACCCAATTGAGTGTGTATGTTATTCCCTCCTTAAACCAAATCCAATGAGAATAATGTTGCCTCATTCTTTCTCACCTCCCCTTTCTTTCCATCCAATATAAAAGTTTATTTCTTGCCTTTTTTATGTGAGATAGTTTACTCTATTCTACCTCTTCCTTTCTCCTTCTTCTAGTACATTCCTCTCTCACCCCTTAATTTTATTTTTAGATATTATCCCTTCATGTTCAACTCATCTTGTGCCTGCCTATACATAAATAAATAAATATATAAAATATATACACACATGTACACACATACATATATACATCTACATATACATACGTATATGTATATATGTATGTTTGTGTTTATTCCCTCCAACTGCCCTAATCCTGAGAAAGGTCTCATGAGTTACAAATATCTTCTTTCCATGTATGAATATAAACAATTCAACTTTAATAAGTCCTGTATGATTTCTCTTTCCTGTTTACCTTTTTGTGATTCTCTTCATTCTTGTATTTGAAAGTCAAAATTTCTATTCTAAGCTCTGGTCTTTTCATCAAGAAAGTTGGAAAATCCTCTATGTCGTTGAATGTCCATATTTTCCCTGAAGGATTATACTCAGTTTTGCTAGGTAGGTGATTCTTCATTTTAATCCTAGCTCCTTTGACTTCTGGAATATCATATTCCAAGCCTTTTGATCCCTTAATATAGAATATACTAAACTTGTGTTATCCTAATTGTGTTTCCACAATACTTGAGAGTTGTTTCTTTCTGCATGCTTGCAATATTTTGTCTTTGACCTGGAAACTCTGGAATTTTGCTGTAATATTCCTAGGAGTTTTTTCTTTTGGGATCTCTTTTGGGAGGTGATCAGTGGATTCTTTCAATATCTATTTTCTCTTTTGGATAGAGAATATGAGGGCAGTTTTCCTGCATAATTTCTTGAAAGCTGATTTCTAGGCTATTTTTTTATCACGGCTTTCACATCGTCCAATAATTTTTGAATTATCTCTCCTAGATCTATTTTCCAGGTCAATTGTTTTTCCAATGAGATATTTCACATTGTCTTCTATTTTTTCATTCTTTTGGTTTTGTTGTATAATTTCTTCATTTCTTATGAAGTCATTAACTTCCATTTGCTCCATTCTAATTTTTAAGTAATTATTTTCTTAAGTGAGCTTTTTGATCTTTTCCATTTGGCCAATTCTGCTTTTAAGCCATTCTTCTCTTCATTGACTTTTTGGACCTCTTTTGTCATTTGGGCTAGCCTATTTTTTAAGGTGTCATTTTCTTCAGCATTTTGGGCGTCTTCTTTAGCAAGCTGTTGACTTGTTTTTCACGATTTTCTTTCATCCCTCTCATTTTTCTTCCCAGTTTTTCCCTTACTTTTCTTACTTGACTTTTGAAATCCTTTTCAAGCTTTTCCGTGGACTGCAACCAATTCATATTTTCCTTGGAGGCTTTGGATGTAGAACCTTTGACTTTGTTGTCTTTTTCTGGTTGTATGTTTTGACCTTCCTTGTCACCCAAGTAAAATTCTATAGTCTGATTTTTTTCCCCACTATTTTCTCATTTTACCAGCCATTTACGTGACTTTTTAGCTCTTTGTTAAGGTAGGTCTCTGCTTCCAGTGTGGAAGGTATACTGTCCCAAGCTTTGGGGGTTTTGTCCATCTGTTTTTGGTGATATTTCTAGGGACCTGTAAATTTTCAGTTCTTCCAAGGTGGTATGATCAAAAGAGAGGTGTTTACTCCTCTTCAGGTCTGTGTTCTGGTCTGTGAGTGACCACAAGCACTCTTTTCTGCCTTGGAATTCTGAGGAGGACCCTTCTCCACAGCCACCACAAGCTCTGCCATGCTAGTGCTCCTTCTCACCCTAGGGCTGCCACCCAGATCCAAGCAAGGAGAATCTTGCCTCAGTGCTAGCAAAGAGGTCCCTCCCTCCACCATCTGTGGGCTGAGAGCTATGGAAGCAGTCACTACATCCACAGCCCCCACTCTGCGGCTATGGCCTGGAGCCCTATCTTTCTCCTCTTTCATCCAGGTCCTACAGACCTTTCCTGCTGACCTTCTAAGTTGTCTTTGGCATTTGTGGGTTGAGAAGTCTGGAAACTGCAACAGTTGCCAGTGATTCAGTTCCCTGAGTCCTGCTCAGTCTGGACTGCACTCCTGTCTCAGACTGGTGCAACAGACCTTTCCTGTCAACCTTCCAGGTTGTCTTGGACTGGAAATTTGTTTCACTATTTCATTTCATGGGTTCTGCTACTCTAGAATTTGTTTAGAGTCATTTTACAGGTATTTGGGTAGGTTTGGGGAAGAGCTCAAGTGAGTCCCTGCTTTTACTCCACCATCTTGGCTCCACCTCCTAGAGAACTTTTTAGAGAGGCACTAATGCTCATGTTTCTTGCTTACTGGCAGTCTCTGTAGGATCATTCTTAAGAGACAACTCACTTAATATAGATGATTTAGGAGGAAGAATAATACCACGGAAAGAGCACTGGCTATGAAGCCAAAGGGTCTGAATTCATATCTTGGCTCTGCTATTTTACTGTCCCAGTGACCATGGATGAGTCATTTCCCTGGGCCTCAGTTCCTCATTGAGAAAACAAAGGGACAAGACTATATGATCTTTAAGGTCCCTTCCAGTTATAAATCTATGGTCCTATGATCCTAATCAGTTTGCTTAGCTCTGATGTTATAGTTGACAGATTGGAAGCAGTAAACTAGATGGTGGTTGTATTTTGGGAAAGAGCAGGGAGAATGTGGTATACATTGCCTAACGCCAAAAGAAAAAAAAAAAAAAACAAAGAACAAACGTATTTGAAAGGCATATAATTAAGGGTCTGTTTTTTTTTTTTTTTATGTAGGACCAACGGGCCTAGATGCCTCTACTAGCCCTAAGAGCAGCACTGTATTATAGCACAGAATGCAATTAAAAATAAAATAAATTTGATGTTTGTAATAATGACCTATCATCATACAAAATAAAATAAAATTATGATCACGACCTTATATTTTTAAAATAAGAAAGTATAACAGATATTTTAGAAAAATTTCCATCCCAAATGGTTAAAATTCTAAGCATTCTAGTGTTTACAGTGATGAACCTCATCAATTTGGGGACATTTCATTCCTTAACAATACTCTATATATTAAATGTGTGCATATATATGTGCATACCTATGTGTGTATACATAGTTTATATATGTATATATGTATATTCATACACATACATTAATTGTTGTTCAGTCATTTTAATCACATCTTACTCTTTGTGACCAATTTTGGAATTTTCTTGGCAAAGATACTGGAGTGATGTACCATTTCCTTCCCTAGCTCAATTTACATATGAGGCAACTGAGATAAACAGGATTAAATGACTTGGTCAGGGTCGCATAGCTAGTAAATATCTGAGGCCAGATCTGTGTATATAAATTACACATAATAAAACAAGAAAGGAAAGAAAACCAAAATTATTCGACAAATTAACTATAAGTTCATCACTTTGTTTTAGTGGAAATGTTTTAGTCAAATAGACTTCTTTTCCATGAGCTTTATCCTTGGGTTCTTGGCATTATTTTCTTTTCAAGAAATACATTGTGAAAGATATATGGAATAGACATTGACCTGGGGACATAAGAACTGTCATAGCAGAACAAACAAAGGTCTAGTATCCTCTTTCTTGCAGCAGTCAATGTTAGATGCTTCCGAGTAGGGCAGATCATAAACCCTCCATAAAGCACTTAATTGCGCAGCACGATATACCATAGGGGAACATTTCTTCCTGACCTAAGGTGATGATGAGCTCATACCCTGAAACACCAGGCTCGATTGTCCTTGTAACACTCAATCTTAGCAAGTACAACCCATTGGGTTTTTATTCCAAATCTTTTCTTATACTTTTCTAAATGATTCGCTCTCATAACATCTCTGAGACATACTTTCTGTAAATTCCCAATATCAGTGGTGCTTTTTAGTTACATGTGCTGTCTCATTTAATGAGAACAACCTAAACAAATATTATGGCAAAGGACAAGTGAGTATGAGAAGACTTCTATTTTGGGGATATACAAAGTTCAGAGGTGATTTTATCAGACTTACTGGAAACCTACCATTATTCATAAAAAGAGAGAGCGAGAGAGAGAGAGACAGAGAGAGAGAGAGAGAGCGAGAGAGAGAGAGAGAGAGAGAGAGAGAGAGAGAGAGAGAAATTGAGAGGAGAGAGGGAGAGAGGGAAATTCCCCAAAAGCACCACAGTGGATTTGTTCAATAAAGTCAGTCCAGGAATTGGCAAATGACTCAGAGTTCTCTTGGGAGTTAAATTTCTTCCATAGGATTTATAAAAAAGCTGAACAGGCAGCTGACTACATGATATAATTTCAAGGATGTCAAGAAGGCTCCTATACAACAAAATAATTACTTCTCCAACCTGGCTCACTTTCCACTAAAATCAGATGGCAAAACCAACTAAAACGGACTACCAAGGGAAGGCATGGGATGTTGAGATCTTCTTTTCCTGAGGACTTTAAGAATAATATAGACAATCATCTATCCTCGATCAATTAATAAGTCACTTGCCAGAATAGGGGATGGAAGAAGAAAATGTCTCAATTCCTTTCTTTGTATACCCGCCAAGTACTTAGGACAGTGCTTGATACATAGTGGATACTTTATAAATATTCATTTACTGACTGATGGACAATATAGTATTTTATAATTTTTATTTTCTATTTGGATATGTGAGATACATCTACCAAAAAGAGTTGTCAATATTTTCAAACTTAAGAATGCCTTTTTCTTCTGTAAATAGAATTTTTATTATCATCACTTACTTTAATATTATTTAGATTTCCCCCTGTATCTTTTCCTCTCCCCCTCCCAGAATCATGCTTTATAACAAGAATTTTAGGAAGAAGGGAAAATCAGCAAAACTCATAAATACATTGAAAAAATCTGACATTATATCTAATGTTCTACCTTTATGGATGTCCTACCTCTACAAAAAGGGGAGCTGTAAGTAGATTTTCATATCTCTTCTTTTAGGCCAAGTATGCAATTTTGCAACATTCATTTTAAAAATTATTTTAAAAGTGGTGTTATTTCTGTTTATAAGCTTGTAGTCACTGTGCATATTATTTTTGGCTTTTCTTACTTTGTTTTTTCTCAATTTATGAAAGTCTTCTCATATTTTTCTGTATTTGTCATGTTCATCATTTCTTACAGCACAGTAATATTCTATAACATTCATGCATCACAACTGGTCAGGCATGTCCCTCATCAATTGTCATCTACTTTGCTCCCAATTCTTTGCTACTACAAAAAGTGTTACTACAAATTTTTGAGGTTACATGAAACCTCTGGTTTTTTATTAATAACCTCCTTAGGGCATACGCTTTTGAGTAGAATTCAGAGGTAAAAATGTATGGGTATTTTAGCCAATTTGTTTGCATAATTCCAAATTGCTTTCCAAAATGGTTGCAATAATTTACAACTCTACCAGCAATGTATTAACATTTTACCTAATCAAAATGATCTATTTTACCTTTTAAATTTTTTTTTACATTAAAATGATAATTTTATGGTTTATAATTATACTTTCATAATTGACTGGCTTTTGGTTAAGAATTAATCTTTTAAACCATACCTGTGAAAAGGATTTGATCTCCTACCCTACTATATTTTTATGGTATGATCTTTAATGTTGGGTCATAAAACAAATGTGAATTTAGGGATATACAATATGAGATGTTGGTGCAAGTCTAAGTCCTGCCATACAGCTTTCCAGCATTTTTCCAGCAGTTCTTATTAGGTAGGGACTTCTTTCCCAAGAAATATGAGAATTTACTTTTCAATCTGAAAATTTAGCAAATTCTTTAGCTAGGTCATGGCATATAAAACACCCTAACATTCTACAATGACTAAGGAGTAAATAGCATAGTATATAAGTTCTACCAATAACGGAAAAGCTACTCCATAAAAAATTATTTTGATTTATAGTCCTGCAATTTGTTGGGAGATTGTCCCTATGTGTCTGATGAACTAAAATCTCCATATTTAAAAATGGCATTAATCTTGAAAAAAAAACAATGACAATATAACAACAAAAAAAAAAAGAAAAAATACTTTTGCTCTTTTCCTCTTTGGAAACAAGTAAATAAGAAATATTTTTTCACAAAGAGAAAGTAAAAGTTTTATGATATTACATATTCATTTAGAGTTTCTGTGTCACCAAATGGCTCAGAACACTCCTGAGATGAGGGGCATGTCATTCTTTTCTTCCTCAACTAAGCTTAATTTTTTGTTTGGTGACAACCCCCAACTTTGCTTTTTTTTAAAATGTTCTGGCTTATTTGCCCTCTAGAACGGTTTTTCTTTTCCCTCTCTGGTATTGTGATTTTTCTGGTGTCAAGAACCGAGGGCGAAGAAATACAAATGAAGAGTAGTGCCTATTCTATGCCTTACAATCTTAGAGACCCACTTGGGGCACAAGATGTTTAAGTGACTTTCCTAGGGTTACAAAGCCAGTATATATCAGAGAAGCCTTTCTTATTCAAAATTTAGTTTGTATTTCATTATGCCATGCTTCCTCTTGCTCTCATCTTTTTTGATGGAGTTCTTTGGGGACAAGTTGTTGTCTTGCTATTACTGTTTTATATTTAATTTTCTGTGGACTCTTATATAGGTGGATGAAACGACTATTTTTGAAACTAAGTAAGACTATAATGAGTTAAGTTCATACGAAGGTTCACTAAAAGCATCTTCAGAATGTCTATAGAAGCATATTGGATGAAGAGGATGATATATAGCTAATACTGTTTCCATATGGTTCTAATTGCTTTTTTTAGGTCTCTATATTTTGACAGCTTTTCATTTCATGTAGCTCAAGTATTATAAATATTTGGTAAAGCAACATCACTTTAAACATTGTTATTAAGTTTAGGGGGTAAAAGTTATGTCTGGGCAACTGTAGGAAATAACTCTGTCTGTGATAATACATTATGTTCAGTATAATTTATATGTTGAGTTCTCAGAGATACTTTCAGGTCTGTATTTTTAGTGCCAGGTTTTGCCATCTTTTTGTTAATAAAAATAGCAATCTTTCAGTGATTAGTCTCGGCCTCTAGTGTCATGTCTTCTAGATGTAAAATAGATGCTAAATTTTTTTATAACTGGAAGTGGTATTTCAGATGGTTTCACAGTATATAAGTCTAGGTTCTTTGGGGATAATCTTTCTCTAATTTCTAATATCTAAGCCCTAATCTTGAATTGGTATTATAAACAACTCTATTTCTAGAGACAAGTTCCACAAAGACAATCATTGGCTTTGTGACTATGGTTCAAGCTTCTAGATCTCTTTGAGTCTTAACATTTCTTTGTTAAGGAAGCTAGATGATACAGTAGATAAAAGTACTAGATCTGAGGTTAGGAAAATCTGAGTTCCAATCCAGCCTCAGACACTTCTCAACTTTATGACTCTGGGCAAATTACTTAATCTTTGTGTACTTCAATTTCCTCAAGTTTAAAATGGATAAAATAACTTTAGTACCTGCACTTTAGTATTCTTGTGAGGATTAAATGAGATAATATTTATAAAATGCTTTGGAAACCTTAAATATCTCTATAAATACTAGCTATTGTTGTTGACACATATAATCATCAGCACTACCATCACAAAATGTAAGATTACAAGAAAAAAAATAATTCTCTGACAGAGAATTTACTTATCAATAGAACATTCTGACTATCTACCCATCATTATCTAGCATGTGAGTCTGTGATTATCTAACCTTACTGTCATTTAAGTATCTTTGGATAAGATACAGTTATCACTACCATTCTTAACACCAAAGCAGGAAATTACTAAATAAAACTCTAGTAGCCTGTTAAGAGATAAAGGAGATTCTAAATAACCTAAAAAGTTGAGGAACAGATAGAATCTTGTCTAGATTATATTGCTACATGTTATTTCATTTTTTATAGAAATGTATAGTTTTTTGCCTTTCTAGTTGTTAGGGCTAATATGTGTGTTAATATATATGTATATGTGTACATATATACATATGTAGTTTTTGTTGTTGTTCAAGGCATTTTCAATCTCACCCAATTCTTTTGAACCTGTTTGGGGTTTTGGAGTTTTCTCAGCAAAGATACTGAAGTGGTTTTATATATACACATGCACATACGCAAACACATATACACATACATATATGTTATATATATATATATATATATATATTTATATGTGTGTATGTATGAATAAAACTTATTTAATATACTTAAAATACATGTTATGTAGAGTGAATATATATATATACAAATCATACATATTATATAAATATACATATTCTATATAGCTATATATCTGTCTAAATATGATGTATCTATGTTCGATAGGCAGGGAGACAAAGTAAAGGATAAGAAGTAACAATGGGCTAAACTAGGGTGGTAGTGTAGTAATATTTGTTTATGTATTTACTTATTTACTTTTATATTATTTGTTTATTGTAAGATAATTTACAAATATTTTGTCTTCCATGTACACAATGGACCACGAGTTCTGACAGACAAAAGTAGGCTAAGTTTTTTTTTTCATTTAATGGCTTTGTTTTTCTTTCAGGGGTTTAGAAGGATGGAAATGTAAGTGAAGTGTCACCATTTTACCTCTTGAAATTGGATAAAACTTGGATCTGTTATTTCAGATCTCTGAAAAGTTGAAAATGGATGGAAAAACATTTTGTGGAATTGGAATTGGCAGGACTTGGCAAGTGGAAAGGCATAGAGGATGAGTAAGAGGGCTGAGTCCACAATGACTTTAAGAACTTAAACCTGGGTGACTGGCAGAGTAACAGTAAGTCCTAAAAAGTTTTTTTTTTTTGCCTCCAATATTTTCTGTGTCCAAATCATCCTTTGCACAAATGACAAAATAACAATACAGAGTGCCAAGGACTGATCATGTTCCTACCTTACTCAAAAGGTTTCAGTGGCAAAGGCTTACTCCTCCAGGAGAAAATATAAATTAATTACTCTGACATTTGAAGTTCTTTACTGTCATTCTCAATCCTTAATTCATTTTCTTCCCCTTCATATATTCTATGTACTACTTAATGTTAACAACTATTTGTCATGCTAATTCTGACATATTCATAGTATAAATTTAAAAGTCTTTCACTGAATTAAAAGTTTATATTTGTATGTGCACATACAGTGAAACTTTTAGAAAGATTAATTAGTAAGGAAAGAAAAAAAGGAAAGTTTTCAGTTTTGAGATTTAAATATATTGCCACTGAAGCTCTAATCATGAAGTATCCCAACTCAAGAGTTATCTAATTATTATGGAAGCAACATTCCAACTCTGTGCACCATTATTGCAACTAAAATTCTTCAACTCTATAGTTTAGACATTTAAATTGTAAAATAACAGCAGTGTTTCCACAAGGAAGATTCTCATGACCATTTCATTTTCCCTATGTAACTGATACAACAAAAATAGACTTCCCTCTAAGAGTAACCATTCAAAGCCATAAATAAGCAATACAGAGTGAAGAAAACTATAAACAAAGATATTAAATCTGAGTTACTTCATGGTATTCCTTATTGGGTTCTAACACGTGAGGCAATAACATTTTCTTCCTCTGCTTAGCTCTCTGGATAGTATCAGCAGGAAAAAGACTGAATAAATATTTTCAATCACCACTTCAGTATAAGATACTTTAGACAGAAAGTGTCTCCTGTGTCACTGAGATGAAATATGTCATAAACAATGTCAGCTTCCTGAAAAATGGAGTGAAATGTATTGAAAAATGATTGCAAGTCGACTTGAAGTTTATTCCAAACCAGTCAGTGACTTAATTACTTCAATATAGTTAGATTAATGAATGAAAGACCTGACTTGGTTTTCCCCACCTATTAATAAAAGACGCAGAAGAGACCAGCCAAGATGGTAGAGCAGGATCAAGTAGTGTAGCCTAGTTCCCTCAACTAGATGACTCGGCCTTCCACTGACTCTCACCAGTACTCAACTCCCTAACACAATCTGCAGCTCTGTAACTCCCTCCAGAAGAGAGTGGCTCATGTTCAACCTCATAATAAAAGGAAGAGAACTTTATCAAGATAAAATTAAAAAAAACTACTTTTTTGCAGATGATATCATGCTGTTTAAAAACACTCTCTAAACTAAAAAAAAGAAATAAGAAAATAACTTCAACGAACTATAGTTTAAAAATGTGCATGTCATCAGCATTTCTATATAATACCAATAAAATCCAGCAGGAAAGGATAGATAAATTCTATTTAAAATTACTATTTGGGAAAAAAAAATTTCTAAGATACCATAAGAATCATATAAATTACAACTATAAATCACCATTTACAGAAATTAAGACAGAACTAAATAATAGGAAAAAATATTAATTGTTCATTGGGAGAAATAAGCACATAATAAGAATGACAGTTTTATCAAAATTATTTATTCAATGCTATACTGAACTACTAAAGGATACTTTTATGGAACTAGAAAAAAATCTAATATTGAAAATAATATGGAGGCAAAAATGTCAAAATCTCAATGGAACTAATGAAAAGATAAGGGAAAGAAGAGAAACTGACAATAACAATTTTCAAACTATACCACAATGACAGGAGAAAAAAATAAGCGATTAATATATGAATCAGATTCACCATATATTTGTTGTTGTTATTGCTGAGTTGTTTCAGTCATGCACTCTTTGTGACCCCATTTGGGTGTTTTTTGGCAAAGATACTAGAGTGGTTTGCCATTTCCTTCTCCTGCTCATTTTATAGATGAGTAACTGAGGCCCACAGGGTTAAGTGACTGCCAGGGTCACACAGTTAGTGTCTGAGGTGGGATTTGAGTTTAGGAAGATAAGTTTTTCTGACTCCAGGCCCAGAGCTCCATCAACTGTGCCACCTAATTGCTCCTGGCTTTATATTACATAGAAGTAAATATATTTAGTGTACTAGTATATATGATAAACACAAGGACTACTACTGTGAAAAGGATTCATTTTTGACAAAAATCTCTTGTGAGATTTTTGAATAAATAAATAAATGAAATCTCACAACAAATAAAAGTTTTGATTGGACAAATTATACATCTTTTAATTAAACAAATCCAATAAAGCTAAAATTAAAAGGGAAAAAAATTAACTGGGAAGGTTTTTTAAGCAGGTTTCTCCTATAAATATCTCATTTCCAAGGTATCTGTTACTAATTTAAATTTAAAAGAATAATAAAAAAAAACCTTCCCCAATTGATAAATGGTATGAGGACATGAGCAAGTAAGTTAAAAGGGGAAAAGTCTGGATATACCGTTAATTAGAAAAATTTAAATTAAATTCTAAGATATCACCTCAGGCCTATCAAATTGGCCAAAACATCAGCACTATTGGTGGACCAGAGCAATTTGAAATTATATGTAAAAAAGATCTTTGATCCAGTTATAACTTTGGTATGAAAATATCACACACACACACACACACACACACACACACACGTTCCTATATGTACAAATAAATTTTATAGCAGCTCTTTTAGTGGTGGCAAAAACAAAAAAAATTAAATAGATGCTCATCAATTGAAGAAAGGCTGAATAAGTTGCAGGATATGATGGTGATAGGATACTATTTTGTTCTAAGAAATAAAGAATTAGATAATTTCAAAGACACGAGAAGACAGGAACTGATAACGTGAAATGAGCAGAATCCTATGAGCAATTTTACACTATTAAAACAGCATTGTAGAACTGAACTTCAAAGACTTTTACAGACTCATATGGAACAAAATGAGCTGAACTAGGAAAAATTATATAAGAATTTGAAAAAAAACAGTTTTAAAAGTAGCAAAGAACTGATATACAATAGCCATCCTTAATTCCAGAGAACCAGTGACAAAATATATTATCCAACTTATGGGATAGCTTTAAGGTAAAAAGCGAAACATGTATTTACATATACCTACATATGTATGTCTATGTGTATTTTATACATATGTATATATGTAGGCATGTGCATTTGAAGTCAAAGAGGCAAATTGTTTTTCCTTGACTAAACATATTTTTTTGGAGGTGACAAGGCAGGGCAATTGGAGTTAAGTGACTTGCCGGAGGTCACACAGCTAAGTAAGTGTGTCAAGTTTCTGAGGCTGGATTTGAACTCAGGTCCTCCTGACACCAGGGCTAGTGCTCTACTCACTGCACCACCTAGCTGCCCTGACTAAAACTATTTTTAACAAGGTATTTGTTGTGTTTTTTTTTCCTTTCCTCTTGTTTTTCCTGTGGGGTTCGAATGGGTGGGAGAAAAAAAGACTTTTTGATTAAAAAAAAATAGAGATGGGGTATATATGCTACATGTGTGAAATGTTTTACATACTGTCAAGTTAGATCATTAGGTTTTTAGTTAATTACTTTTACTTAAATGTTTTGCCTTGTTAGAAAAGAACAGTCATTTATTGGGGGTAATTGTAAATATTTCCAATACAAAAATTTTTCAAAAGGAAAAAAAAATTATAAAAAATGCTACTATCATGCCAGGGATCCCCAAGATATAACCCAAGAAGAGGAGAATTTCTCTGAAACTCCTACAAGCAAAACCTCAAAGAAAAACATAACTGGGCTATACAATCAATTAGAATTCTTAGAAGAAAATATGGAAAAACTAAACAGTAGTTTTAAAATAACATTAAAAATGAAATAAGTGATAAAAGAAAGAACTAGAAAAGGCATAAGAGCTATAAAGTATAGACCTGGAGAGAGATTAAGAGCACAAGAGGTACAAAACTTTACCCAAGTGACAGATTCTCTGAAAATTAGAACGGACCAGACAGAATTTAATGTTTCCATGAGACATTAAGAAATAGTAAAATAAAATAAAAAAACTGAAAAACAAGACAATGTAAGATCCCTCATATAAAAAATGGCGACCTGGAACAGAGATTAATTAAAAATCATTTACAAATTATTCTTTTTTTATATGACAATTTCAGAGATAATTTTCAGAAAAACACAAAAAGATTTACATGAACACACGTGGAGTACAATGAGAAGATCCAGGAGAACAATGTATACTATGACTTCAATATTGTAATAAACTAACATTCTGGAAGATTTAGCTCTGGTCAACACAATAATCAGTCATGATTCCAGAGGAATTACAAAAAAGAAGGCTAGCCACTTCATTACAGAGAAGAGTATGTATGAGTAAAAAAAAAAAAACTTTCCCGTACAATATTCAACTAATTTTGGTGGCTAAGTTTCACAGTGGATAATGCTAGGCCTGGAGTCAGGAAGGCTCATCTTCCTGGGTTCAAATCTGGCCTTAGAAACTTACTAGCTGCGTGACTCTGAGCAAGTCACCTAATCCTATTTGCCTCTGTTTTGTCATTTATAAAATAAGCTAAAAAAAGAGATGGCAAACCACTTGAGTATCTTTGCCAAGAAATAGGGACCCCCAAATAGGGTCCTAAAGAGTGAGACATGACCGAAATGAATGAATAGCAACAATTCAACTAATTATTAGTGTTGCACTATTTGGCCAATTTAAAAAAAAAAAGTTTCTTCAATTATGAACAAATCATATATATTACGATCATACTCTATGTCACATTATTTCTTTTCACTGAGGGGGAAAAGGAGTTTTGATTTAATTTGTTTAAATTTAAGAATGCTTTTTAGGAAAACATCCCTTCCATAAGGGAGGAAGAGTATGAATTTTATACACCCTACATACAATTAATTAAATATGCTATCTCCTTTTGAATAATCCTAGATAGTACTTAATATTGTGATATTTACAAAATGCTTTATATGCATTAATTCATTTTATTTATTCTGATGAAAAATTTTTGAGATTGAAGCTGCTATTTCCTAATTACAGATAAAGAAACTGCAACTGAGATGCCGAGAGACTCGTCTAGTGTCCCATAGCTTGTAAATGCAAGAAATAAGATTTCAGCCCAGTTCTTCCAAACTCCAAGTCCAGTATGCTATTTGCTTCATACCCTGCCTCAAATTCCAAAGTAAGTAGCATTTGCATAAAACTTATGACTCTATCATTCTATAAACTGAACAACTATTGAAATTGATTTTTAAAAGCTTAATCTACATTAAGATTTAATTTTAATCGGGTTTAAAAAATGACCTGAAAGACTTAAGGGGGGGGACCCACAAAAGAGATTTGAATCAAACATACAGTCTGAATAGGAATTACTATTGATAATGACAATGATTAAAATGACTAAGGATGATTATTATAACTCAGGATGAATACTTTAACACAACACTGGGGACCATGTAAAGGTTTTTCTTTTAAGCCTTGAGGATAGTGAATTTTATAAAACATATATTTTCTCGATTTTCTCTGTCTTCTCCTTCACATATATTAACTATATCTATGAACTATGCCAGAATTCAGTGTTCATAAGAAACTAGATTTGACATATTTGCTAGGACATGCAATTTGGATCAGTTCCTTTCCATTTTAATTCAAACACTAAGGGCCCTAATTTAAACATTCCTACTAAACTGATTCTTATAAGGTCTGTCACTTTTACCCACAAAGCTCTTTTGTTGGACAGTTTCATCAAAAGTTAGGCAATTCATTTTACTAGAAAGGGAACTGATCAGGAGAAGAATAAATTGTATCCTTACTGCATGGCCAGATCACAGGATTACTGCTAATGTATTATTAGTCAAGCAGAATCTCCTTTTGAAAAAGTCTTGCAGTCCATGTCATAAACTGATTAAAAATCAGTGAACAAGTACTTTCTTCCTTTGTTGTATGTTAATGAGAAACATTCTATATCCCAGAAAGATTTTTCTGAACTAGTAACCTCTAGCTCTCAAACTAGAACATGTGGAAGCTGTGTAAGCACAAAAGTTCTTCCTAACTGCCCTTTTGGAGTAGAAAATTAGGGGGAAATAGTTGAATTGATTTTGCAGACTTTCAAATTTTCCCATTAAGCCGTTGGTGTATTCCGTCATTATGTAGATAAAGGATATAGATGTTGTGGTCATTGTTTTTAACTAAAACATTTCAAATAGGAGTTGTGCTTATGTATTAGGGAAAATAAGAATGGAGTAGAGAATTGGGAAGAAGATTGGACAAATGAAACAGCCTTTGTTGGGGGGTGGGGTGGAAACACTGCTTTTACACAAAATGCCCCACACTGAAGTTCTGAGAAATAAAAAGAAACTAAAAGGCTTAGAAACAATCAAACATATTATGTTATAAAAGTGCAATGGAAAAATAGTATATGCCCTAAGAAATGATGAAAAGGACAGTTTCAGAGGAAACAGGAAAGACCTCTATGACCTGATGCAGAGGGATGAAATAGGAGAATAATTTGTATGACAACATATGTAGAAAAAAAAGCTCTGGAACATTTTATAAGTCTGATCAATGCAATGACAAACCAGGATTCTGAAAGACAAAAAATGAAGATAGGCCACTCAAATCCTGCCAAAGATATGCTGATCAGAAAGCAATATGCCTTTTGGGGCATGGACAATGTGGGACTTTTTTTACTGGACTTATGCATCTTTATTTTTAGGGGGATAATTAATGGGGAATAGTGGGAAAGACAAAGTCCAAATGTATAAATAAATGAATGAATAAATAAATTTACAAATAAGCTTTTAAAAATAATTACTTAGAAACATAGATTTTTGAAAGGCTAGGAAAACCAGCCTTTAATTCAGAGCTTTCATTAATTTCCCTTCAAACTGCTGTTTGGCCTACATACACACTTGTAAAAGAGGTTCCAAAAAAGGTACACAAACTCCTGATTTAGAGTTAATACACTATCTGAAAGAGAAACATAAGTAACAGATGGACAGATGGAATTTTTTTTGTTGTTTTTGTTGTTTAATTAGTCCAAAATGTGTGTAGGTGGAATATGTGAGATGCCTCCAAATCTTAAGTCTGAGTTCAATCCTCTTTTTTTTCTTTTCTTGTTTACCTTATACTAGGGGTACTAATGAGAAATGAAAAAGCTGAAAAATAGGTGAATACTTTGGAGAAGCCAACCTTGTAGACAGAAATGATTGGAACATCTAGTCTGCATGCATCGGCTAAATGTTGAAGAGGAGCTCGACAAAATCTTCAGGACATACTTCCAGTGGATTATTTAAAAGAGAAGTGAGCAGCCTTCCTTTAATGTCTTGGTAAATCTTCATTTATTGGGGCTGGTTGTGGACAAGAAGACAGACAAGAGCCAAAGAGAAATGTTTTCTAATGCATACCTTTGTCCAAAACTGCCTCTCTTTGTGATAACTATGATTTTATGGCATTTAGGCCATAATTTAGTAGGCACCTTATTTAGTAGGCAGAATATCTGAATAGGTAGGAGGCGAGGTACAAAAACTAAATGAAAAATAAGTATTTCAGTTATAAAAGTTGGGACCTGGTACTATAAGAAGAGATCTTATAATTAGGGATCTCGAGCTGAAAGGGACTGAAGTGACCATAGGGGATAGTTTTGTGCATAGAATCAGGAAACTCAACTTAAAATAGTGCCTCAAAAACATTATAGCTATGTGACCCTACCTCTTTTTGAAGTGTACTCTTCTCTAAAAGGTGATTGACATCGATGTCCTCTAAAATCTGTTCCATTTCCAAATCTAAGATCCTATGAGCCTGTTTTTGTTGTTAAATCTCTGACATATTAAAGGATTTGCTCAAGGTCACATAGGTAGTAAAGTCTGACCATCTGTCTCTCCTCTCCCCACCCCAATATATGCCAATGGCTTCCCATTATATCCAGGATGAGATACAAATTCCCCTATTTGTTATTTAACTCACTTCATAACCTGGCTCCTTCCTCACTTTCCAGTCTTCTTATAATACTCCTTTTCACATGTTCTACTATCTAACAACACTGAAGTTCATACTTCATATTCAGGATTTAACTCAAATCCCACCTACAGTGGGAGACCCTCCTTCTGAGATTATTTAATATTTATATTGTCTATATATCTTATTTGTGTATAGATACTTTCTCCTCCATTTGAATGTGAGTTCCTTGACGATAGGGGGTATTTTTTGCTTTTTTTTTTTTTACCTAGTATGCTTAGCATTTAGCATGGAGCCTGAATTGTATTTCTCCTTCATTTTTGAAGAAGACCATGATCTCAAGGAAATGATGACATGACTTGCAGTTGACTTTGATTTGAGTGAAGGCGAGCTGTGCAAGGTCACCAGCCTCACTTTCCCTTCCAGGGCCATCTGGATCCAGTGATCTGATATTCATCAAGATGACTGGAGATGACGCAGAATGCAATGGGAGACCCTGGCGCTTTGAGGCTTAGGCCTTTTCATGTGCTCACTTAGAATGAAGGAAAGCCCATTCAGTGAACAGGCCTTTTTAAGAAAAAAATTAAAAAGAAATAATTCAAAGGATGGTCCCTTTAATTAGAAAAAAAAGGGGAAATAATCAAGCTGGGAGGGGAAGACCCTCAGGATTGCTGTTCCAAAGAGAAACAGTTACCATTGATATCCACTCTAAGCCAGCAGGGCCCAAAATGCAACCATTAAGTGGAGCTTGTGCAGGGACCTATTCATGGGCTTCTGGGTCTACAGACAATGAATCTTTATAAATGCTAGTTGACTAGTGACAAAGTGAAGTGTGACAGAGGCAGGCTGTAAATACAGTTTTCTTGACTCCAAGTTTATGACACTCTGTCTGAACTGCATTGTTGAAAATTAGAAACAATTAGGGCAAATAATTGCTTCTTCAGTTAACAAGTTTTAGCATATTTCCAAACATGATTTATGTGCAGGAAGTAGTATGAAAGACATTATTAAGGAAAAATGACTGAAAAGTGGTTAGCTAGTCATGCAGCAAGGGAAGAGAGATAGCTTAACACTGCTATCAAAAATTTTTGAAAACAGAACAATACAAGCAAAAATGAACCAACAAACCCAGAAGACTTGGATAAATTCTCCACTGAGGTCTTATGCCTTGGCACGAGAAAGAATTACTTCAAATGAGCAAGTGGCAATGAAGTGCAACCGAACTTGAAAGAATGCAGGTTGGGGGCGGAGCCAAGATGGCGACTGGAAAGCAGTAACTGGCGTGAGCTCCCCTCCAAGTCCCTCCAAAAACCTATGAAAAAATGGCTCTGAACCAATTCTAGAACTACAGAACCCACAAAGGGGCAGAGGGAAGCAGGACTCCAGCCCAGGTCTGCCTGGATGGTCTTGGGGTAAGGTCTGTCCCGAACAGAACTCCCA
>CM053624.1:288114964-288130131 GCA_028646595.1 Phalanger gymnotis
AAAAAAAATTGGAAACTAAATAATCTAATCTTAAAGAATGAGTGGGTCAAAGACTAAATCATGGAAAGAATCAATAAATTTATACAGGAGAATGACAATAAGACAGAATTCTAAATTTTGTGAGATGCAACGAAAGCAGTACTTATGGGAAAACTTGTATCCCTAAATATGTACAACAATAAAAGAAAGAAAGAAAAGATCCATGAATTGGGCATGCAACTAAAAAACAACTAGAAAATGAACCAATGAAAAACCTCAAATTAAACATTGAAATGAAAATCCTGCAAAAGAGAAGAGAGAATAATAACATTAAAAGTAAAAATTACCATTGAACTAACAAAAATAAGAGCTAGATTTATGAAAAAGTATAAATCTACATCTATCTCTATGAGTTGTTAATTTGATTTTTTTAAAAGAAAGAAGAAACTGTGTGACCCCATCTGGGGTTTTCTTAGTGAAGGTACTGGAACATTTTGCCATTTTCTTCTCTAGCTCTTTTACAGATGAAAAACTAAGGCACAGAGTGTTAAATGACTTGCCCAGGGTCATATAGCTAATAAGTTTCTGAGAGCCAATTTGAAATTTGATCCAGCAATACACTACTATGTCTTTATACTAAAGTGATCAAATAAAAGGGAAAAAGATCTATTTGTACAAAATTTTTGTCATGACAAAGAATTATAAATCAAGGGGATGTCCATCAATTGAGGAATGGGTGAACAAGTTGTGATATTGTGTTGCGATAGAATACTATTATGTTATAAGAAATGTTGAGCAGGATGGTTTCAGAAAAAAAAAAAACCTGGGAAGACTTAGATGAACTGATGCAAAGTGAAGTGAACAGAACCAGAACATTGGACACAGTTACAGCAATATTGTAAGGATAATCAACTGTGAAAGACTTACCTATTTTGATCAAGACAATTATTAAAAAAAAGTAAAGTATAAGCTCCTTGAGTTCAGGGAATGTTGACTTCTTATCGAAATTTTTATCCCTTACACTAAGCAGAGTACACATAGTGTGTACTTAAGAAGAGGTTATTGAATTGAATGGGAGGTGTGTCGAAACCACCCTTTTTCAGTTATCCCTGCCCCTTCATACCTGAATTCTGCAGATGACTCTCAAATGCATATATCCACTCTTAGTCTCTCTCCTGAGTTAAACTCACAAATCACCAACTACCTCTTGAACATTTCAAACTAGATGTCCTTTAGGAATCTCAAACTCAACTTATCTAAAGGAGAACTCATTAGCTTTCCCACCTTAACCATCCCACGTTTCCAACTTTTCAAATAATAGTGATGGTACCATCCTCCTAGTCACCCAGGCTTACAATCTAGTTGTCATCCTCAACCTATGCCCTTACAATCACCTCTTGGTTGGTTTCCCTATCTCATTGCCTCTCTACTCCACTTAGCTATCAAATTGATATTCTTTAAGTGCAGGTGTACAATAACATCTCCCTATTGTACATATAGGATCAGCTAGCTGGAGCACTAAATAGAGTGCCAGCCCTGGAGTCAGGAAGACCTGAGTTCAAATGTAACTGTATGAGTCTGGACAAATTACTTAACCTCATTTGCCTCAGTTTCCTCATCTGTAAAATGAGCTGGTTAAGGAAATGGCAAATCACTCTAGTATCATTTCCAAGAAAATACCGAAAGGGGTCACAAAGCAATTAGACATGACTAAAAATGATTAAACAACAACAAAATCTATACATACCAGCAGTTATATTTCACCTCCAGGATTATACATAAAATCCTCTGTTTGGCATTCACAACTATTTTAGCCTGGTTTTCTCTTCTTTACCACTCTTATTATACTTTTCTGCTCTCCAAGTACTCTGCAATATAGTGTTACTTGCTTTCTTGCTATTTCTCCCACAAAACCCCAAATCTCCTGATAATGTGCATTTTCACTGGCTGCCCCCTATGACTAGAATTCCCTCCCTTCACATATCTGCCTCCTGACTTTCCTGGCTTCCTTCAGTTTCCAGCTAAAGTTCAACCTTGTAAAAGAAACCTTTGCCCTTCCTCCTTAATGCTACTGCTTTCCCTTTGTGATTATCACCAGTTTATCCTTTATGTGTCTTGTTTGTACATAACTGTTTGCATGTTCTTTCCTAGGCTGTGAGATCCTTGAGAATAGGGCCAGTTTCTATTTTGTTTCCTTTGTTTTGTTTTATTTTGCTTGGCTTGTATTCCCAGTGCTTATAAAAATGTTAACAAATAGTAAGCACTTAATATTTGTTTTCTTGATTTTATCCACTGTTGTACAGTATTGTTAATTTTAAAAATGCAAGAAGAACTCAGATAATGCTAGTGCCCTTCCTTTTGAGATTATTGCCAATTTTTCTCCATTATACGTTGAGCTTTTTGAGGAAAGGGACTGTTTTTCTATTTCTTTGTATCGCCAGCACTTAGCACAGTTCCTGGTACATCATAAACTCTTAATAAGTGCTTGTTTACTTGTCTTGCAGCCAAAAAAAGGAAGAGCCTAGGAGATTACTGAGCATTTTCCTGTGTATCCTGACACTGTAAAATGGAAAAAAAAGAGGAAGCACAAGTTTAAGAATCACAACTTGTCTGGATTGGGGACTGGATGAGTGATAGCAGTTCTGGGTGTTGGAGCAAAAGATTTGCATACAGTGAAAAAGTAAGCCACAAAATGTTCTGTGGCCCAATTAGTTGAGCAATCATAATTTTAAAGTAACATTTCCTTTCCTAATTTCCTCAAGATGATTATGGTATCAGGAAAATGAGTACTAGCTAAGATTCACTTAGACTTGACAATGACAGTGCACTATATTTTCTGAATCTGACAATGAGATTTTATTTTCAAACAATCCTGTCAAAGTAATCTTTCATCATAACTACATTTTCACTTAAAATGATAGAAAACCTCCAAATTCAGTGATCTGCAAAATTAGAAGCAAATTTGCCAATTTACAAGCAATGCTTTAGAGCAACGCCTAAAATCATTCACATTTAAATATCCTAATTTTGAAAATTAAAGATGACCTATTTCTATGGCTATTTTTTTCACTTACTTTAACAGTAATTTGTTTATCAAACTCAGAAATGATGGTAATTTATATTCTTAAATTTCTAAGATTAGGATAAATATTTGGGAGTGGAAAGGTTATTATGATCCTGACCATTTTTGGTTATTTCATAAATCAGTTTTTATAAGAAATAAACATTAATTTCTGACAATTAAACATTACCTTTTAAAAGGAATTAGCATATTTTTAGCATTTAAAAATAGTAAGAATAATAGCAATTCAATTTTATAAACTTTTCCAAAGTTCCTGCTGTATGTGAGACTTTGGGTCAAATAATAGGGGGACACAAATATATACATGTAGTTCTTTTACTTTCTTAATAATTTTGTTTTAAGGTTTTCTTTTATCTTAAGTTATTAGATGTCTCTCCCTCTTGAATTCACTTTGTATAACACTTTACTTACTGCGGGAAGGAGGAGTCACGCGTATATGTGCACACATACTACATGTATGCAGTAGAGTGCCAGACTTGGAGGTCTGGAAGATATCAGCTCAAATCTTGCTTGAAACATTAGCTGTGTGACCCTTGGGAAGTCACTTCACCCCTACTTGGCAAGGTTTCCTAATTTTACATATTTACAATTGTAAAATTACAATTTTACAAATTTACAATTTGAAGACAATAATAACAACTACCTCACAAGGTTGTTGTGTGGATCAAATGAGACAATATATGCAAATCTGAATGAGTTATATAAATGCTAGCTATTACATGTATTGTAATCCCTCCCTCAGTAGAATGTAAGCTTCTTGAAGCAAGGGCTGTTTTTATCTTTATATTTCTAAAATCAAAGAAAATGACTGCAACTTTTTTAAAATTGGACCTGTGGCATTGTTAGAGTCTGATGAACACCTTCTCTGAAATCTCTCCTTCCTCATACTTGCCTCCTGATTTCTCTATCTTTCTTCAAGGACCAGATAAAGTCTCACCTTCAACAAGAAACCTTTTCCAGTTTTCCTTAGTGCTAATGCTTTTCATTTGTTGATTATCTTGGAATGTGCGCATGCGCGCACACACATACACACCCTGGTTGTGCATAGTTGTTCACATATTATCTCCTCACCAGCACTCACCTTTTAGATTATTAATTCTTTGAGATCAGGGACAGATTTTTTATTGTTTTTTTCTCCACTTCTCCCTCCCCCTTCTAAGTATATTTAGTATTTAGCATACTTCCTGGCACATTGTAGGCACTGAAAAATTATTTGTTGATTGATTAAACTGAAAGAAGCTTGCAAACCTGCCTCAAGAATTGAGAGTAATCTCCAAGTAAAGATATGAGTTCCTATTCCATTTATAAGACTGGTATTTCTTGGGTTGGAATTTGACAGATAAGAAAGTATTTCTTACATATGGATCTGTAATATCACTGTCCTCCATAACTTCAGGGGCTAGATTGAACTTAGGAAATCATGTAATGCTTTTAAGATTCCAAGATATTCTCCCCAAACCTAGCAATTTAACCCAAATGCTCTCTCAGAGATGCTATATAGTTGCAAATTTTAGACTATTCCAATGTTCAAAGCATCACATTTTCAGATGAACCAAATGGCAATGGAGACATTTCTCATGGTCCCAAGTGGTCTACAGCATATTTTCAGTCAGTTAGTTGATAAATATTTATTAAACACCTCTACTATGTCCCAGGTACTGTGCTAGGTACTGTGAATACATATAAAAACAAAAGATATCCTCGGTTCTCAATACACTCACAATCTATTAGAGGAAACAACAAAAATGCATATGTACAAACAAGCTATGTACATGATAAATAGGAAATAAAGAAGGGAGACACTAGAATTAAGACTTTCCATAGAAATATGAAAAAGAAGGTCTTCCTGTAGAAGATGGAATTTTAATGGGCACATGAATGAAGCCAGAGAGAACATTAGATAGAATGAAGGAGAGAGAACTTTCCAGGCATGGGGGACAGCCAGAGAAAATGTCAGAGTTGAGATATGGAGTGATATATTTAAGGAAAAGAAAGAAGACCAGTGCAAGTGAGCCAAATTGAATGTGGAAGGGAATAAGATGTAAGGAGATTGGAAAGCTGGGGGAGGTGGGGTTTATGGGCTGGTTATAAAGGGCTTTGAATGTCAAATAGGATTTTGAAAATTTGATGCTGGAGGCTACAAGGAACTGCTAGAGTTTATCAAGTAGGAGGATAGAGTTGGACTTGTGCTTTAGGAAAGCACTTTGGGCGGAGCCAAGATGCTAGATTAGTGACAGCCACACATCTGTACTGTTCCAAACCTCCAAAAAACTTTGGATTGGCAGAGTCAAGAAAATATCAATGTGAAACATTTTTTTCCTCAAGAAACCTAAGAGGTTGTCAGGAGAATTCATTGACATTGGGGTTGAGGCCTGTCTGGAGCTCAGATACCTAGCAATGGCAGCAGCAACAATAGCAGCTGCAGGAGCTTTGAGAACTTTCAGGCTACAGACAGTAAGGCAGACAACTGGGCCAAAAGAGATTATGGAGGATCCTTCACTGGCACTCTGTTGAGTTCATGCTGACTGGCAATGCTATTGCCTACACTCAGTTATGGGTTGCCATTCCAGAGCAGAGAGGACCCTAGACATCAGTACAAGGGAGCAGGGTCCCTCGTCACAGTACCAAAGCAAAGAGTAGCATAATTGTGGCTGTAGGGGACCATGGGTCCTTCCTGGGTAAAGAACAGAGCACAGACCAGGAGGGCAATGACCATAGCTCTCCCAGGATTACACCACCCTGGAAAGAACAAAAACTTGCAGACTCTCAGAACTAGCTCTGAAAACAGCAGCATGAAAAAGCCTGAAGCTTTGGACAGTGCCACCACACTTTTAGGTGACAAAGCCCAATGTTCACATAAAGTTTATAGTAGGAAAAAAACAGATTCAAACAACAACAACAAAAATAATTTGACATAAAAGGTTACTGTGGTGGCAAGGAATACCAAAGATATAAACTCAGCCAGAAAAAACCAGTTCAGATATTATGGAGTCATAGTCAGGATCACACATAACTAAGCAACTTCCACATTAAAAGAAGAGACTTGGAATATAATATCCTGAAAGACAAAGGAGCTAGAATTACAACCAAAAGTAACCTACCCAGCAAAACTGAGTGTAGTCCTTTAGGAGAAATTGGAAAATCACATTGACAGCTAAATGAAGGATGGGTTGGATTGGGGAGAGATTTAAAGTATTCAGACCCACTAGAAGACTATTGCAATATTCTAAGTGTGAATTGGAGAGGGCCTATACCAGATGGTGGTAATATCAGAAAAGAGAAGGGGGCACATTCAAGAGATGTTTCAAAGAAGAAATCAACA
This sequence comes from Phalanger gymnotis, assembly GCA_028646595.1. Taxonomy (NCBI): domain Eukaryota; kingdom Metazoa; phylum Chordata; class Mammalia; order Diprotodontia; family Phalangeridae; genus Phalanger; species Phalanger gymnotis. The sequence goes on from CM053624.1 coordinate 288,121,348, forward strand.
GGCCTTGGCAACAAATTAGATGTGGGTGGTGAGAGAGAGTTAGAAGTCAAGGATGTCCTAGGTTATGAGCCTAGGGAACTGGGAAGATAGTGTTGCTCTTGACAATAGAGACACTTGGTGGGGGGTGGGTTTAGGTGAAAAGAAAAGAGTTCCATTTCAGACAGGTTGATTTTCAGATGTCTGCTGGACATTCAGTTAAAAATGTCTAAAAGGAAGTTACAAGTACAAGACTATAGAGGTAAGTAGAGAAGTTAGGACAGGAAAGATAGATTTGAGAATGATCAGCACAGAGATGACAACTTAATCCATGGGAGCTGATGTGATCACCAAATGAAGTAGTATAGAGGGAGAAGAGGAGAAGGCCCAGGACAGAATCCTGTGGAACACTTATGGTCAGAAGGCATGACTAGATGAGCACCCAGAAAAGACACAGCAATATTCTGATAGGTAGCAGGAGAAGCAGGAGAAAGCAGTTTCTCACAAACCTATAGATAAGAGAGTATCAAGGAGCAGCGGGCAATCGACTGTGTCAAAAACTGCAAAGAGGTCAAGGAGAAAGAGGATCGAGAAAAAGCCATTGGATTTGGCCATTAAGAGATCATTGATGACTCTGGAAACAACGGTTTTGGTGGAAGGATAAGATCAGAAACCGGATTCTAAAGGGTTTAGAAGAGAATGAGGAGAGAAATTTGAGACACCTATCATGTGTTTTTTTTCCAAAGAGTTTAGCCACAAAGGAGAGAACAGAAATAGGACAATAATTAAAAAGGATGGAAGGATCAAGTGAAGATTATTTCAGGATAGGCAAGAAGGCAGTAAGGAAGGAACCAGTAGACAGAGAGAGAGAGTAATGACAAGTGATAGAGTTGGGGTTACAGAAGGGGCAATCTGCTGGAGGAGATGGGATGGAATGGAATCTCTTGTGCAATATTTTTAAATACAAGCTATGAAACAATAATTGAATTAGATACATCATCAAGGAATGCATTATTTGGAAAGGAGGTAGATTGATCACCTGGGAAGAAAGTTGAGGAACAAACGGTTAACCACATTACTGCAGGGGTGCCCTCTAAGTCTAGAAAGACTGACAGGTGGGCCTACAGCTCAATAGGTCAGTCTCTTGTGGAGAGTCCATGTAAAAATATAGCCAAGTGATATCCCCACATATACTATGTAATGATTATGCAAATTTGTTACCTCCATTTATTAGGATGTAAACTCCTGGAATGCAGGGACAGTATCTTTTTTATATTTGGCTTAGTACTGCAATTAGCCTATATAGGAAGCACTTAATACATGCTTTTTTATTCATTCTTTACAATTTTTAGAATATCCAACACTAACATTTACACGTTGCATATTTCCTCTAGTGCTACATGCCCACAATTTTAAAATTTCAGTCTTTTTATGAAAACAGTTGTCTCTTAAAGGTTTGTATGTAGTCTCAGTGCCTACTTATTTTGAAAAATGAAGATATTTTTTCAATACTCCATTATAGTAGGAATTCAATTCATATCACCTAGAAGTTCCAAAAAAAGTTTACATTTATAACCTACTTCTAAAATAAACTTGTACCATCCCAAATTTCCTCAATTAAATTGATACCCTGTATTCATCAGTGTGTTTCCCTTTCTCCTCTTGCCATGAAATGATAGATTTCTACCTTTTTGTGATCAAAATTTGGGGGGAGGGATTGGGGTTTACTATTAGTATGTGTTTACTGACATTATGTATTTGAAAATCTCCTTGAATTGAACCTGGAGTTCTCTGCATATTCATAATTAATATTGAAAACCCAAAATATGTTAGAGAGATGAATGCATTTTTCTCGTAATTAAAGCACTGAGTCATATATTGTTTTGCTTTTTTACTCTTGTGACCCATGAGTTTTGATTTTTCTTTTCCTCCTTTTTAAAATTATGCACCTAAACATTAGCAACCATAATCTTTTTAATACATACAAAGGACAGAAAAAGAAAAGTATATATGACAGTCTGAACATTGTGGTTTTGTCAAGCATACATGAAATTTAATATGATAGTACCCAAATAGCCCTCTATGTCTATGGAAGTAAATCTTCTCATGTCATCCAAATGAACTATAAATATTAAAATAATGTGATATGAAAACTGTGCATTTTCCAAGTTTTACCCTTAAATTCAGAAATCAATGGAAAATTGTCATTCTTTTGAATAAAATTCAACATGAATTTATTAAGTCCCTATCATGTACAAGGCATTGTGCTAAGTGCTAGAGACAAGTAAAGATAAAAAAGAAAATAGTAATCGAGATAATATTAATCTTGACAAACACTGTCATACTGGAAAGGATCCTTTGTAGAGAATCATACCTTCCATTTCCATTAACAAAACATTTTTATATGTTAGAAAAAAGGAAAGCAGTCAAATACAAGTTCTAGCTTTTATAACAGTTGTTAAGAAGAGCCTGAAAGAGCATTTGCTCCTTCAATATTTCCCTATAGAAATTTTTTTTCCTGTTGTTTTAACTTTGTAGGTACCATGATTTTCTAAATAATAGCATACTATTGAAACAATTGGTTTAAGAGGCATTATATTTGAAAATAACATGACTGAAAGTTATCAAGTCTAAAAACAGCATGCCACCATGTATCTTCTCCCACTGTCTACCCATGCAACCTTTTCTCACTTTGATATCTCTTTTAATCAGACTATCTGAAAGGAAGAGAACACCATATGAGGTAGTGAGAGATTACTTCCTCTCTCCTTGCATCTTTAGTCTCCTTGAGGAAAATTAATCTCTTCTGGGGCGTCCCTGTACAGCAAGCAAGTCATTTTAATAATAGAAAACTGCATGTCGAGTTTAGCAGTTGCCTTAATTAAAAGGTGATCACCAGAGGGTTGCTTTCCTATCGTGTTGTTGACTTAGAAATGGAAAATAATTGGCACATGATAACCAGCAGAGGGATGCCACTCAGAACATGTTAGCTGTTGAAAAAGAATAAGTAATAACTTGATGATATCGTTTACATTTATATAGGGGACACTTAATGTTTCTCTTCAGTTATTAGCATTCCACAGATAAGCAAAGACATTACCTTGAACTTTCTTCCTCATGATTATCCACTTTCTTTCTCTGACAATTGATGAGCTTGACAGTCTTGTTAAGCTGCCAAATTCATAATTTGCAGAGGCCCTAACTCTCTACCACCTGGGTAATAGCAAAGGGATGGCATACTACAAACCTGATGTACATCTTAATGAAAATGTCTTTTTTATAAGCCAGCTCGCTAGCCCATTGACATCTTGCAATCACTGTTGACCCTAGGTAAAATTGTGATATCTTCTGTCCCTTCAGACTCCTTGTTCTGCAATATTGTTTTCCTCCCTTGGCTACTTACCTCTTCTCTTGCCTATGGAGTTTGCTGATTACTGTTCTTTCCTCATTCATGCTCAGTGTCAAGAAAAATTCATCCATACTCAAATATAAATGACTTAAAACAGCTTAAGGTGTTACATGTCCCAGGATGATTTGTATTTTAAATTACATGAAAGAATTAAGCTATAGGAAATAAGACTGACAGTGAAATTGTAGGCAATTCTTTCTGAGTTTGGAGGATATGGGGAAATTCTGAATAGACCTGAAAATAAATCTCATAGACCAGTTCCAGTTCTTCTTAGATTGATAGATACCTGGATGAAACATTTATTAGGACCTTACCGTGTGCCAGGCACTATTACGCACTATAGAGACAAGTATAAGCAAGGAAGACAATTACTGACTTCAAAAAGCTTCCTTTCTTTTTTTTTGGCAGGGGGAAGGCAGGGCAATGGGGGTTAAGTGACTTGCCCAAGGTCACATAGTAAGTATGTCGAGTGTCTGAATCCTGATTTGAACTCAGTCCTCCTGACTCCAGGGCCAGTGCTCTATTCACTGTGCCACATAGCTGCCCCAAAAGCTTACTTTCTAATGGAAGAATACAACACAAAAAGGGGGAATAGATAAAAAAGAGAGGTAGAAATTGGAGGCCAAAGTTCTGGTGGGGAGCTTGAGGGTATGAGGTCCACTTACTTGTACTGTGATTTGTGCTGGAATAAAGCATGGGTCCAGGTGTTTAGTAACTGGGAAGGAGAAAAGGACATCACTATCCTTGAAGCCAGTATTTCAGAAATACTGAACATCAATTGATCGAGAATCACAGAATTACACAATTACAAAATCACAAAATCTCAGATTAGGAATGGAACTCAGAACTCATATACCTTCTCTCTAACATATGTAGGAAGTGGTCTTCCAATTTGGAATTGAAGACTTCAGGAAAAGGGGAATCCATTTCCTCAAGTGATCTTAAGATGGTGTCTGTAACTGTCTTTTAAAATATTCCATAACTCTTTTAACATTGGTTTCTTTTATGATACAATGCATTATACTTTACTTATTTAATATTCTGAGAGAGGTTTCACCAACCTCCCAGAGGGATCCAAGAGACAAAATAAGGTTAAGAACCCTGTCCTACCTCAAAGGAGCCTATTACCTATTGTATAAATCTAATTGTAAGGACAGTTTTCTTTGCATCAAGCCTAAATTAAAATTACCATCCAATGGCTCATTATTCCTGTTTGAAGCCAAGTAGAATAAATCAAATCTTTCTTCTCCAAATAGTTCTTTATATATTTCACTATAATAAATAATAATAATAGAAATGAAATAATAATAATGGTTAGCATTTATGTAGAACCTGTGTGTCAGGCACTGTGCTAAGGGCTTTATAGACATAACTTCACTTGATCCTTACTAGAGCCCTGGAAAGTAAGTGCTTTTATTATCTACCTTTTACAAATGAGCAAACTCAGGCAAACAGAAATGAAGTGACTTGCCTGAGGTCACACAGCTGGTAAATACCTGAGTCTCTATTTGAACTCAGGCAGGTCTTCCTGACTCCAGGTTCAGTGCTATATTCACAGTGTTGTCTAGGTGCCCCAATAAGTATTCTCTTCTCTAGGCTAAACATTCCTAGTTCCTTCAACAATCCCTTGAAAATCCTACCATGTTCTTCAGGTTACTGCTTATTGATATCCTTCTTAAAACTTGGCCACCAAACCAGTTTGCCTGATCTTTAAAAAAGAATACTAGTTGTTTCATCAACATCATTTTCTGTTTTTTATTTTTTGTTCGTTTGCTTTATTTTTGTTTTTCCCCTGTGGTCTACGCTAAATAGCTCTGGCCTGGAGACTTGAACTAATTCAGAGTAGCATTTTTACATCCCCATTTATCTTGCTTTCCAACTCCCCATTGGCCATTTCTGTTTTGTTTTATCCTCTCCAATCCAGGGGTCGTTGTTTTAGACAGATAAAGCAGAAGCTAAGAGTTAATTACTCCTACTTTTTCATAAGAAGGATTGATCATGGATTGGAGGCTAGATGAAATCTCAGATTCTATATAGTTTAATTCTGTAGCTGTACAAATGAAGAAGCTGAGCCCCACAAAGAGATTTGCTTAAGGTCACAGAGGTATTAAGTAAACAAAATGGGATTAAAATCCAGGGTTCCTTCCACTTTACCATGATGACATCCATTTTTGGATTTTCTGTATCACCTATTATCACTGTCATATTCGGCCTGAGCCATTTCTCTATCCTTCCTTTGGTCCCACTCTTTTCATACATACATTCATTCATATATACATACATACATACATACATACACACATGCATACATACATACACATATCTATATCTACTTTTCTGTAGCACTTAGCTTCTCTCACAGCTTCAGCATCAACTCATTCTAAGTATTCATGACACTGTTCTACAGGATTATGACAATTTTTTATTCATTTTTCGTTTCTACCTTTTCCTTCCATCTTGTGTGTGTATATATAAAAATCTGCTTTCCTCAGTGAATTGCCTTTTCATCCATATTTTTCTCTTTGGATAACTGACTCATCTCATTATTACTTGTCTCAGTTGTTTCTCTTTGGATATTTAGAATTTCATTGCAGAGATTTCCTGAACCCTGCTGATTTTGTTGATCCTGTTCAGGGTGGTAGATATGTCTCTATGGATTGAGCATCTAACTCTACGGTGACTAGCACCATTTTAAACTATAGTTTGGTTTTCAGGCATTAGCATCTCCCTTTCTTCTCCTACATGCTCCAGATGGAAACTATGCAATATTCAATATTGGGAAACATTCTTCCTCTTGTTGCTCCTGCCTCTAGTAACCCATTCAAGTAATTCAAAGAAGCTATGTTTGATATTTATCTAGAGGCATAACTAATTAATTTCTGGAAAATAAATGAATAAACACTAAAAGTTCTACAGAAATATTTTAAATTATGTAGATAGAATGACTGATCTATTGGGATAATTGATAGATCTTTCATATGTGCTTCCATTTGAGAATAAGCACTGTTCCAGGAAAAAAAATAAAAAAAAAAGAACCTAACACCAAATGTTAACTTCAAGGTCTTTGGTAAGACATAATTGCCTGCTGAGTGTTAGCATAGCTTTAATAATCATATGATAATAGAAATCTACCCTGAATAGAAAGAGGAAATAAAATAAAAAATGCTGACAGAGACCAGGGCTCTTTAGAAATATGTATTTTGAGACAGAATTATATAATGTACTCGCCAATATGCAAAAAATAATGAAATAGAGATGGAAAACTCAAAAAAAGATTACACATTTAAATGTATTAATATTCATAATCACATGTTTTCTGTGAAAGTGAGCCTAGCTAAGATTCTGAGACACAGAACTACTCTAATTTTAATAGCAGTTATCTGACTCCAGAGACCTATGTTAGCTAAGGCAAAGATGATCAACAGAAATGCTAGAGAGCCTTGGAAACAAGCTCTTACAGGCTCTTATATTGACAGTAAGAGCATTTCCTTTTGGCTAATGGGAACGTAATAGATTTCAATAAAACTTTTTATCCTTGTACCCTCAGCAAAGGCCAAACTCACCAATCATAGTTGAAGAGACCATTTACCCAACGTACAAGGAAGAAATCTGGGTCGCCCAAGTTAAGACTAAAGGCGGTAGGTTAAGTGAACAGACCCACTTAAATATTTCACCTCCCCTAAGGAACAAAGATTTTTTTTTTTAAACAGCAAAAATAATTTGAAAAAATGGTATAGGCTTTCAACCTTACTCCGTATACACATCTTCCCTAGTCAACACAACTGGATTTGTTTGAGATGCATTTTTAACCCACATAGCATACTTATTTCTTACTTCATTAATAATACATTTGACACAAACCATTTTTAGCATCAAATGAAAAGGTACAAGAGCAGTTCAACTATCAAAGTCTAGAAGGCCACATTCTCCAGGGCACTCGGTTACATTTCCCTTTGCATTTCAATTCAAACAACAATTTCCTTACATCCAGGGTAAAGCATATTAATCTTAAAATGTCAATTTAGGGAAAGCCTTTTTTTAACAAAAGAAGTTTCATCTTTATAAGGAGTGGCTCTTTCAGAAAATAACTAATTAGAATGTACATAATAAACAAAACACATCTAGGGTTAAATATTTCAACATTAAATAATTTATGAATCTTGAAGATATTATTTCACTTGAGCATCTAATAGTGAACTCCTTTCCTCACAAACATAAGGTTTCTTTTTTTAAAAAAATTCAGTTTTTAATCAAAAGTATTTCTAGAATACATCTTATGTTTCCAAGAGTCTTGGAGCTTTAAGATCTAAATTAAGACATTTAATTCTTTTTTTTTTTTTTTTACCATTTTAACTTTTTATTTTAGTACAATTGTATTTTAGTTTGAAAATATTTGAATATACCTACCACCATTTCATCTGAGTAGACCTTAAAATGTCAGTGTTGGAGGGGCTGTGGGGAAACAGACATACCAAAAAGTCTGTGAATCGGTTTTTTTCTTAATTTTTGGCAGCATATTGGAGCAAAGAGAGTTCAGTTTTAAGAGCATGAGCAAGAGGATGTACCTGCTCCTTGAATTACATAATGAATTCACCATGGAGGTGCCCTGCCCCTATTCAAAACACTCACAGGTATTCTTTGTTTTATCGTTGGGTGAAGATTTAAATTTAATTGGCTTTTGAGCTGGAAGTAAACTTGCATACAAAATGCATTAACTGGCCAAATACTATCCACTTTCCTATCAGTGATCAGAATAAGACTCCAGGTGGATAGAGGTAGTGACAACGGTCTACTCTCCCCTCCCAGACCAACATGTAGTCTATGTTTTTCATGACCTGCTTTTTGCTTCTGTCTCTGTTGTATGTTTTCTCTCCTGCTCCACTTATTTGAAGGAAAACTAGGCAATGTATAGATTAGGCTATTCTCTTTTCAATTTTGAAAAGGTTGGAGGAGCCACCAGAAGTCTAGAAACTGGATTCCACACCTGGGTTTGCTGACAGCTGAGCCTGGTACAGGGGTAGAACCCTGATGAATTACCTGTTTGGTCCAGCCCTGAAAGGGATACACTGGTCAATTGAGACTTTCTGTCTTCCAATCAAAGGAACTGTGCCATATTCAGATGTGAACTGGGAGGGGCAAATGCTTTCTTTTTTTTTTTATTGCACATGAAAACACAAATCTCATTATATACAGGTTTTTAAAAAAAAAAACATGTCCTAAATTCAGTATGTTAATTCCAAAAGCTGTCTTGCTTGTCTGTGTCCCACTACACCTCCTTCTCTTCTGTACATTAAAAAAAAGCTCCATTGATGCTTTTTTGGTGTAACTATCAATAACTCCTCATCCCTACCACACATAAAACTTAAAAACAAACTCCCTTGTAACAAGTTAGCAAAATA
>CM053624.1:288130631-288157780 GCA_028646595.1 Phalanger gymnotis
GGTCCGTGTGGGACCGACCTTACCCAGAGACCATCCAGGCTGTCCTGGGGTGGGGCCTTGCTTCCCTCTGCCACTTTGTGGGTTCTGCAGCTCTAGAATTGGTTCAGAGCCATTGTTTTATAGGTTTTTGGAGGAACTTGGTGGGGAGCTCACGCCAGTCACTGCTTCCCAGCTGCCATCTTGGCTCCGCCCCCTGAATCTTTCAGGCAAATGCTTTCTTTCAACCACTTTGAATATGAGCTCACTTTCCCCAGGGACTAAACTTAGTAGAGCAGTCACCATTTACTCGTTTCTGTGTGGTAGTTTTTGTACTTTGGTTCTTGTTATGTATTTTTAGCATATATCGCTTTGTAAAAGGTAATCGATGTCACCAGTTATCTATAATATTGAGGAAATTTGGAGCTAAATGATATTGAGAACACATCAGAATGGGGCTGGAGATGAGAGCATTAGAATTCCTCACCTGACAAGAACTCTTCATCCCCTTTGACCCACTCATCCTACTATATCCCAGTAATATACTCCAAAGGCATCAATGATAAAAATGAAAGTCCCCTGTATAAACAACAAAGTCATATTAAGACTCTACGATAATTAAAAATGGCAAAGTATGTAACTTTAAATTTGGAGATGGATTAATAAATTTTACTAATGGAATGTAATAGAATATTATTGTTCCATGAGAAATTATAACCAAGAAATTCAGAGAAACATGGGAAGACTTTAAGAACTGATGAAAAGCAATGGAAGTAGAATGGAGAAAACAATGTAAATAAACAATGTAAATGAAAACAATGGTAAATGTAGCTAAATTTAGATTAATTATAATAATATTGGTCTCAGGAGAGCAAAAAGAGTAGGAAATAAAACCTTTCTCAGTTGAGAAGGAAGGAGTATGGATACAAAACATTTTTTTGTTGTTAGTCATGGTCATTTTGCCAATTAGTTTTGAATGATTTTTTTCTTTGTTAATAAAGGAGGATTCAGTAATGGGTTGGGGACATATTGGAAAATAATATTAAAAAGACAAAAAATATTAATTAGAGAGACAATTCACATCAAAGCAGAGCCTCCTAATTTATTGATGAAGAAAAAATAATAATGTGCAGCTCTAGTTTTATTCTCCAAATATGAGACTATGCAACCTACTTTTATTAAACACAGAGCCAGAAACACATACACACACACACACACACACACACACACACACAAACTTACTTTTTTATTTACTAATTTTAGATTAGTGAATTTTAGATTTGGCAACTTACTAATTTTATTAGAAGCCAATTTTCCATCATTAATAGAAATTATAGTGTTTGGAATTCATGGTAGGGATATTAATATTCTTAATTTAAAATTTCATGAATTCTGAGGGGTTTTCAGGCAGCATATGTGAATCAAAGCTAGGAGAAACATTCTATCTTTTTTATCCAAATTTTTTGAAGCCTACAGCTAACTGATAGAGGATATTTTTAATTGGAATTTAGTTTTGTTTTCCTGAAGAACTTCTGTTCTAGGTCGTTAAATAAGGCCTGTTTTTTAATATTGTAAATATGTATTCTGTTTTCTAAATTTACTAGAATTCAGAACATCATTCACACAGAGGACATCTGGATTTAGGCCCTCAATTTATTAGTACTTGCACCTATTTTGGCTTGAGTGCAATGTGGAAAATGATATCAAGGGTCACAGAATCCTAAACTAAGTTAGAAAAGAACTCAAGGTCCTATAGCTAAGCCTCTTAACACATTAAAGATTAATTTCCACACAGTCCTGACTGTAGATATACAGATTTTACTTAGAAATTAATGCTTTATGAGGCAATCCACTCAGTTCTTTTTTTATACAACACGATTAATTAGTTTTTTCTTTATATTTAGCCAAAATCTGCCTCTGCATATTTTTTACTTCAGATTGTAACTGTTGAATTCTGATCCTTACTAAAACATTTTAATAGTAAAAATGTCAGACATCTGTGTTCAAAAATACTTATAACAAAAATGTCTGTCCTACAAAAAAGATTACTATAATGTCGAAGTTTTTATTTGTACATTTTTATACAATGGAACACCTATGGAAGTTCTGATGGTTGTGGAAAGAGCTCTACATCTGGAGTTACAAGAGTCACAAATCCTGGGTTTGAGTCCTCACTCTTCTATTTTCAGCTGTGTGACTATGAGTGGTATTCACCCTTTCTGGGGGCATCAGTTTCCTAACCTATGTAAAGAAAGAGTCTACCCCTGAAATTCCAGCGCTCTGCTTCACCATCCATTGGAGTTCATTAAAATAGGATTTTGCCTGTGAATCAAACCTTGGGAAGTTTAGGCAGTAAGTTATTGCTGTCTTTTGTAAACTCAACAAGCTAAGCAAAATTGAATATGAAGGAATGAAGATTAGTGACCCATGGATGAATTAGAAAAGCTCTAGTCCATAAAGCTTGAGTCTCTAGTGTGGCAGATGTATACCATTTACCTTTAACTTTCGTAGACCTTTCCCATAGATGAGTCCTACCCCTCTAGTCACAAGTCTCCTACTTCCTCCTAAAAGTATTTTATGCTAATATTTCTTACTGCCTCATTAATCTTTGTTTTCTGTTAGGCCTATTTTTAATTTTCAAAGCTTTTAATATTTGGATAGGGTTTACTACTGTCTGTTCTAAAATATTAATTCAACTTGCCATCCTTTCCTCCCCAAGTATTTCATTTTGTATTGCTTATTTCATTCCCCTCTGCCTCCAGAGACTGTTATAATACCTATGGCTAAAATATCCTTTTCTCTGAGGACCTATCATGGAGTTTCTCTCTTCTCTTATGTTTACTCCTTGGGGGTCTCTCAGTCCAAGGTATTTCTTCACTCTGTTTGTCGTTTTCTTCTGTTTTTCATACATTCACTTTCTTTGTTTGGGACTTATGCTTGAGTCAATCTTTGCTCCTATACTTCTGATTGGTGTAAAGGGAGAGATTACACTTGATCCTGAGAATAGTGGCTAAGACTAGGTTCCACCATCTATCTTTGTTCTCTGCTGTGATTCAGGCCTAGAATAGAAATCATTAAGCATTTGTTAAGTATCTACTACATATAAGACACTATGTTAAGGCTGGCTGAATATTAGGTCTGTCTGGGGTTTTCTGGAAGGTAGGTCCAACACAGGTTGCCTGGAAACTTCTCAGAGCCTGTTTCCTATTGGTTTCCCCTACGGGGCCTAGAGAATGGCTATCCCAAGAGAAGTCATAAGGATATTTCCGGAATTTTTCCATCTGTCACTCTTCAGGGTATAAAAACCACTCCTTTGAGGAGACCTGGGGACATTTTAGAATAGGGTAGTCTGTTTTTTTGCCATATAGTATGGTTGATATTTTTGGTTCTAGGAATATGTCTAAATGTGGGAGGCTGAGACTCAGAAACAGCTATGCTGAAAGGGCTAGTGGGAATAAAATGCAGGGCTATCGATTTTCACCTGATGATGTATATCCCTCAGTAAGGACAACTACCACAAAACAAAAATAATGAATGTTGCAAAATTACAAATAGCAAGCCTGGCTCATAAGAACAGCTATGAACAAACACTTCCTCCCATTATTTTACAGAAATGGAGAATCCATTGGTCTGGGGGGAAGGAGTGGGGAGGAAGGTTTGCACATATTGACATTTCAGTCCTTTTTTGTTGTATCTGACTCTTCATGACCCCATTTTGGGTTTTCTTGGCAGAGATACTAGAATGCTTTGCCGTTTCCTTCTCCAACTCTTTTTACAGATGTAAAAACTGAGGCAAACAGGGTTAAGTGACTACTAGGAAGTATCTGGCTCCAGGCCCAGTACTCCGTCCACTGCTCCACCTAGTGGCTCCCTATATTGTTATGCTTTAAAAAAAAGTCAATTGATTTTATTGATTTCTTTTCCCTTCTCTTCCTCTTTTTCTTTAAAAAAATATATATTACATAGGATTTCTCTCTGAGGAGGGGAATATAAAGGGAGATGTTGGCAATGTAAAAACAAAATATGGCAATAAAGTTCATGTGGAAAAAAATACAACTATCATTTTTGTGTTCCTATACATCATTCCTTAATGGAACCTAAGACACAGTCAGCTTTTTTTAACTGCTATATCATTGTTGATTCAATGAGTTTCCAGTTGACTAAAAATGCCAGACCTTTTTCAGACTAACTCCTATTCAATCACATGTCCTCCACTGTGTACTTCTGAAGTTGATTTTTAAAACCCGAATGTAAGGCTTTACATTTGTCTTAGTAATTTCATTTTATAAGATATGGCCCAGTGTTCTAGTCTGGTAAGACCTTTCTGACTCCTGACTCTCTGATATAGTGCACTATCTCATCCAGCTTTCGCCAAGTCCTTGCTAAAAATGTCAAGCAACACAGAGTAAAATATACATTTCTAAGGCTCCATTGGATACCTTCCCAGTTACCATAGAACTAATTACTGCTTTTTAGGTTCTGCAAAACAATCAGTTCTGAATCTGCTTGATTATATTTTTGCCCAACATGTATCTTTTATCTTTTCTGTAACAACAATAGCAGCAGCAGCAATAACTAGCATTTATGTAGAGCTTTAAGTTGTGCAAACTGCTTTAAGATATTTAATCTCATTTGATCCTCACAACAAAGCAGATGAGGAAACCAAGGCAGACCAGATGAGAAGTGACTTGCCAGGGTCACATGGCTAGTACACATCTGAGGATCCATTTAAACACAGGTCTTCCTGATTCTAGGTCAAAGCTCTATCCACACTGTAACACCTAGCTGAGAGATTTCATCAAGTTCTTTGGAGAAATCAAAATAAACTATATGAACTATATTATGCTGACAATCCTGATAAATGCTACTTCAGGCACTTACTAGACACATGAGTCTACTAATCCTCTCAAAAATTAAGGTTATTCTGACATGACTTGTTGATGATGAAGCCATGCTGACCCTTAAGTAATCATTGTTTCCTTTGTCAAGATGTGTACTGAACATCCTTTTAATAATAAAGACTGAAATTGGATCAAGACTTGCGCTCATGCTCAATGGTATAAAGTTTGCAGTCTCTACCCTGCCCCTCCTTTTTTTTAAAAAAATCACACTTGCCTGCCTTCAATAGTAGGGTACTTTACTCTTTCTCCTAGTCTTTCAAATGTAGTGAGTAGCTAAGTAATCATACCAGGTGCCTTGAATTCATCAAAAGCATCCAGGTATCCTCTTATTATTCCTCATTCATCTCGGGTACTAATTCCTATTAGTCATTTCTATTCTACCTTTTGTTGTTTGAAAAGCTTCCCCTTCACAGAGAAAAAAAAACCAGGAAGATAAAAGTTAAGACAGAGGGGTGACATGCACCTTGATAAATGCAGGGTTTCCCAAAGATATTGGTGATTTTATGCAAAGCAAAAAACTATCCCTAAGTCTTTTGAGACACCCCATGTATCTATCAATATTGCATAAACTAGAATATTACAAGTGAGTAATGGTCCTAAGTGCTGTGAAGTTAAACCCATCTGTTTTGAAAGTCTCTTCTTTTCTTGAGAGGCAGTGTGGGATGGTAGCCAAAATGCTGGATTTGAAATCAGGAAAGCTTGGGATCAAATGCTGCTTCAAATAATTACTAGCTGTGTGACCCTAAGTGAGTCACGCAATCTCTCTGAACTTTGGTTTACTTATCTATAAAATGAAGGGAGTGAACTCAGTGACTTCTAATGTTCCTTCTAGCTCTCATAACTAACCCTGTGATTTTTGTTCTTTTCTATTTTTGAACCCTGGTCTTCGCTATAAATGTTTAAGGGGTTAGTCACTACAACAGTCTCCTTCGAACACACCTCCCTTACTTTAATCTTCAACATGTTTTTATGTTTCCTTTCTTCTTTTCAAAAACCATTAAGAAAAAAAAAACTTTAAAAAAATCCATCAATAGTATGTATGAGTGCCACTTTACCAATCTCCATATGCCCTAAGGTTTCACCAAGGACACATTTATTCGTAAGAGCTGCTAACAATTTGCGTTTCTATAGTGCTTTTACGAAATCCATGTAAATATAAGGATAATTTTCCCTATTTTACAAATGAAGAACCTGAGGTTCAGAGAAGCATTATTTAAAGTCAAAAAAGTTATACAGAAATTGCTTGAGCATTGAGTAGTTGCTTGGATTTGAATTCAGTTCTTCTTCTTTCAAGACTGGTATGATTTTGACTAATACAAACTGCCTCTATTCACATTACACAAAACATGAATTTCAGCCAATTTTCAGTCAAGTCCAACCCTTAGTGATCCCATTTGGGGTTTTCTTGGCAAAGATGCTGGAGCACTTTGCCATTTATTTCTCCAATTAAATAATGAATTCTAGCACCTAATTTCCAGTTCTTTTCTGTCTAATAAGCAACTCTCTTGATATAGGCCACATTAGCAATTCTCTTTCTTTCTCTCCCTCTCTCCCTCTCTGTCTCTCTTTCTCCCTCTCTCTCTCCCCCTCCCTCTCCCTCCCTCCTTCCCTCTCCCCTCCTCTCCCTCTCTCCTTTTCTCCCTCTCTCCCTCTCCTATTTTTAAAAATTTAGAGTCTACGATTCAACTTCCTCAGGACACTGGCAATATACATCCAACTGATGACCTAAGTGGATAAATTAAATGAAGGTGTCCAAAATGAATTTTCTTCACTTAGAATGTATTTTCCCATGATTAAAATTCTCATCCTTGATAATCTCCACAACTTAAAATATCCCATTTTGGCAAATACCAACTTAGAAGAATCCAAATTCTCTTTTGACCAACCAAGTCCCATGAAAAGGTCACAGCAGCAGGGCTTTGATTTGCTAAGTTGGGTTCCTTCAACTCTTGGAAATCAGAGGGACAATTAAAGTTTCAGCAGTTGAAAATTATCCATTAATTAGAGCTGGGCGCAAGCACCCATGAAATACAGGTGATAACCATAAATCAGAACAATTAGTCTGTCTAGAAAAGCAACATGATCAAATCAGAGCCACTGTACCAGCTGCTCATTTAATCTAAGGTTGCAATGTTTTTCCAGTTCTTGGGAGATAACCCTGTACAGGATGGAGTGTGAATCTGACAACTCTGCATCCTTCACAATTATTTAGTACTATGAGAGGATTTCTCCCTTGATTTTCTTTTAGCAGATTTTTGGACTTTAAGTGAAATCCACGATTACTATCAAAAATGCGAAACTCCTGAAATCTAAGGCCAAGTTTTGCTTCAGAGCAATGACAAGATTGTACAGATTCATCAGTGGGTGGTTCTCTTTATGTCCCTCATCAATAGCATTAATGATATCACCACAGGCATGTGTGACCAGAAAAGGAGGCTATCCATTCGCCTTAACATTTGCTTTAAAGTGAGCTACATAATAAAGCCAAGTGAGGTGTTTATTTCAAAGTCACAAAATTTTGAAGGCAACAGAGCAAGAATAAGGGACAACAGATGGACCAACATTGCTAACTGAGGTATTAAAAGAACCAAGGGGGAAAAAGCTTAATTAGATTCTATACGGAGGATTTTGAAGAAAGATTAAAACTGCTGAGTATGGAGAAAATGTGGGAGAGCTTTAGTCTGCATTTTTTTGGAGGAAAATACTGATGGAGATGAGATTATAGACCCAAATAAGTAGTGAAGTGGAGGATGACTAAAGGGATGATTAATTTTCAGGAAATGCTAAGGATCACTATTTTTGTTTTCTTTTGTTTTGTTTTTAGTCTAGATCAGTGATTCCATTGGTATCCAGAAGTCCCAGAAAGGAAATTCTCACTACTATTACGGATCAATTCTTGTCAACTATTTACAAGCCCCATTCAAATATTCTTTGTGTGCGTATGTGTGTGTGTGTGTGTGTGTGTGTGTGTGTGTGTGTGTGTGTGCATTCTAGACTTTTTGACAGTCTGCTGAAGCCTATGGATCCTTTTTCAGAATGATGTTTTAAAATACATAAAATGAAATACCTAAGATTACAGAAGAAACCAATTTTATTGAAATAAAATTATAAAAAATATTTAGAAAAACAGGTTAAGAGATCAAAAATTTAGAATCCCTTTGTAGATTTAGGTTTAGATTAAGCTTAGGACCGCTGAAATGGTAACTGACTTGTCTTTAGTGACACAGCCAGTATGTGTCTAAGGCAGGATTTGAAACCAGGTCTTCCTCCCTTGGAAACCAGCTCTGACTACATACATCATACCTGCCTTTTAGAATAACTTCCTGTCACTTATTATAAAAATATTGATCTCATGCTATAATCCTTTTTTTGGTATTGTGGATACAGAATTATCACATATAGGTATAACTTCCTCATAGCAAAATCCTTCCAATGGTTTACTAACTAATCCTTTAGACCATTTACTATCAAACTTCTACCTTATATCAAAGATAGTTATAGTTTCCAGTGGACTTGTAAGTAGTGAAATAAGTGTTAGGAGGACATAACCACTTTGCAAAATATCCATTTGCTTCCCAATTGCCAAGAAAATTATGCTGGTTATGCCAATGCCTATGTAATATTGTATCTGTTAAGCAACATGACTGAGAATTTCCTGGCAAAACGTTTCAGACAATCACATTCCCTGATCAGCTTGCTCATTACACTAAGGGGAGTCGGGAGAATTCCTCTTGATAGACTTCATTGTTTGTCATTCCAGAGGTTAAAAAAAAAAGACTCTAAGTGTATGAAATAAGGGGTGGGGACAGGATTAGGGGAAGGCAGAAATTGTCAGAATATGCTGACTTGCCAATAAAGACTAACTGTAAGCTGGAAGGCATATAAGCTGTGATATCTAATTTCTATGCTCTTTAAGAGCTAAGGGAGGAAAATGAAAGGGGAAAAAAGGAGACAGGGAATCAGTGAGCATAAGCAAAGTATCAGGAAATCAGGAAAAGCAACCAAGATCTCATTTTCCCAAGATGCTGAGCTCTAGATGAGTTTATTTCTTTTAATGAGCATATTTTTTTCTTAGACTCCTCCCCCAACACCTATCCCCATTTCCTATTGTCCTTGTATTTTCAATACATGAGGGTTATGTTATTAGTCTGGAATAACAATGTTTGTCTCATAAGGCCCGTTTCATAGCCTTGATCAGTAAATAGAATACTACCGGGTATTTGTACAATGTACCTGCTCACACAGTATAATTCAGAGAGGTACCTGTAGATAATGGAAAGCATTCTAGATTTAGAATCAGGAGAGTTTTAGATTCAAATGTCATTTCTGGCCTTTATCATGAACAAGTTGTGTAATCTCTATGAGATTCAATTTCCTCATCTGTAGGAGGAAGATAACAACACCTGTGTTGCTTATCGTTCAGGGTTTTTGTGATTATCCAATAAAATAATGTCTGAAAAACACTTTTAGGGGAATAGACCTGCAATTTCATTGGTATAAGTAAACTACTTCCTCTGAAACTTATAGGCATCGTGAGTTACCGGTGAGTAAATAGAGTTTATAGGACTTGTCCAGCATCTTATAACCAGTGTGTGTCAGAGGCATAGATGCCTTGTACACAAGTTTTGCTGATTCCAAGGGTAGCTTTTTTCTCATCTCAAACACACTCCTGATTGGTGCTATCTCAAGATAAGGAATAGTTCTGTGATTTAATTGCTGTACACAATTCCTAGGTGAGGGAATTCGTTCTGTCCGTTATTCAGCCTGGCACTGACTGGCAACTGTATTGCCCATACACAGTTCTGGGTCACAGTTACAAGAGGGAGAGGAGCACTAGAAAGGTGGCTACAGAAGAACAGAGGAGATGGTGATAGTTTTAGGGTTATGAGAAGTTCTAATTCTTGGTGCTGCAGGGGAATAAGACTCCGTCCTGGGTAAAGAACAGAGCGGAGACCAGGAAAGCAGTGACCACACCTCTACCCAAATTATAACATCTTGGAAACACTGAAAAATTTGTAAATCCTCAGAACTCTTCTGAAATCAGCAGCAAGAAAAAGCCTAGTCTGTGACAGTTCCTTGTCACTCTTAGGTGAGCAGAGCCCAAATTTCACATAATGATCAAAGTCAAAAAAAAGATGCAGGAAAAATGAACAAATTACAACAATAACAAGGACTTCACCATAAAAAGCTACTATAGTGGCATGGAAGACCAAGACACAAACTTAAAAGAAGATAATAATGTAAAAACATTATTTTGCTACAAGCAAAACTTCAAAGAAAAAATGCTAATTTGACCCAAGCCCAACAAAAATTCCTGGAAGAGTTAAAGAAAGAGATGAGAGTAGCAGAGGAAAAATTAGGAAAAGAAATGAGAATGATTCAAGAAAATTATGAAAAAGAGAATTAACAGCTTGGTAAATAAGTCACAAAAAAACAAAATGCTGAAGAAAATAACACCTTCAAAAATAGAATTTGCCTAATAGTTAAAGCAGCACAAAATTCACTAAAGAAAAGAACTGCTTAAAAAGCAAAACTGGCCAAATGGAAAAAAGAGGTGTAAAAATTCACTGAATAGAATAATTCCTTAAAAATTATAATTGGGCAACTGAAAGCTAATGACTCCATGAGACATTAGGACACAATAAAACAAAATCAAAAGAATGAGAAAATAGAAGACAATGTAAAATATCTCATTGGAAATACAACCGAGCTGGAGAAAAGATAAAGGATAGATAACTGAAGAATTACAGACTATCACGAAGCCATGATATGAGAGATAGAGAGAGAGAGAAAGAGAGAGAGAGAGAGAGAGAGAGAGAGAGAGAGAGAGAGAGAGAGAGATAATATTTCAAGAAAATAAAAAGGAAAACTGCCCTGACAGTTAGATCCAGAGGGTGAAATAGAAATTGAAAGAATTCATGAATCACCTCTTGAAAGAGATCCCCAAATGAAAACTCCCAGGAATGTTATAGTCAAATTCCAGAGCTCCAGGGTGAAGGAAAGAATATTGCAAATAGCCAGAAGGAAACAATTGAAATATCATGAAGCCACAAGCAGGATCATGCAAGATTTAGTGGCTGCCATGTTAAAAGAGAAGAGGGCTTGGGGTATGATATTCCAGAAGGCAAAATACTGGGATTAAAACCAAGAATAACATACCCAGAAAAACAGAGTATAATCTTCAAAGGAAAAAATGGATATTTAATGAAATAGAGGATATTCAAGTATATTCCTGATGAGAAGACCAGAGCTAAATAGAAAATTTGACATTCAAACACAAAACTCAAGAGAAACATAAAAAGGTAAACATGAAAAGAGAACATGAAAGATGAATAAAAATTTAATTTAATAATTTTAAAATTTTCAACATGAAAGAGAAATCGAGTTATTCAATAAAGTTAAATAGTCTACATTCCTATATGGAAAGACGATAAATATAAGTCCTAAGAAATTTATCATTATTTGAGTGGTTAAAAGGAGTTTACATAGACAGATGCCATGTGTATGAGTTGATTACCTTAAAATGATCTCCAAAAAAAATATGAAAGGGTGAGCAACCAGATGCACTGAGAGAAAGAAGAAGGGAGAGGTAGAATAGGTAAAAATCTTCTCACATAAAAGAGGCCCACAAGGAAGAATTTTTATAGTGGAGGGGGAAATAGGACAGATCACAAACAGTGCTTCAAACTTACTTTTATCAGAATTGGTTGAAAGGGGAAAAAATACTCTCATGCGCGCATGGACACACACACACACACACACACACACACACACACACACACACACACACACACACAGTTTTATATAGACAAGCTATCTTACCTAATAGGAAAATAGGAGAAGGATATAATAGAAAGGAGGCAGGGGAGGATCAAAGGGAGTGAAGATTAAGATAGAGAGTGGCTAGAAGCAAAACACTCTTTTGAGGAAGCACAAGATAAAAAGAAAGTAGAATAAACCAAAGAAATTGAGATGGAGGGAAATACACATTTAGTACCCATAACTGTCAATGTGAATGGGATAAGCTATAGGTTTCCCAAGTGGGTGTTACTACCACCTGGGAGGCCCTGGAATGATCCAGGGGGTTGTAGTAGCTTTGGGTACAATTGGCGGGGTATTGAATAAAAATAAGGGGGCAGTGCAAGCATAAGGAAAGAAGGGAAGAGAAGACAATTTTGAAAAAAATTGTTTGTACATCTTTCATCTGTTGTGTGATAGAATTAAAGTCAAAATGATTACATTATTTTCCAAATAAACACACAAAATGTAAGTTATAACCAATCAGTGGCAAAGTAGGTCAACAGATCTTATCAAGCAAGTGTTGGCAGGTGAGTATGTTACACGCTGTCGGGAAGTTGAACATATATCGGCAGGAATATGTGCATGTAATAACTTATTTACAATACAGTATCAGATGGTCACATGATACAATATTACATCACCAAAATTTCAATGCAGGAAAAACCCCACAGTTACAATAAATTATTAAATTTAAGATAGCTCATTGAAAAAAAATATTATATATATATATATTTTTTGGAAATGATTCAACTTAAAAAAAAACATTAAAGGTTTAAAGAAAATAGATTTCGAGGGGGTGCTGAGTAATCTTTTTTTTTTAATGGGGCAGTAGGCTAAATAAGTTTGGGAACCTCTGGGACAAGCTTACTCATAAAACAGGAATAGAGAGCAGAATGGGTTAGAAACCAGAAACCAACAATCTCTTGTTTACAATAAACACCCTTAAAACAGAAAGACACACAGAGTTATAATAAAGGGCCAGAGCAGAAACTATTAAGATTTGGCTGAAGCAAAAAGGCAGGGAGAGAAATCATGATCTCAGACAAAATAAAAGCAAAAATAAATCTAATTAAAAGAGATAATCTTTTGATAAAAGATGCCATAAACAATGAGGTAATATATAAAAAAGTTTTATAACAAGCATCTCTGATAAAGGCCTCATTTCTCAGTTATATAGAGAAGGCAAATTTATAAAAAATAATAGCCAGTCTCCAGTTGATAAATGGCAAAAAGTTATGAAAAGGAGGTTTTCAGAAGAAGAAATCAAAGCTATCTATAGTCAAATTAAAAAGAAATATTCTAAATCACTATTGATTAGAGAAATGCAGATCAATCAACTCCAAGGTACCACCTCACACTGTAACTGTTTTAAAATGATTAATTAAGTGTCTTTGATTGATTCTTACCAGGTGCTAAACCCCAGGCCCAAACCCATATCTATTAGGTGCTAAGCCTATGTGGGCATGAAGCCCTCAGGGTCCTAAGGGGAGTTGCTAAGATCAGAGCCAATAGTAAGAGCTTAAGTTCTGGTCACTCAGATGACGTTTGATGATGTCCAAAGACTATAAAAAGAGAGAACGGAGCTATTTGCTTGGGGTTCTCACTCTTGGTGGTGTGCTGATGTGGAGACTTGGGCGGCTGTAGTTAAGAGCCTTCTAGCTTGTAAATCCCAATGTAACTGTGCATTGAGATTTGAATCAGACAAGGTCTGTCTGTTGATGTTTGTAATTTGTTTGTATTTGCTCTGAAGCTCAGGGGCTTTTTCCCCTGAACTAAGTGAATGATTTTTGTATACTGGATTAAAGTAAGATTGTTAACCCCTTAGTAAAGCAGATCAAAAGAACCAGAGCTTGCAGCATTCTGTGAGCTGGTCGTTGTTGGTTTTACACCCCTATAGCAGTTGCTAGCCAGATTGTTGCAACACACAATTACCAGAAATGACAAAGGCTTGAGATGATGGGGGGAAATAGGTACACTAATGAGCTGTTGGTGGAGTAATAAACTGGACCAGCCATTCTGGAAAACAGTTTGGAACTATGCCCAAAATGCTACAAAACTGTTCATATCCTTTCACCCACAAATACCACTATTAGGTCTCTATCTCAAAGACGTTAAAAACAGGAAAAGAGATCTATATGTACAAAAATATTTATATTAGTAATTTTTGTGGTGGCAAAGTATTAGAAATTGAAGGGATGCTCATCATCTGGCAAGTTGTGGCATATGATTATTATGGAGTACTACTGTGTTATAAGAAATGACAAGTGGGGTGGTTTCAGAAAGAAAACAAACCCAAAACATGGCAACATGTGCATGAAGTGATGCAAAGAAAAGTGAGAAGAAATAGGAGATCATTGTGCACAGCAACGTCAATGTTGTAATGATGATCAACTGTGAAAAACTTGTACTAACGATGAAATAAATGCTATCTACCTCAAAAGAGAGAATTGATTTTCTCACTTCCTTTTTTTTTGCTTTTCTTTCTTTTTTTTTTTTTGCTTTTTTTGCAGTATGACAATATGGTATTGAAAATGTTTTGCATGACCTCATATATATAATTGATACCATATTGCTTTCCTTCTCAGTAGATGGGGAGAGGTGTTTGATAGAGGGAGAGAATTTGGAATTCGAAATTTAAGAAGAAAAGAATGTTAAAAATAAATTATATATTATATATATATGTATACACGTGTATACATATCTATATCTATATATGTATATGTGTGTGTATATATACATATACATGTGCGTATATATATATATATATATGCACATGTATATGTATATACAACACAAAAGCTCTGGTAAGTCTTACCAAGCTATGAAGACTTTGAATATTAGCCCAATAGAAAAAACTATTTCTTTCCTTGAAGGACCAGGCTAACTTCTAAGAGGATCATTAGTAGATGTTTGGTCACCAAACAAGAAGGTAAACTTTTTTTTTTTTTACCACAGCTATTCACGAAGTACATTTATTAACTGTGAAAGAGTTGCTGTGTATCAATGGAGGGAGTATCCTCTCAGATGAAATCACAAATAGTTTGAAATATTAGCATGTGGTCAGCCAAATAAATGAAGAGGGAAAAAGATATGTTAAGGCAAAGAATATCATGTGCTTATGTAGGAAAGCCAACATTTTGATATACAAAAACTTCCAAAGCATACAAAGTCAGGATTTATTTAATTTGAGACAGAACATATCTGTGTTTTAGCTGAAATAATTGCAATTTGTAGGAAAAAATAGTTTCCACTAAGGTTTCTTTGTCATAATCAAGCTGCATGGAACACATAAATTATAATATGAATCCATTCCCTGAAAGCGAAACACTTAAAATGCAAACAAAAGAACCTCCTGCTGCACCTATAAAGAAGATGAGTTCAAAATTTAAGATAACATTAAAACAGATATAAAATTAAAGGTATTGCAGTCATGTGCTCAAATGGAGGGCTAGTGCAATACAAGAAAAGGTGAGAGAAAGCGGCTGACAGAAAAAGTCTTTGAAAAGGGAATCAGGAATCGCCAGGCCCTTTCTTTTCCAACAAATTCTTTCAGAGACATAAAAGGAAAACAATTCATTCACCTTCTAAAAAAGAGTCCTGATCAAAGTAATCAAATAGGCAATTGGCAAATTAATTTTCACTCATGAAAAAAAAATCTTTTGCTTGTTATTCTTTAGCGGTGTTCAGCAAAATAGCTCCAATATGGTATTACCCTAACAGCCAAAAGGAATGTATACACACAATAATTTCCATGAAAAATTATATATGGTCCTCCAATCAGAGCTTGCTCTGCAGTTATGGGCAGGCATAAGAGAGGAAAGGCAGATGAGCAGTGTGGGAAAGAATCAGGGCTTTGTGATTTTTTTACTAAATATACTTTTTTATACGTGTTCACTCTTTTATTTCATCCTATTTTATTTTTTGACCCCAACCTTTCCCAATCTGTCCTCCCGTTACCTTTGACTTAAATATCTATCTATCTATCTATCTATCTATCTATCTATCTATCTATCTATCTATCTATCTATCTATCATGTCTGTCTGTCCATCTATCTATATATTTATCTACCTACTTATTTATTTATTTTATGTTACACAAAATTGGAAATCCATCCTATGTAGTTGGTTGCATCTTAGGTCAAGTGCTGTTCAGTAAACATTCATAGAATTGAACATGACAGATACCATTTCATAATGGGTTGCTCTTGCACTGGTGGCTTGATACAACCGCACTGCTATAAATGAATTAGGATTCCAGAAGGTTAATGTGTGCATTAACCATTTTTTTTCTGTCAAAATCAATTTATGCAATGGAATTAGAAATTTGTGTTGCAAAGTATAGTTACAGTAGTCCAGAATTGTGATTGCCTCAGCATGGGGAATTCCCAGTGTGGAAACACCTTCCACTGCAGCAGATTAGCCACTTTTCCTTAACTTAGCCTTAGAAAAAAAGGAGGGAAAGAACATGCATTTTTGAGTGCCTACTATGTGCCAGGAAGTATGTCCTATATTTAGAGCTTTGCAAATAAGATCTCATTTTATCTTCATCACAGCCATGTGTGATAGGCTCTATTATTATCCCTATTTTACAGTTGAGTAACCTGAAGCAGATATAGGTGGAGTGACTTGTTCACTGTAAGATAGCCAGTAGGTGTCTGAAGCATAAGGTATGAGGAGCATTGAGAGGATAGGGAATTTGCTCCTGGTTACATGGATATTGTATGTCACAGGCAGGACTTGAATCCAGGGCACTTTCCTGAACTGAATATTGGCCATATCCACTACACCTTGTTGTTTCTCATGATCACAAGAAAGAAAAAAGGAATCCTTTTGAAATTTTAAAAATATAGATTAGTAACCATAAAAATGCAGTTTTATTTTTACAAAAAGGTGATACTACTTATTTTCTAAAGTCAAATCAAAAAAAAATTATTACATATGACTATATGCCATGTATTGGGCTAAGCAACAAGGGATACAAAGAAAGGCAAAAATAGTCCCTCTCATCAAGGAACTACCTTTTTAATATAGGAAACAACATGCAAACGACTACATACAAATAAGACCTATGTATACATGCATGTGTGTATGTATAGATTGTATATCTGTATATCACATTGTATATATGTGTCATATATGTGTATATGTATGTGTTCATACACACATTATATACACAGACACACATACACACACACTCTTACACACTCACAAATACACATATATATAAAACCAGAAAACCACAACTTCATGAAACATACAGCTGAACAGCGCCTATTAATTCCCAAGGACACTCAAGAAGTCCAGCTTGGGATGCAGACAACAGATTATGTCAGCTAAGGGTGGTAAGGGGAGGCTTCATCCTTGATATGTTAAAGGTTTCCTGCATACTCCGGTATACTCAAGAAGACAAGTTCAAGGGGACCCTTAACTATACACACACATACATACTTTTATATGTATACATATACACATACATACATACATACATACATATGTGTGTATGATAAATTGGAAATAATCTTAGAGGGAAGCCACTAACATTAAGGGGGTCTAGCAAAGGCTTCTTTACTAAAGGATGCAATTTTATTGAGAACTGAAGGAAATCAGAGAAGAAAAGAGGCAAAGACGAGGAGGGAGAGAATTCTAGGCATGGAAGACAGTCAATGAAAATGTATGAAGTCTGGAGAATTGTGTGCAAGGTTACCTAGTCCTTAACTCATCACTCTGCTGGCCCACATGCTAGAGAGACTCAGCCAAGAAAGACTCTGAATATTAAACTATGAAAAGTTGCCTTCTTCAACTGTAGTCTATGAACTTGTATGAGGGGAAAATTACAACTTTATTTTCGTTAACTCCTGACAACATTATACACATACAAATACACACACACACAAACACACACACATATACATGTTCTGAGAAGCCCGTAGGATTCATCAGATTGCATGAGGAGTCCAAGACAAAAAAGGAGGTTAAGAGCCTTGTTTTAAAAATATTCCCAATTGTCAGAAATTAAAAATTGAATGAACAACAACATCTCCATGAATTAGGTAATACAAACGTTTGAAATGTAGAAATGCCATTAGTTTTACTGTTTTTTCTTCCTCCTGCAGCAGGAATGATTTGTTCATTTAAATATCTCTGTTTTTTTTTTTTTATTTTTTCTGCCCACACATTTGCCTTCATCCTAAGGAAGATCCAATTTAAAATCATGAGCTCATATTCATTGAGTTTCTATAAAACTTGCCAGGAGCAACAAGATTCTAAGCCTAATATGCATTACATGGAAGAATTTAAATAGAAAACCATTCTGCATTTTAAAAATATTACTTTCTTCCTCAATTAGACTGATTAAAAATATTCACTTTTGAGACTGCCCAAAAAGTAAATGTGACAGTTGCAATGATGACATGTAACACACATATGAGAAGTTTTCTTTTTACTTCAATCAATGTAGAAGATTCTCTGCTCATAGAATTGTTATAGAAGGTATAGTTTCATCTCACAAGAATTGGACATGGAGGTCACAGAGGTTGTAGAATGTGTTTCAGGGCTCAGTAATTGCATTGTTTTGACAGGATAAATTAAAATATTTCACCTCAAATAAATGCAAATATATGAAGGATCTGTTATTTCCCTAGTTTGGAGAGCTTCTGCCATGGGAACTCTATCTGAGCACTTCTTAATCTAAGACTTAAAAAACAAATTCCTTAAGGAGATTCCTGAGGTTGTTGTTTACTCATTTCAGTCATGTCTGACTCTTTCTGACCCTATTTGGGGTTTTCTTGGCAAAGATACTGGAGTGGTTTGCTATTTTCTTCTACAACTCATTTTACAGATGAGGAAAGTGAGGCAAACATGGTTAAGTGACTTGCCCAAGGGTACATAGTTAATAATAGTCTAAGGCCAGATTTGAACTCAAGAAGATGAGTTCAAAAGCCCAAAGCACATGGAGGTTAAGTGTCTTGCTGAGAAATCAAAGAACTAAGTGTCCAAGGCAGAATTAAAACAGATCTTTTTAACTTCAAGCCAGTGCTCTACCCAGGCTACCACCTAGCAACTATTAAGGACCAGAGGCAGTGTTTGGATCCAGGCCTTCTAGATTATAATCCAATACTCTTATAACCTAGGGCCACACAAAGTCTTTGTTGTTCAGTTGTTTCAGTACTGTCCAAATCTTCATGACCCCATTTGAGATTTTCTTAGCAATGATACTTGAGTGATTTGCCATTTCCTTCTTCAGATCATTTTACAGATGAGGAAACTGAGGCAAATGAGGTTAAGTGACTTGCCTAGAGTCATACAGCTAGTAAATGTCCAAGGCCAGATTTGAACTTAGGAAGATGAGTCTTCCTGACTCTAGGCCTGGAACTCTATACACCACCTAGCTGCCCTGCACATGGCCTCTGACTAAAGACAAAAAAGATAGACACATAAACAAATACATCCATAACTGGTTAACTTACTAAATCCAAAGTGCTGTAAATATGCATATTTGTAAACATATTTTATATTTATACTTTATATGCAAGTACATGCATATAGACACATGTATATGTGTGAAACTAAATTCAGGTTTTTTTTATTCATTAATCAATATATTTTTACTTTTCAACATTTACTTCCACATGATTTTGAATTCCAAATTTTCTCCCCACCCCAAGATGGCAGGTATTCTGACCACTTCTCCCAATCTGCCCTCCCTTCTATCACTGCCACACCCTCTTATCCCCTTCCTTTGTATTTTCCTATAGGGCAAGATAGATATCTATGCACCATTGCCTGTATATCTTATTTCCCAGTTGCATGTAAAAACTATTTTTGACATTCGTTTTTAAAACTTTGAGTTCCACATTCTCTCCCTTTTTCTCTCCCCACCCACCATCATTGAGAAGGCAAGCAACATTTCTAAAACAGTCATGTTGTGAAATGTTAACTATAGTTCCGTCCATCCTATCTTGCCCCCCCCCATTTATTCTATTCTATCCTTTGACCCTCTCCTTCCTCAAAAGTTTTTGTTTCTGATTATTCTCTCCTCCCATTTGCCCTCCCTTCTGTCATCGCCCCCACTCTCTTATCCCCCCCCATTTTCCTGTAAGATAAGATAGATTTCCATGCACAATTGACTGTGTATGTTATTTCCTCCTTAAGCCAAATCCCATGAGAGTAAGGTTCACTCATTCCGTCTTAACTCCCAACTCTTCCCCTCCGTTGTAAAAGCTTTTTCTTGCTTCTTTTATGTGAGATAATTTACCCTATTTTACCTCTACCTTTATCCTTCTCCCTGTACATTCCTCTGTCATGCCTTAATTTTATTTTTTTAGATATTAGCCCTTAATATTCAACTCAATCTGTGCCCTCTGTCTGTCTGTCTATCTATCTCTGTATCTATCTATCTATCTATCTCTGTATCTATGTATCTGTCTGTCTGTCTGTCTGTCTGTCTGTCTCTGTCTATTCCTTCCAACTACCCTAAACCTGAGAAAGGTCTCATGAGTTACAAATATCATCTTTCCATGTAGGAATATAAACAAGTCAACTTTAAAAATCCCTTATGATTTCTCTTTCCTATTTACCTTTTCGTGCTTCTCTTGACTCGTATTTGAAAGTCAAGTTTTCTATTTAGCTGTGGTCTTTTAATCAAGCATACTTGAAAGTCCACTATGTCATTGAGTGTCCCTCTTCACCCAAAGGAATAGACTCAGTTTTGCTGGGTAGGTGATTCTTGGTTTTAATCCTAACTCCTTTAACCTCCAGAATATCATATTTCTAAAGCCCTTCAATCCTTTAATGTAGCAGCTGCTAAATCTTGTGTTATCCTGATTGTGTTTCCACAATACTTGAATTGTTTCTTCCTGACTTCTTGCAATATTTTCTTCTTGACCTGCGAAATCTGGGATTTGGCTACAATATTCCAAGGAGTTTTCCTTTTGGAATCTCTTGCAGGAGGTGATTGGTGGATTCTTTCAATATCTATCTTCCCCTCCGATTCTAGAAAATCAGGGCATTTTTCCTTGAGCATTTCTTGAAAGATGATGTCTAGGCTCTTTTCCTTCTATCATGACTTTCAGGTAATCCAATAATTTAAAATTATCTCTCCTGGATGTGTTTTCCAGGTCAGTTGTTTTCCCAATGAGATACTTCACATTATCTTCTATTTTTTCATTCTCTTGACTTTGTTTGATAATTTCCTGATTTCTCATAAAGTCATTAGGTTCAATTTGCTCCATTCTAATTTTTTAAGGAATTATTTTCTTTGGTGAGCTTTTGGACCACCTTTCCCATTTGACCAACTCTGCATTTTAAGGCATTCTTCTCCTCATTAGGTTTTTGGACTTCTTTTGCCATTTGAATTAGTCTATTTTTAAGGTGTTATTTTCTTCAGCACTTTTTTGGGGCTCCTTTAGCAAGCTGTTGACTCATTTTTCATGATTTTCTTGTATCAGTCTCATTTCTCTTCCCAAATTTTCCTCTACTTCTCTTACTTGGTTTTCAAAATCTTCCATGGCCTGTGACAAAATCAATTTTTTCTTGGAGGCCATGGATGTAGGAGCTTTGACTTTGTTGTCTTCTTTTGGTTGTACGTTTTGGTCTTCCTGGTCACCAAAGTAACATTGTACAGTCTGATTTTTTCGCCACTCGTTGCTCATTTTCTCAGCCAATTCCTTGACTTTTTAGCTCTTTGTTAAAGTAGGTTTCTGCTTCCAGTGTGGAGGGTATACTGCCCCAAGCTTCAGGGGTTTTGTGCAGCTGTTTTCAGAGATATTTCTAGGGACCTGTAAATTTTCAGTTCTTCCAGGGATGTATGATGAAAGGAGAAGTGTTTACTTCTCCCCTGATCTGTACTTTGGTGTGTGAGTGATCACAAGCACTCTTTTCTGTGCTGGAACCATAAGGATGATTCTCCCTCCACCGATGCCATAAACTCCACCCCACCAGCACTCCTCCTCACCCTGGGACCGCCACCCAGGACTACAACCCAGGTCCAAGCATGGGCAAAACAAGAGAATCCTGCCTCGGTGCCATCAAAGAGATTCTTGCAATCTACCTCTGATCAGCCACTGGATTCCACCCACCGTCTGTGGGCCAAGACCTCTGGAAGAAGCCTCTGCTTCTACTGCTACTGCTGCCACTCTGGGGTTGGGGCCCTGGGCCTTACCTTACTCCTCTCTTACCCAGGCCTGACAAATATTTTCTACTCACCTTCTAAGTTTTCTTTGGCATGTGTGGGTTGAGAAGTCTGGAAACCACCACAGCTACCAGTGATTCATTCGCCTGAGGCCTGCTCTAGCCCATCTGTGCTGGTGTAGGCCCATGCTAGACTGCGCTCTTCTCTCAGACTGGTACAACAGACCTTTCCTGTCAACCTTCCAGGTTGTCTTGGGGTGGAAATTTTTTTCACTCTGTCATTTTATGGGTTCTGCTGCTCTATAATTTGTTTAGTATCATTGGAGGGGCTTGGGGGTGGGCAAAAGCAGGTCTCTGCTTTTACTCTGTCATCTTGGCTCTGCCCACCTAAATTCAGTTTAATAAGCATTTATTGTCTTCTCTGAAGAATAGGTCTTAATAAAAAAGACAGGCTTCTCTGTCAGGCTCTCTGATATGTGTGCATATGTGTGTGTGTGTGTACATAGATGAAACTGACTGCCTTCAAGGAGCATAATTTTAATAATATGGGGATGGAAATTCATCTTTGTATCAATAGATTTTCTGATAAACCTTTCCTGCCTCCAAATTTGATTTTGTCAATTTCATGTATATAAATTTAGGCAACTATATTTGATACAAGTGCACCGTGGATCATTTGACCCAAATTTTATAAGTGCACATATTTCTGTGTATATGTGTTTAAAGGTGTGTATGTACGTATTTATTTCTTGCATCGATCCATTTTATTTTGTTCTTAGTAAAATAACATAGAAGGGGTGAGAAATAACCCAAACAAAGCACTAATATTAGTGAAGTATTTTGTGCCTGGTATAGACTAAGTGGCTAATAAAAACTGATTTATTGATTCATTGATTAGAAGAACCATAGGAAGTCTTATAGTACGCAAGTTAGATATGTTTCAGAAGCTTTATGAAAAGATGAAAGCAAAACCCGAGCAAGACAAGAAGGCATGGCAGGGCTGAAAACTTCCTTGCTAAAGTGAATATCATGTCAGCAGTATCATGGGTCCATGGAAGAGTCAAAGTTATACATTTTTCTTGCCTACATATTACACAAAAATGAAGAGAGAGTGAGCAAATCATTTCTGGAAGTGAGAGGGTTTCCTATCTCATTTGGCTCCTGCCACGTCTGCTTGCTTCACCTGAGCATCTGCCCTAGATTAGGAGGTATTGCTGAGAATCCCCTCAGGATTTAGGAGCAGATTGAATTTTAAGATATACTTAGGTCAATTGGCAAGGACTTGGAAAGACTTATGGAACTGGCAGAGGCTTGATTCATTACTATATATTGACAGTTATGTCAGACAAGATTGGTTTCAGCTGCTCACTAATCTCAACAAATGTACAAATGCCAAATCCAAAGCCAGGGCCCACGTTTGGTTTTGGTTCCTGTCCAGTTCTCCATCAAACGTTGTGTTGGAAACTTCCTTGGTAATTTGGAGCCAGACAATCTGAAATAATTGCTTCAATGAAGGACATCATTGGGTTGGTCCAATCTTGATCATAATAAACTAAAAAAAGCTCCTGTTTCTGTAGCACAATGAGATTAACAAAGAACTTCTTACAACAGCCCTGCCAGGGAGACAGAGTAAATATTATTGTACCCTATTTTGTAGATGATGCTCAGTTGAAAAACCTCACTTAACCCCATCATCCTTTTGAGGTAACATCTTAGATAACTCTGCCTTTTTACAGCAAAACTCCTAGAAAAAAAAAGCCTTCTGGAATTTTTCCTCTATTTCCTCATCTCCCTTTCACTTCTCAAATCCTTATGGACCGTCTTCCAACCACATCACTCCAAAGCAACCTCTCCCTAAAATTACCAACATTTTTGCACTGCTACACCCCATGACTTTTCTCTCTGTCCTCACCTTTCACCACTCTGTGGCTTTTGACATTGTTGACCTCTCTTTCTAGTTTTTGGTGACATTGCTGTTCTGGCTCCCTTCTGTCTTTTTTCAATGACAGTATCATTTGTGCAGGTGTCTCTTGGAGTTCTTGGGCCTTGTCCTTACTTTCCTCTGTGCTTCCCTTATTCTGGATCCTGATAGCTTTCATAGTTTCAATGATCACTTTTATACATGACTCCCACATCTAAATATCAAGCCCCACTATGTGAGAACTTTCTTGGTTTCTCCTCAAACGATAAATTTTGTCTGTATTCTCCTCTCCCCTCCCCTGCCCTCTCCCCCTTTCTTATTATATATGATATATACCCACAGTTCCATATACTGTGTATACTCCTCTTCTTATAACTTTATCAATGTAAGAAGTTCCCAGTAGCCCTCCCCAACCCACTCCCCTCCCCATACGCATACACATCATGAACATGGACAGCTTCTCTGACAAATACTGACTGGTGTGATCCTGGGCAAATCATTTAACTTCTGAGTGACCAAGGGAAATCTCTAATACTCCAGATTGTAGAGAAGGTGCCCATAGCATGTATACTTATATGATATGTCTCCTGAGCCATAATCCTGTACCATCAATGGTCATCCACTAGATATCTTTCTCAAAGATCCCACTGGTAGCTCAAAATTAGTACATGCTTACAACAGATTTCATTTTTTCCTTCCACTCAAACATACCTCTTCTTAATTTTTTTTGGCTATTGATGCTACTGCCACCCCTTTAGTGATCTCTCCTTCACAACCTCAGTCATCCTTGACTTCTCAACTCTTCCTTACATCCCACAACACAGATGTTGTCAGTACTGTCAATTCTATTGATTTCACTTCTCTTTTATAGTAACCATCAGAGTTCAAGCCATCCTTATGTCTCCCCTGGATTATTTCAATAGTCTCCTGGTCTCTCCCCTCTACATGCAGTTGTAAAACTCTGTTTCTAAACTGTAGGTCTTACCATGCTACTCAGGTGCTCAAGAAGCTTCAGGGGCTTCCTGTTATTGCTGGAATAAAATATTACCACTTTTATTATGAATTCAACACCCTTCACAATATAGTTGAAATCTCTTTCTATACACATCTTACATTACTCCCCTTCACACATGTTATATTCCAGCCAAAACTGGAACTTTCTTTCCCCACTAAAAGACACTATACCTCTTGCCCCCAAGTTGTTTCCCAGGATATTCCCCATGTCCTCCATACCTGAAGTGATCTCCCTTCTCACCTCATATGAAAATCTCTGGCTTCCTTCAAGGCACAGCTCAGGTGCCACATAAAGGTATAAGAAGATTTTCCTAATCTCCACAGTTGTTCATGCTCTCTCTCATGAACAACAAAATATTTTAAAAATTTATTTACAAAATAATTGTACTACTATAGTATATAGTGTATACACACATTATTTATGTATATATGTGTATATGTGAATGTACATGTATATGTAGGTTTATACATGTACATGTATATACTTACACATACATTTAGAATTATGTCTATATCTTTAACTATATCTATATCTATATCTGTATATCTATATCTATATATTTCTATCTCCCAAAAGTCTCTGTACCAGTCAGGGAATGGAAATCCCAGTGAGAAGACCCCTCTACCAGCTAGGTGGCACAGGGAGTAGATTAGAGTAATGAAGACCTGAGTTCAAATGCAGCCATACTTGGCTATGCAACCTTTAGTAACTAATTTAATTTCTGTCTGCTTCAGGTTCCTCAACTGTCAAATAGGGATAATAATAGAACCAACCTAACAGGGTTGTCATAAGGATCAAAAGAGATGATATTTGGAAAAGACTCACCCCAGTGCCTTACATGTAGTAGATGATTAATAAACATGCGTTCCCCTTCCCTGCTCCCCCAGACATTCTCCAGTGTATACTGGCCCTGTAATCCTGGGTAAGCCACAACTTTTCAGGCCCCTCTTGGTGACTTGCTAAAATTATAAGTGGCAGATCTTAGGTTTACTTACATGGTATTTTCCCCCCAGTAGAATGAAAGCACATTGAGGAACAAATTGTATTTGTAGCAGCTAGCACAGTGCCTAGAATTTAATAGATACTCCATGAATATTTGCTGAATTAAATTGAATTGTTGAAGTCATCTACCTGCAGTCCAATAATGTCAGAGGCTATTTTCAAATTCAGCACTTTCATCACAATGCATACCTCCTACATATCTATGTATTAAGTTATATCCTTCAAATTCTCTTTTCTCCTCCTTACTTTCTTCTCTACTATTTTTGGCTATAGACTAAATATGGGTTAATATTGAAAAGGAGTATTATTGTTGGATTATGTAATGTTGATTTTTAAATTTTTGGCTATTACTCTTTTTTCATTTCAATTTTTTTTATCACTTCTTGAATCTTTTCCTGGTTTCTCTTCTTCCCACTCCCTTGTTATGGTGTAATGTTAATGGGATAATAACATCTTCTCTGCCCATTAATAGGCCTCAGGTGGAGCCCATTGGGGGAGGGACTTGCCTAAGGAGGAGCTTGCTTTGGGTGAGGATTGCTTGTAGGAAGGCTTTCATACCTTTTGCTAATTTCTAATTAGACACTGAGTCACAAGGGTTGTGATGACTTTTGGCTCTGAGAAGTATATATATACTCTGAGTTGTTATTTTGCTTTGGGAGTTCACTTATGAGGGAGGACCTTTTGATTTCCTGTTTGAGATTCTGAGTAGCTGTATGTTCACGCCCCGACTCCTCAGATGTAAAGGCTCTCTCGATCCAGTGGTGTATGTAAAGTGTGTAGCAATATTGCTTTGATTCAGACAGTGAGAGCCCTGTCTGTTCATCTTTATCATAATTTCTCTGCTTGTACTTTCTCTGACATTCAGGGTGCTGACCCTTACCCTGAGCTAGCGAATGTAATTAAAGAAGATTATTGACCCGTTTAAAGTTGCTTTCCTTTAAAAGCACAACAAAGAACCTGTGCTAGCAGGCACTCTGGGTATGCTAGGGTGCTTGCTGCTACATATGGACATCTCCCAAAGCTTTGTTTCTGACCCCCTTCCCTTTAAACTGGATTTTTGGGAGAATAATCACTCTTCATTTCTCAGGCTTCAATTCTCAAGTCTATTTAGATAATAGCTCCCACAAATGCTAAGCGTACATTTTTCACCAACTACAGGTAATCTCTACCTGGATATTTTGATTATTGACATCTTCAACCCAATAGACCCCAAAGTGAACTCTTCAGATTTCTCCCCCAAAATTACCCTTTGCAATAACTTCCCTTTGCTTCTGACACTTCAGTGTTATCTATGATTTGTCCTTCACACTTAATATTTAAATCAGACCTTTTCTCTTTTTATTTTCTTTTTTAATTTATGGCATAAAACAAGCATTCCTATAAGTTAGCACAATAAAAAAGATGA
>CM053624.1:288158280-288176081 GCA_028646595.1 Phalanger gymnotis
TGCTTGTTTATGCTTCCTTTCCCTCATCCTTTTACTCTCTTCTTCATATTTAAAGAAAAATGTTACAGTGGCTCACTTTTGGGCAGATTGCTATTGCTAACCTCCCAGGCTCCCCACTTTAATTCAATTTTAAGAAGTTCCTACAATTTGTTAGAGACTATGCCGTGGTGTCAGGTAGACAAAGACCGAAGTGAAAACCATCCTTTCTGTCATATAGTGTGCATCCTACTAAAGTTAAGTATGTGATTGATCTAAAAAGACCAGGAACAATAGTGGGAGAAGTGGGATTATAAAGAAGGAAAGTGAATGATAGTGGATGTCTGTAGTAGGTGTTCAGGGAAGTAGGCTGATTAGAGTTTAGAAATAACAGAAAGCTGGTTTTGAATCCCGACTCTGCAAACTACTACCTCTGTTGACCTTAAGGAAGTGAGTTTACCTCTCTGAGCCTCAATTACCTCATCTGTAAATTTGAGGGTTAGATAGTTTCTAAAGTCCTTGAGAAATCCAATAATCTGTGGTCTGATAAGAAAAGAAACAGACAAGAGGATCAAGGATGCCCACTGAGAGATGCAGATGTCAGCAAAGATAAAACTGTTGAAATGGTAAAAGGAGTGGAATAAAAGGGGTAAGTATGAAATTCCAGTCAAGTGAAAACATGGATGAGAGTCAAGTGATTATAGCAAAGAAAATGAAACAGACAGGCCCATTTGTTTTCTGATTAAAAATGTGAACTGCCAAGTCATTGTGCACACTTCCACAAGCTTGCATTGAAAGAAAAAATATTCCTTTTAACCACCATAAAAGATTCTTTCTATAAATCACTAATAGCTTTTCAAAACATTTTGGCTATATGCTACAAAATATTTTGAAGTCAAGATTAAGAAGTGTTGAATTGTATGTAAGGTATTTTCCTAAAACCATGGTAACAAGAAAGTTGTTCAATAAATCCACAGTGTTGCTGAAATAATATGAAGGAAATACTTTAATGGCATATCCTGCATGCAGGGATATTTAGAGAGCAAAGACACTATCATCACATATGATGAAAGAAACTCATTAATCATTATGAGTAATACAGAAAACACAAATAATAATTTCTCCTAGGGTATTTTATTTTTAATCCATTTCCTATGGAATTGTTTGCATTATATTTTAGAGTATAAAATATTAAGTGGCAGACATTTAGTAAATTATATACATATATATGTATGTATGAGTGGATGTACGTATATATTACTACTATAATTAAGTAGTTATTTTTATCATGAAACATGTGGTCATCCAGCATCATAGGATTATAGGATCAAAGATTTAGGACCAGAAAAGACCCTAGGGGTCACTGAATTATTGAATCTGAGTTACTCCTTTTAGAGAAGATGAAAATTAGACCGAGAGAAAGTAAGTGACTTTCCAAAGGTCAAAGAGATAATAAGTAGCAGAGATTTAAACATGGATCCTATGATTTCATTTGCAAGGGTCCTTCTGTTGTGTACTATGCTGCTCCTTTTTTTTGAGCAGGCAATGTAAGAAGATAGATTTAGAGCTGGAAAGAGTCTGTCAAGAAGTACAATTTTGTATTATCTAAGTCACTAACTTGATATCAAATCCTTTCCCTGAGCTTCATTTTCCCTATCTACAAACGAAAGGTTTAGACTAGATAAATAACACTACTATGAGGAAATTCTTCATCTTTTGAGAGAGTCTATTCCATATTGGGGAATATTAATAAGACGAGATGATGATGATGATGATGATGACGACAATGAAATTATTCATTATATTGAATGAAGACTGCATGTTATCAATGGATAAATGTGAGTTTGGAGGAAACATCTCCCCAGAGGAAGTAACCTCAGAGGTTAAATATAAATAGAGACCCTTGGGCCTATTTACTCTCTCCTCATTAGCGAAAACAAGAGGAATCTGATTGGCTCTTTCTTGGAGGAGGCCTCTGCCAACAGAGGGTATTTTGATAAGATTCACCATAAAAAAATGACTTTCCCCAAAGGAGCAAATCTGACCTTTAGCAGTTCTTGTGACTCCAAGGCTTACCCACTTTCCCTATTTCCATTCTATGTGGGAATGTCACTGACTGTCTACTCTAAGCAAACATAAAAAGCAATAAAAAAAATCTAATCTGTACCCTAGGAAACTGAAACTTCTCCCTGAGAGAAGTCTTCCTTGGTGTACTAAGGCATTTCTTTCTCTTTTAGTCTGGCTATTTACTTTTTGAATTCTCAGTGTTATAGACCTCATAGTGGGTGAAATTCTCTCTGGTCCTCATAGAACTCAGGCTGCAAATCTCCCACAACAAGGATCTCTTTGTAATTTTCTCCCCTTTAATCTTAGGTCTCCCTTTTTACGAATAAGGGAATATATTATGCAGGATCAATTATCTTTTCTTCCTTTTAGCAGTGATTCAGATAGTTGAAGAAAACAGTAGTTCCCTTCTCTCTCTCAAAAAAAAATCCCTTGAATTTTTTCCTCTCTAGATTATTCCTCTTTACTTAAAATAATTTTAATACAAATTAGGTCCTACTTCCCTCACCATCCTAGTTGCATTTGTCTGAATTTTGCTTCATCTTGTCAATGATGCTCTTAAATATATGTGTGTATTATGTTATATAAGTAATATAAAAATAATGTTAGATAATTTCAAAGAACACTATTATGAAGAGTATTATATTTTAGCTGACCTAGCAAATTGTCTGTGGAAATCCTTCTCTAGTAATAATAGACTCATTTACTTTTGGATAATGAGGGGTTCATCGAAGACATTTTTCCCAATGACTTAAGCTTACCTTTTTAAATGCCCAAATTGTTTTCCCTCTAATTTTTACTACTATGGATGGAAATATGTCTAGATATATTCATTTGGCAGCCTAACTAAGTAAGTGTCACAGTGGATAGAGCACTGGGCCTTAAATCGGGAAGACTTGAGTTCAAATTCAGCCTTAGATATTTACTAGTTGTGTGACCCTGGACATTAAAAACTGCATGTATATGATGCTGATTTATTGTAAGCATATGTGTATATACATGCATATGTATGTATATATATATATATATATGTTTGTGTGTCTATATGTCTATGCGTATGCATGTATATGCATGGACATGTGTGGATAAGCACATATATTTACATATGTATATGTATCTCTCTATATACACATATGTATATATTTGTGCATGTGTATATATATATATGTATACACACACACACACACACACATATATATATATATATATATATATATATATATATATATATGTATATGTATATATCCAGAAGATAATTTAGAGGTTATCTAATTCAATCCTTTCAATTTACAGATGAGTCATCTGAGACCCAGTGGTAAAGCAACCAGTCCTTAGACATAGAGTTACTGGGGTTCAGAGGAAAGAGTCAAATGTTGGTCTTTTCCCTCTAAACCCAATTATCATTTCATTATGCTAAACTGTATTATCTCATTTAGAATGAAATTTAAAATTAAAATTAAAAAATCCTTTCTAATAGGGAGGGGGGAATGTACTTTGGACAGGGAATCAGAAGGCCTGGTTTGAACCTCAAGGAGCTCAACCATTCATTAATTTTGTGACACCGTTTCCTCTTTTGGGGGCATTAGTTTCTGATTATGTAAAGCAAGAGTAGATGTCCTCTATGGTCCCTCCTAATTTTAATTGTCCACAAGCCTGAGTGAATGCTTTTATTTTCTACTCTGTAACAAAATCTCCCTAGCAAACTTGGCAAGACAGGGCCCCCAGAAGATGCACATTGAAATATTTGTATTTAAAACCTAGCCTCAGGCAGCACAGCTTCCAGCAAACAGCCTAGTCTGTCGACATTTTAAGCTTTGCAGCTAGCTACCTGCCTTACTCTACGGCTGTCTCCTACCGTGTCTACCAAATCCTAGGCTCATTTACTAGAAGTAATCCTGGATTGTCCCATTCCAAAATCATTAAATATCAACCAAAAGCATTATGTACAATCTACAGAGCAACGGACTTGGAGTCAGAGGTAGAGATTCAAATCATGCCTCTGCTACTTACCTGTCTTACGACTTTAGGCAAACCCCTTTAATGCTGAGTATCAATTGCCTCATCTTTTTAAAAAAAGGATTTAGACTAGACGAACCTCTAAGCATCCCCTGCTATCTCTAAATCTATGTATGATACCATGATACGTGACTAGCAAAATATTCTCTTCTCTCTTGAAGATTGTAGTGTAAAAACAATTGGCAAAGCATTAAAAAAGTGTCATGTTTCCATTCTCTTGGGTATCAGGGAGACGCCAAAAGCATCAAAAAAGAAAAGAATCAAAAGATAATTAACATCCTGGAAGAAGGGCAAAGTTATTCTTTATTCCAGAATACTCTTCTTGATTACCTTTTTATTTCTATATATCCCGTAGGCAGTATTACTCATCTTTGAAGCAATTGCCTTTATTTCAATTGTTTTTTAAATAGGAGGTAAAATAAAATTCCTCACTAATTTCAGGGGGACCTGAGTATGTATTATCTACAATGCTATTTACCAAATTGTTCAGTAATCTTTCCCTTGTGTTTTCAATAGCAAGAGAGCATATGTACATTCACATAGCGTGAACACCTTTGATCAGAGATCAAGAACTTGTAAGGAAATTTCACTGTGTGGCCAGGACTCAAGTGGAGAACTCTAGACCTGAACAACAAAAACTAAGAACAAAACTGATAAATTACCATAAAACAAGGAACCTGTAATGAGCTGTTTTGATTTATGATCTTCATTTTCATTTCACGTAAGTAATCTATCTTAATACATACACAAAGCTTCGCTTCTGCTTTATTAAGTAATACATTTCACATTCTATGCTTCTAAAAGGGGAAACAGAGTATCTGGGTAATGTAGCAGATCATTTCCTTTAGATTACCACAAGGTGGAATTTAAACAACTTCCAAAGACAAAAACAGAAATATCATTTTTCTTGGCTCTAGGTTTATTATTAACTTGAGTTTCCTGTAATGATAGGTGGGAATTATAATGTAGGGTTAATTAAATAATATTTTGGGGATTGCCATCCAATGTTAATGGAATAAATCAATTTCTGCTGTATGTCTTTGTGTACATATGTATAGAAAGTAAACTAGTTCTTATGAATGTTAACACCAATGTGATGACAGTCATACTCTCCTTTTCAGCACGTGATTTTGCCGATCTCGTTTGCCAAATCTCTGTATTTTGAAATAATTTCACTCCATATATCTCGGAGATTATAAGTATTTGGTGTGGTAACATCTATTAAAAATGTTGCTTTTCAATTTTATAGATCAATGTTATGCCCTGATGAATGTGGACAACAATTCTTCTGTGATAATAGCTGCTTCAGCATAGTTTATTGGTCTAGTTCTCCAGGATATTTTTGAAATTTGTATCATGCTCTGGGAATTTGTCATCAGTCAGTCCATTAAAGATAAGCTTCTCAGGTGCTAAATGTTTATAGCCTACAATGATATTCCATATAGTCTTCACCATTTCAGTATATTTTCTATATTAATCACCAACTTCATGCTTTACAGATGATACATCTGTAATTTCTGGTGGTAATGATCGGATTCTGAATTGCCATTATAAACCCCTCCAATTCCACAAACAAATCTACATGACATCCATGATTTTATGTCATTTTTAGAAATATTGTTCTGTGGCTGGGGAAAAAAAGGCATATTGCTTTCTGAGTTCATGTAGATATTGGCCAGGGAGTACCTTTTTATTCCATTTATAGATATTAGCTATTTTCCTTTAGATTGTAAGCTCATGAAGGGCAGCACTGCCTGTGTTTTTGTTTGTATTTATGTTCTCAGGGCAGCTAGATAGTGCAGTGGACAGAGAGCTGGGCCTGGAGTCATTAAGAGCTGAGTTCACATCCAGCCTAAGACGCCAGCTGTGTGATCCTGGGGAAGTGACTTTTCTTCAGTTTCCTCATCCATATAATTAGCTGGAGAAGGAAATGGTCAATCATTCCAGTATCTTTGCCAAGAAAACCCCAAATAAGGTCACAAAGAGATGGCTATGGCTGAAGCAACTGAACAATAACAATAACATATATCCCCAGTGTTGGCACCGTGCCTGGGGCACAGTAGGTGCTTCCTTCATAAATGTTTACTGACTTTTTATAGACTCTATTTCTTAATTACATTTGACAAATCCTGTAGTTTGTATCTGTTGTGGTTGATATCACTGTTGTTGTTATTTTATTCTCGTCTTCTTTGAGGAATTTTAGAAAGAAATTACTTCAGGACAAGTTGTTTTTCCAACTGTCCCTTCCTCTGATGGGTTGGTTATGCCCAGAAGCTCCATTTTAAGGAAAATACACAGCACAGCCATGTCTTCATTCCACTAAGAGCCTCTAGGCTGACTGTCTCCAATTCCTCCACCATGCCCCATAGGCCAACTGCCTTCTTGCTCCCCTTTCATTCTCTAGCCCTTTTTAGCTTTCTTTTCTTCGGTGTCTTCCCTCAGTATAATTTAAGTTCCTTTAAGGGCAGGGACTGTCTTGTATTTGTATTCCTGGCTATTAACACCAGACTTGGCACACAGTGAGCACTTAATAAATTTAAAATTTTTCAGACTATTTACCTTGTAGATAAAATGGTTTTTTGTACCTGAATAAGTTTATTGAAATGTAAATTAATCTCTTTAAATTGAATAGGACAGCTAGGTATAGTGGATAATCCACCAGGCCTGGAGTCAGGGGGACCTTAGTTCAAATCAAGTCTCAGATACTGCCTAGCTGTGTGACCCTGGGCAAGTCACTCAGCCCTGTTTGCCTCAGTTCTTTGTTTGTAAAGACAAGGAAATGGCAAACCATAGACAAGATCTTTGCCAGGAAAACACCAAATAGAGTCACACTGAGTTGAACATAACTGAAATGGCTAAACAACAAAACAGCAGTTTGGCTGTGGAGAGAGTATAGGCCTTCGA
This sequence comes from Phalanger gymnotis, assembly GCA_028646595.1. Lineage (NCBI taxonomy): Eukaryota > Metazoa > Chordata > Mammalia > Diprotodontia > Phalangeridae > Phalanger > Phalanger gymnotis. The sequence continues at coordinate 288,165,241 of CM053624.1, forward strand.
AGCCAACACCTAAATTGAAATTCTGTCTCAGACAGTAGCTTTGTGAACCTGGGCAAGTCACTTAATCTCTGCCTAATGCAGTTTCTTCATCTCTGAAATGGGATTAAAAAGTGCCTACATATCAGGGTTGTGAAGATAAAATTAAATATTTATTTATGAAGGACTTTGCAAACTTCAAAGTTTGCAATTATTATGTTATATTAGCTTATAATATATTAGCTACTATTATTACTGAGGAATTACCTCAGTTTCCTGAACTATTAAATAGGTTTTATACTAATAGCACCTATCTCAGAGGATTATTGTGGGGATAAAATAAGAAAATACATGCAATACTTTGATAATCTTAAAGCCCTATATAAGTGGTGATGATGATGATGCCAAACATGATGCCAATGATGATGATAATGATAATGATGATGATGATGATGATATGGAAGAAGAATCTGATTTGTTTAATTCAACCCCAGAGGGTAGAAATAGGAGTAAGGTATCAAAGTTGCAGAGAGGAAAATTTAGAATTAATTTAAGGAAAAATTCATAACAATTAGAATTAATCCCAAGTGGGAAGACCTGCTTTGAGAACATTGGAGATTCTACCTCACTGAAGGTCTTTAGGCCAAAGCCTGATGATCCCTTCTTAAGAATGTTGGGAGATTCCTGTTCAGGTATGGTTAGCCTCTGAGGTCTCTTCTAACACTGAAATACTGCATTATACTTTCTACCTCTTTAGTATGGAATAATATATACCCATAATTAGACCTCTGATGTACTTTGGGATCCTAAGATGTCATTTGAATGATAAAGAAGATTGTACTCTATTAAGTGTAGTTTTATTATTACTACTAATAATAATTAGCTACATTGATATACACTTAATGGTTTACAAAACACTTTCCTTCCAATAATCTCATGAGTTAAAGAGAATAGGTATTGTCATCCCCCTTCCAAAAATGAGGATATTGAACCTCAAGAAAGATAATTGACTTTCCTATGGTCACAATTAATGTCTCATAATTGAAGCTGAGCAAAATTATAATATTCTGGGATTACTAGAGCTCTTCAAGTAAGGACTTGAGGACCCAATATGAAGGATATCCTATTGGAAGATCCCATTCATATACTACTAATAATAATTAATAGCTATCATTTATAAAGTGCTTTACGGCTTACAAAGTGCTTTATAAATACCATTTTATTTAATCCTAACAATAATCCTGGGAGATAAGTGTAATAATTTCTGATATTATCTAGGATAATAAAAGCTATCATGGAAGAGAATAGGAAAATAGGATTGCATAAGATAATAGGATAATCTTTTATATGGGGACAGCTAGGTGATATAATGAATAGAGTATCTGGCCTGGAGTCAAGAAGAAGAGTTCAAATCTGGCTTCACACACTGGCTATGTGACTCCGGACAACTGTTTTAACTGTTTGCCTCAGTTTCTTCATCTATAAAATGAGCTGGAGAAGGAAATGTCAAACCCAGTATTTCTGCCAAGAAAACTCCAAAAGGGGTCACAAAGAGTTGGATACAACTGAAATGGTGGAACAACAAGAAGCTTTTATGTGGGGAAAGTGAGGCTGAAAGTGGTGAAGTTACTTGCCAAGTGCCACATAGAAAGTGTGAGAGGCAGATTTTGGGGTATTCCTGCCTCCAGGTCCACCATTCAATTCATTGTGCCACCTAGAAGCTTTGTTTGATTAGGTGGCCTTGTAGGTCCTTTCCAGTTCTGAGATCATATGATTCCATAATGCAGTCAACATGCTTCTTTCTGTCATTCATTTTATGCCTGTTTCGCATTACTTGATGCTACATTTCTGAACTTTTAATATTCAAAATAAATACAGTTTGCAGTCCATGAATGGGTTGTTGTCTCATGAGTATTCATCACCTATTTTTTATAAGCACTCTATAAAAGGATGTACTCTGGGCTAGTGATCTCTAGAAGCTTTATTTCTGAGGCTTTATATTTGTTAAGTCAAGAAAAGACACTGAAGTTATTAAGAAATTTGAGGTAGGATGTCTTTAGCATAGTGGGAAGAAGGTATCCATACCTGACCCAAAAAGGGCTGGGATGTTTAGGCTGATATGGCCTTCTAAGGACCTTTTTTTGTTCTGCTTCTATATTTAAAGTTACTTAATTGACCTAATCTTAATTTTATTTCCCACAGGGGTTTTTCCTTTTTGCTTGTTGGTAGAAATCAATTTTGTGTGTGTAACAATACTGCTTGCCGCTACTGTGGCTGTGTAAGACCAACAACACCAGCACACAGAAGAGCTGCCAGCACAGGTTCTTTGATCTGCTTTTCTAAGGAAAGAAACCTTTCTAAGGAAAGAAACTACCTAGAGTTTCATCTAGTCAAATCACAGGATGCTCTTCCAGCGAGTGAGAGCCCCAAACAAAATGCTATCCTCTGAGTTTATATACCCTTCTTAGGGGCCAAAGGCTCCACACCAAATCCACAAGAGAGTGTGGGCCTGGGGCTTCACATCTAGTTAGCAAAAGGATGTGGGCCTGGGACTTAGCACCTAGCGAGACTTAATCAAAGGCACTTGATTCCTTTAGCATTCTAAAAGAGAAAACAGTAAAAAAAAAAAAGTCCCATCTTAATTACTAATATAGTGTGAGATTAAATAGAATGAGTCTCATCTTCTTCGGTCTCAAATACATGGATTGACAGATTGATGCAAATAGGCATTTATTTAAAAAACATTTATCAAGTTCCTGCTATGTTCTCAGCACTGTTCTTAATGTTAGGTGAGATAAAGTTCAATTATATCTACTGTAATACTTACACTCATGAGAATTGTCACATTTCTGTAGTTTGTACAAAGTATTTTCTTCACTTCGGTCCTAGGAGTATTTTAATTCCAATTTTAAGATGACAAAATGAGACCAAAGGTTAAGTGAATTATGAATTACCCATGGTCACAGAGTTAAGTACAGGAATGAGGATCTGATCCCAAGTGTACTGACACTAGTGGTACTTCTACCCTATCAGGATACCAATACGCACACACACACACACACACACATCCCCACACCCCTAATTATAATTACGCGAAAAGTTCTTTGAACACAGAAGGCACTTAATAAATATTTGTTGTCTATTACTACTCACAGAGAAGTTCGTTAAGGAGAAGATTAAATTATGTGGAGACTACAGATTTGCAAAATGACCCCTGTATAGACAGTTAAGATCAACTTAGAAGCTTTTCTCAATCAGCCTACTTGACCACAATTATAGCAGGAACGGCAAGTCTCCAAACATGCATATCTTGACACAGAGAATAATTTTTAATTTCCTTATATTTATGCAGTTATTTATTTTTCTTTTGTTCTTTATAAATTACTAATTTTTCTTATTTGATGAGCTTCACTGCATATAGTGATACAGATCTTCAATACCTTATGGAGTTAATGTAGGAGTCCCATGATTAATACATATCATAAGCTATCTAGAATGAGTTTTTATACATTTATAACATATACATTTTACATATGTACATTTACATATACCTATTTCATGTACATTTATTATATAAATGGTAATTTATATGATATATAAGATAATAATTTTATCTATAAATATTTTATACATGTATGTATACATACACACAGACACATATCTTTATTCTGTCATTCTGGATACTATGGTTCAAGTTATGCAACTTTTCTTAGAAATTCTTGTACGTACAAAAAGAAAACTGTAACACTTATCTCCAGAATGCCATAGTACCTGCTCCCTAGAACTGCCAATTCCTTTTGGAAATATAATTTTAAAAATTTAGAAAAGAAGACAGAAAAATTGGTTAACCAAGTTCTGTGATCAAGGTGACACCTTGTGAGTTATTTCCAGGAGCATGGAATAAGGTTATATCTACAATGGGCAAACCTAATGTATCAGAACATATATCATTAAATCAAATCAGTCTTTCCCTCCTCTTCTTATTCATAACTTCTTAATTCTACCAGAAATTGTCATTTGGGAGATGCAGAGCATTTCAATTTATTTAGATACACCCTGCAGAAGAACAGGAGAGGTGATGGGAGCCAAGAGATCTTTATTTTCTAGGACATGTATGTGGGGTCGCATTTGTAGGTAATAAACCAAGTACAATGTAAACTCAAGAGCAAGAACTGTCACATTTTTATCTTTGTTTTCCCAGCACCTACCACAGTGGTTAGCATTTAACCTGTGCCCTTTAATTGGTTGATAGTAAGAAATGACTAAGCAAGTATATATCTGTTTTTGGGTTCCAAGTAGTTCCATTTTTTGTTCCTTGGTAGGATGGAGCAAATAACTAAATGATAACTGAGCTAGATTATTGGAATATTAGCCTTGGAAGGTGCCTTAGAAACCCTTCCCTTCATCATCTTCATTCTGCAGCCAGTATACCTTTAAGGAAACATCACAGAGAGATGAAGGACTTGTCTAAGGTCAGTCTAGTGATTACTAGTCACGTTCGAAAGAACTTAACACATTGCACTGAAAAGAATGAGTTAGAAAAATTCTCATGTACAAGCTTGCCTAATTATAACCTTAATTGGACCCTAAGCATTTGGAAAGAAAATCAGTATGGGGAAGGCAATGTGGTGTAGAGGCAAAAGCATGAGCACTGGTGTCAAAGGGCCTGGGTTTGAATGTGATCTTTGTTACCTACAACTCCAGTGGCATCAGGGAGGCCATTTCTCTGCTCTGAAATTTAAATTCCTCATCTGTGAAATGAGGGTCATAGGAATGACAACTTCCATTGTCAATGAGAAGTTGTGAATAAGGCTGTTAGATTTAATCATAATTTTCATTCAGATTCATTGTGTTTTGATTCAGAGAGATCCTTATTTTCCAAATAAAGAGATTCAGGACCAGCCCAGAGGGCTCATATCACTTGGTAGTTGCCATACAAGGTAACAACAGGGCTTGGGCTAAGTAATCTCTGAGCTCTCTTATGTCTCTAAAATTTAGGAAAATTATTTAGATTTTAGGCTGCATATTTGGCACGGATGAATTGGACAAGTGAAGTACTATCTATAGGTCCATGTCAATATAAATGTATTTACAACCTTATTTGCTATGCTAGTTCATTCTGTTTTCATTAAAAGTCATGGCAATTTAGGTTCTATGGGACTTTCTTCCCAGAGTTGTACAATTTTATTCTCAGAGAAGGAGAATGTCTTTTCAGTAACTCCTCTTTCAACTTAATATATTACCAAGTTAATCTATTCTGGTAGAATTAGGCTACCTTGATAGGCACTGGTTAGTATCAGGAATAGAGGTCATCCAACTGATTCAGTGTGCTGATTGAAACACAGTAAGTAAAATGTGTACAAACAGAAAAATGTAAGGGCCAAACTTAAGAGAAGTTGCCAGGATGGAGACTACTTATCATCTTCATTTAAGTTGTACTTCCTAGAAATAATATCTACCTTGCCCTATAAGAAAGGATGAGCAGGCAGATTTCAGAAAAACCTGTAAAGACTTACATGAACTGATTCGGAGTGAACTGAGCAGAACCAGGAGAACATGGTACAAAGTAACAGTAACATTATGCAATGACCAACTTTGACAGACTTAACTCTTCTCAGTCACACAATGATCTAAGACAAATCCAAAAGACTCATGATGGAAAATGCTATCTACATCCAGAGAAAGAACTATGAGTCTGAGTGCACATCCAAGCATACTGTTTTCTCTTTTTTTCTTTCTTATTGTTTTTCCCTTTTGTTCTGATTCTTCTTTTACAGCATGACCAATGTGGAAATGCATTTAATGTGGTTGGACATGTATAGCCTGAATCAGATTGCATGCTATCTTGGGGAGAGGGGAGTGTAGGGAAGGGAAAAAAATTGGAACTCAAAATTTTATAAAATTAAATGTTGAAAGCTATCTTTATATGTAATTGAAAAAAAATTAATTATTAAGAGATGGGGGAAAGAAGAGTGGGAAAAACAGGAATATGGCAGCTATTGATAATAGCACTATTGAGAACACAACCTCCCCACCATCAAACCCCAAGCCTTGTCTTCAATATGAGGCTACCCATAGGCAATATATAAAAGTAGGAGACCACAATTAGGAGAGCCTAGTGAACTGCAGGATTAGACCTATGTGTTGCAGGGAAGAAGGAGAAGAAACCCTGGTGAAATCTCATGGTGGCAGAGCATTATGGATTTGCATAGTATAATGTTACTGGGCTTCTTTCTCTATATATCTGTGTTGCACCTGCTCTAAGGCTATTCTCATAACCCATACTCACTCTGACAGGTTGATTGCCTCATAAGATAGCCACTACATGTACCCTCAGATTTCTATGGGACCCTGAGTGGGGAAACGTACAGGCACTAATGCCTATCACCAATGTCCTGGAGATGCTGCTAAGAACTCAATAAGAAATCCAAATCTTTTAACCCTTTAAAGTTCACAAGCTGGTTCTTTGTTCATGGAAGAGGGTGGACACAATGTTCTTTCCTCTTTCTACCCAAGCGATTCCTTCTCAGGAGTTTGTCTGGAACTGTTCTTGTTCCTCTAAGATACCAGACGTAGTTTTGCATTCCAAATTCTCTTTCTATTTTATAGACGGCAGACAGGTCAAAAAAGGATGTACATTAGTTAAATGCCTTTGTTTAAATGATTTATTGAATAGAAATGTTCTTACCTGAGAGAGGTATAAGGAATTGATTATTTTGTTAATTACTTTAAATGGGGTGAGATGATCATTTGTATCAATTAATCCCCAAATTTACATCTACATTCATATTATTCTATATTGTGTATTTCCCTGGGGTAGTGTTGTATGTGCTCCAAATAGCTTGAAGTCTTAGGAGCACCTTAGTATCAGGTTCCAGGGGTATTGGCAATGGAGACACTTTTGGGAGGTCTGTAATAGTTATCTCAAAAGTCTCTTTACCATTGAGGAGTTGGGTTTTAGAAAAACCTTGGGAGACATTCATGAACTGATGCAAAGTAAAGTGTGCAAAACTAGAAGAATGTTGTACACAGTAACAGCAACGTTGTGGATAATTAACTGTGATGGACTTTGCTTTTCTCAGAAATACAATGATCCAAGACAACTCCAAAAGACTCTTGATGGAAAAGGCTAACTGCATCCAGAGAAAGAACTGACAGAGTCTAAGTGCAGATGGAAACATACTATTTTCACTTTATTTTTTTAAATATTTTTTTCCTTTTGGTCATTTTCTTATTTCACGACACAACTAATATAGAAATATGTCTTACATGGCAGCACATATACAACCAATATAAAATTCTTACCAATATATATATGGTGGAGGGGAGGGAAGGGAAAGAAAGAGAAAATTTGGAACTCTAAATTTTTAAAAGATGAATGTTAAATTTTTTTTATATATAATTGGAAAAAATAAAATACTATTAAAACAACAAATGATATCTACATTTTCCATATTGGGTAAAATAATAACAATAATTAAGAATATCAATAATGATGTTGAAGATAATCATGAAGTCAGAAACTTCTAATAGAATTATCATGTGAATTAATTTACTCAAGTATGTTTTCTACTATTTATGGATTGTAAGGGATGGATTAATAGTAACCTGAATAATTAGACATATTTGACAAAGTATAATGTTATGATTTTTCAAAGTATAAGTTACACAATTTTCCCAAAATTCTAGGAAAAGAGTGTTTATAGAGAAAATATACCAATAATACATCCCTTGGCATGAGTTCTATCATTATGATGCATGAATATAAAACATTTTCCATTTAGCACTCAATTTAGTCTTAGTTGCTTTGAGTTCTTGCCCTAGTTTTGCAGGCACAGATTTCTTGAACAATGTTTGCATCGATATTCTTCACCTGCTGAATTTAATTTTGAGTTTCTATGGCATTTGAAATCAAAGACAAAAACAAAACCAATAACAAGCTGAAAATAAAGTCTTTTGAAATCTTTTCTGCTCTTTCCTTTTCTAGTCCCCCTTATGGGTGAACATGGAAATAGTAGCCATCTGGACTGCAAAAGGAAATCATAATATCTCCCATTTCTAAATGAAATTAGTAATAACCGTAAGCCACGAGAAATTAAATTTGCTGGATTTTTTTCCCTACTGTTTGAGCCTAGGGACATAGTGACAGGCTGACAAGTCTGAAATATGTATATAAACTTTGATTGTGATTTAATAAAAAACATTTTACTTTACTTTTTTATTTCAGTTCATTAATATTTTTAATTTGCACAGTGCCGAAAGCATGATGCTCTCACAGTCAGAAACAAATTAAACCCTCAGGGAAGGAGAAATGCTACCCCATGAGAAAAGACTTTTCTGCAGCTGGCACTCCAAACCACTGGACCACTTGACAGCAGATCTTTGATAGGTGATTAGTAACACACCTTCTCTGTGGTGCTCTGCCATTTCTAAATCTACTTGAAGCTTTGAGATGCTATACTATATTAATATACAAATGGTCTGACAGAAGCTTTTTCTAATTAGTTTATTCAATCTCTTCCATAGCAACTCAAATTCTGTTTCTTTGTCTGAACACTTGAAGCTCAACCATCTGCCATATAGTTTTTGCTTTTTTTTTAATTTATGGACAATAGTCATATTACCTGTTCTAGTCTTTTGGGGCCATTTTTTCATGAAACGAATTTCCATACCATTTTTAACATAAGGCAGAGTGCAACTAGAGAGATCACTGGACAAGATGAAGCTTGTGATGGATTATAGACAAGGATCCCAAACCAATGCAAAAATGATTTTCTATGCTGGCAACACCTTTAGTAAAATAACACAGAACAGACTTGAAAAAAAAAACAGTGGGCCAGATTTTACTGTCTATCTGGTTTTATATTACATAAGGTACATTGGGAAAGAAATATTTTCAGCCTTGAATTTGGTTTACCTGGAAAAGAGAACACAGCTCTTGTTCTGTGGAAATGGCCTCTTTTTTCATCTCTGAAAGGTTAAATATTGTTCACTAGAATCACAATTTACTCTTTCATCAACGCAGGCCTAGCCTGTTGAGTTTGTGGTTGGTCACTTTCTCTCATCTCTCTTTTCCCATTCCAGTTCATCTTCCATTCAGCCATCAACATGACCTTCCTAAAACACAGATCTAACCATGTCACTGTGTAATGTTAAGCAGGGTGGGAATTTTTTGTTGTTTCCTCTTTGAGAATGCTAAAGTCATCAATGTCTTTGATTAAGATGTGCTAGGTGCTAAGCCCCAGGCCCATACAATTTTGCTAACTAGGTGTGAAGCCCCAGGCTCACACCCTTTTGCTGATTAGGTATGAAGCCTTCCCACCCTAAGAAGGGTATATATACTAGGAGGTTAGTGGTTTGCTTTGGGGCTCTCACTCATCAGAAGATGGCAGAAGTCTGTCTGCTGATTACTATTTATTTGCTCTGTTTATATGGTGTATACTTATAATTTGTTTGTATTTGCTCTGAAGTTCGGGATGCTGACTTTTCCCCCCAAAATAAGTGAATGATACATGTATGTTTGATTAAAGTGAGATTGTTAATCCCTTGAAATTGTTTTCCTTAGAAAAGCAAATCAAAGCACTAGAGGCCCTTCTGTGTGCTGGTATTATTGGCCTTATGCCCTGATTGTTGTTACACACTGTTGTCTCCCTAATAGTGACTCCCTAATGTCTTCAGCATTAAATACAAAAATCTTCTTTTTGTCACCTGAAGCCCTTCATGATCTCTCCCCCTCCAAACTTCCTAGTTTTTTTGCCCCTTACTCTCTCACCTCTATCTGTTTCAATCCAGTGACACTGGCCTCCTTGGTGTTCCTCAAACAAGACATCTCCCACTTCCAGGCAATAGCAATGACTGCACCCAATACCTGGAATGCTCTCCCTTCTCACCTCCAATTCTTGGCTTCCCTCAAGTCTCAAATCAAATCTCATTTCCATAAGGAGATTTTGCTAGTCTCTCTTAATGCTAGTGTCTTTCTTTTGAGATTATCTTCAATTTCTCTTGTACTTATCATTTTATACATAATTGTTTACCTATTTTCTCCCTCATTAGATTGTAATCTCCTTAAAGGCAGGTACTGTTTTTGCCCTTCTTAATATTCCCAGCACTTATCACAGTGCCTGGATTATAGTAAGAATTTAATAAATGCATCTTGACGAGGGTTGTCACTCAGACCATGTTAGGCAAGCTTGGTTAGAACTTTATTTTATTTCCTTTAAGCAACTGACGATTTTTTGTTTTTATACCATTTTAAATTCTAGAAATATTTCTTCCTTGAAACAAAGATTCAGAATGATGAGAGGACAAACATATCCGTAAAAACAACGGAGTATGCCTGACAACACATACAACTTTCCACATCCCTATCCCTCCACCTCTGCAAAGAAAGGAATAAGGTTTGGCTAGTATTTTTATCACAGAAGCTAACACTTTTTTACAGGTATGTTGTGTTATCACTTTTTAAAAAAAAAATGTTTTAGCTTTGGCAACTCTGGAGCATAGTCAATCTCAAAACTGAAAGAAAGAAAAACTATTCTCATTTTTTGTTCATTTTATTTAAAACAAAACAAAGGCGAAGTTATATAGCTACTAAGGCTCCATTTAGCTCTGCAATTCTATGATTTTGTGATAGTGGTGGAGGAAGACAAATAGGTACAATGTACCATGGGGCACCCAAGCACAAAACTGAGACATGTTTTACTTCAGATTATGGTCATGGTATATACACCATCCAAGATTGTTGCTAATGATTCTCATAGAAAAAAAATGCACAGGATTTGATGCAATTAAAAGAAAATCCCTAGTACTGAGAAAAATATACTCTAGATAAGATAAAAATCCTGACTTGCCCTCAAAATGTTTAG
>CM053624.1:288176581-288197639 GCA_028646595.1 Phalanger gymnotis
CATCATGCTGCATCATACTGCAATAATCTCCTGATTGGTCTCCCTGCTCCTAGCCTTTTCCCTCTCCAAAAATTCCCCCAGACAGCTACCAATTTGATATTCCTAAAATATAGATCTGACCATGTTCCAAACTCCCAACACACACATGCATGCACTCACACACCTTCAATTATTCCCTATTATCTCTAGGATAAACTATAAAATCCTTAACCTGGAACTTAAAATCCTTCCCTATCTGTCTCCCACTTATTTGTAGTTCTCTATGTAGATTACTCCCCAAAATGCATAGCCAGTCTTATTCTCTTTTCTGAATTCAAGGAATATATCATTATCAACCTGCATATGCCATCTCAAACTCAGGACCAACCACCTCTAAACTCATTCTTTCTCTATATATTTATTGAAAACATCATCATCCTCATAGTCAACCAGTTATACAAGTTGAGACTTCACTCTTGATCACCCCCCATATCTAATTACCATTCAATCTTGTTGATTCTACCTCTAAATCTCTTCTCTTTTTTCTCCTCTAACATTGCCACTCTTCTCCCCAGTTTAGGCCCTCAGTGACATTTTTTGACCTCTGTAAAAGTGTCTCAATTGGCTTCCTTGAGTCTACTTTCTCTCCTCTCCGATTCGTCCTCTACAGAACTGCAAAATATTCATTCTAAGGCAGAGGTAATTCCTTTGCTCAGAACTTCGGTGGTTCCCCATTGTCTCTATGATTAGAAACAAGGATACAAAACAAGAACAACAAAAACAACAAAACACTTCCTTAACTTCATATTTAAGGCCTACTACAATTTGGTCCCCACTAACTTTCTAATCTTATTTCGTATTGTTCTCCTTCACAAACATGATGGTCTAGCAAATCTATACTATTAGTTGTTTAATATACTCAACATTTCATTTTATATTTCCTTGCATTAGCATGAATTGTCCTCCAGATCTAGATGGTAGTTTCTCCTCATCATCTCTCTAAAATCTTGCCTTTTTTCGAGGCCCCAAGTTCAGCACTTTAACTACTGCAACCATGCTGCCATTTTATTATTATACTCTATTGATAAAAATCAATCAAAGGAGATGATATAAGCAGAGTGCTTCACAAACCATAAAGCAAAATATAAATGCAAACTATTATTAATGTTACCCAATCTCTTTGCCTTTCATTCATATGCTAATTCAATCCAATCCGAGAAATTGATGTGACATAGCATCTGAAAACAAGTGCATTGAACAGGAAAGAAAAATATTGCTCTTTTCTGCCCACTGGAACATCCACATTTATATTTAATTCGAATATTTTTTTTATAATTTTTTTCACTATTTTATTTCCTCCTATAGAGATAACTGAAAAATATGTAAACATATTTCACTTGGGACTCAACACCTATCTCAAAGAAGATAAATAGAAAGAAATGCTTTTTATCAAGAAACTCTCAAGTAGATTTTTATTGTAACATTCCCTCTTTTTTCTCCTTCTTCCCTTCTCTTCTTATGGGATTTATTGTAACATAATCAAAATTATTTTCTTGAATCTACTAAGCAGTAAAAGAAATATAATCATTCACAGTGCTTGACAATTACTGACTTTGAAAAAATCTAAAATGTAAGACAGCATGGTAGGAAATGGTATTTCAGTTACTTTGAATTCTTTTAAACAAATAACTTCATGCTTTTTAAATCAGGTAGAATTTTGAGTCTATAATAAGCATTGAAGTTAGTAACGAATTAGTTACAATATCTAATAATTCAGGTTTAATTCAAATTATTTGCTGTTCGAAGTCTGCTAGTGGAAGATACAGCTTCATATTGAATTGAATTCCAATTGTATTCAGTTACAAAAAATGTTTATTAATCATCTACTCCAAACAAAACATTGTCTTTGCTCAAAGACACAAAAATGAAATAGTCCCCAGCCCTCAAGAAGTTTACAGGGGAGAACAAAAATAGATAGTTAAACACAAGATTAATTGAGGAAGAAGAAAGTGCTAATAACTGGGGGGATCAGGAGGTGATCCACTGAGAAGGTGGCACTAAGATAATCCTTAAAGGATGGCGCAGAAGGAGTGCATCCTACTGAACTGAATTGAAATGTTGCATCTCCATGCAAAAAGGATAATTTGAAGCATGGGGTGATGTGGAAGACCATTGCTTTAGGAATCTAACCACGTGAGTTATATTCTTTGCTCTGCTCCTAAGAAGCTATGTGACATCAACTGTCTCTCCCTTGGTTTCCTTCTCTGTAAAATGCTAGATATGACCTAGATAATCACTTCTTTGGGCTAGGTAATCCAAGGTCCCTACTTGTGCTAAAACTCAATGACGGTATGACTCCAAGATGGTTAAATCGTTGGATGCTCACCTTCTATAAATCAAAGAAAAATATTACCTTTTATGTGCTTTGGACAAGACATTTCATAGTACAACATGAAGTATTCTTTGCCCCTCGAGGAGTTTACAATTTATGTAGGAAAAGACATAAAAACATAAAAAGTCAAGTAACGATAGAAGAGAAAAATAATAGTTCTGGAAAGAGAAGATATAATAAGATGGTAAGAATAATACTTGAGATGTAACAGTAAGAACACTGGACTTGGAATTGGAAGGCCTGGTTTCCAGTCCAAGGACTGATACTAATTTTATGACATTTCACAAGAGATTTAAATTCCCTAACTCTTATTTCCCTCATCTGTTAAATAAGGATAATACTTTCACCAAGTTCCTCACAGGATTGGTGTGAAGAAGACTTTTTTAAAAAAAATTAAAGTGTTATAGAAATGAGATAAAGATAATGATGATGATGATGATGATGATGATTATAACAACAACAATAACAATTTTGTTGTCACTGTTGTTATAACCTATATTAGTCTAGTGGGCTCTAGATGAATTATACTGAAACTGGAGCATTATCACAGACCGAACTGTTGGCTAAAATTACCCAGATACGATATCAATTCATAAAATTTTAAGTATAATATTTTTAACATCTGTCAATGTACCAAATACACATAAGCTCCAATCTTCATGGAATGAAAAAAATAAAAATAGAACGATCTAATGCTAGATGTTTTTAAGGTGGGAACAGCAAGAGATCTATATCACACCTGTTGCCCCATCTAGTAATGGAATTTTCCTGAAAATGCTTTCTGTGGTCTGTAGAGGATGAGGTTGTACCCTAGTAGTTATATTCAATTACAAAAGGTACTTATTTTAGCCACCTGTGCTATAGTCTAAAGTGTTTTGAATACAAAACAATAATAGCAGGATGTGGTAAGTGATGGTATTCACACTTTCCACAATAATAGGCAAATACATGGCACAGTTACCGCTTTAGCATTTTGAAGGGTAGGAAGACTGTTGGCAACTAGGATGGTCACAGCAGATTTAGTGGAGAAGGAGGCACATGAGTGGGGTTTGGAAAGATGGGTCAGATTTGGATGTGTGGTTAGAAACACGGCTGGAATTCCAGATAAGTTGAATTATGTGAACAAATGTGCAGAGATGGAAAACACATTTAGTTTCAGGGCCAATGAGCAGTCTAGTTTAGCTAGAGTAGAAGGTGAGTAGAAGTCTTAAAAGATAAATTGGAATCTTCCTTAGCATCTCCCTATTTCAGGTTATTGTGCAATAACCATAGAAGGAATAATTCTTCTAATCTCAGGCTTCAGACTTTCATCAATAGCATGAAAATTATGCATTCGACCAGATTGTATTTTTCTTTTACTTAGAAAAAAAACAACAGTTGTGTTGGAGTATATGAAGGACTATCAGATAAGTGAGAACTTAGACATGTTTTGGTAGGCATAGGAAGATAAAACTGGGAATAATGGTTAGATGTTGAAGAGAAGCAGATTTATGCTTCCCTTAAGGGAAAATTTCCTAATTCTTAGAGTTTTCTCAAAGTGGAACAGGTACCTGTAGGAGATATTGGTTCCCCCTCAGAAGACTTCAAGTAGAGGATAGAGGACCACTCATCAAAGAAGTTGGACAACGGTTGGACTAGAAAGCCCTTGAGGTTCCCACCAACTTTTAGCTTCTGTGATTTGTATGAATGGATATGCCAAGTAAAGTAATGAAATCCTAATGATTGATATGAATGATCATTTTCACATTTTTAAAACTATCAAAATGGATTACTTTTATAATGAGGCATACTCCACTTTCTTCATCTGTAAAATGAGGTGGTTGGAATAGATGATATTTGTTAAGGAAGAAGAAATTACAGTTTTAAGTCTACCAAGGGAAGGGTTATATTTGACCTGATTTTAAAATACTGATCTACTAATTGGAAATAATACAAGAATACATAAATATTGTATATTTTGTTTAGCTTACCTTTATGAAGAGGGGTGGATAAGTTCTATCTTAACACCATTCAGAAGTAAGAAAATGGCAGATAAGGGCAGATTCTGATACAAGGGGAGAGTTTCATTATAACTGGGAAGTAAAAGTAGTTACTCAATAAAGTTACCCCTGCAAGCACAGGCAATTGGGAGGATGATCTGAAGAACAAGCCTGTTTTCCTTGTAGTGGAGGGAAGTAATTATCCTTATAATAGTAAACCATTACTTTTGGATTATTAAACACTTCACTTATAAGAAAAAGATGGGGACGTATGAACCCCTTGACACTGTCATCTTTAACTCTCCCACAGCAGAAAAACTATATATTGTGGGAACCCAACACACACACACACACACACACACACACACACACACACGCTAGCTAAAATGAAAATAAAAAGATTTACTTTATTTCCAGAAAAAAAGATTTTTTGCCACAAACCAAAATCTAGTCTTGATACAGATTATACCTTCTTCATGATATCTCCCCTGAACCCTTCTAATGTAATATTTTTCAGTGCTTGGCCTTTTTGATAAAAGTCCTTAATGAAATTGAATGTAGAAAATGTTTTGTATCTTAAAGTATTTCCATTCTTTAAACACAATTTTGTTTTTTTCTATTATAGAAGATGAAATAAAATGAAAGCAAATGAAAAGTTTTGTAAATTTATAAGGAATGCACTGGGTAGAGTTGGGTATAGCAATACAATGAAAATGATCTCCTTTGTAAGAAAAAAAGTCATGTCCAGAGAAGCAGTTTAAAATTAAAGTGTGCCATCAAACAGAAAATGGGGGTAACAACTGTGGTACATGAATATAATTCAATATTACTGAGTCATAAGAAACAAGAACTGTGAAGAATACAGAGAAGTATGAGAAGACTTTTTTAATGGATCAAAGTGAAATAAGTAGAACCAGGAAAATAGTATACGTAAGCACTACAGAAATGTAAATGGAAAGAACAGAAGTAGAAAGCAGGAAAATACCAAACCGGAAACTGGACATTGTGTAATTATAATGATAAAGCTTGAATCTAAAAAAGAAATGAGTAAATCTAGTTTTCTCCCTTCTTTGCAATGTAAGACTATGGATAACTGTTGGGTAATAAAATATGTCTTCCATAGGAGTAGTAAGTTTACTATGACTGGAAGTATTCAAGCAGTTTCTGAACATTCCAGAGAAGAACAAACTATCCTTGGGGGAGTGTATTACATGATATCTAGGTCATTTCCAATTCTAAGATTTTTAGTTTCTCTTGTGTTTTTGTCCTTGCACTTTTGTTAATAGTCTCTCCCAAAGATGATGGCCTATCTTTCATGGAGAAAAGTCTATTTAGAAAAAATGGCTTCTTGCAGAATATGAATGGAGGAGTGGTTAAAAGCAAAAACAAAATGTTGAAAAGAATTAGAGATGCTGATTAGACTAGATGACATTTAATATTTACCTTCCAAATCTGTGATTCTTTGATTATATGTTATAAAATTTATAGCCATGACATACATGTGTGATGACAATTTAGATTTAATACAACATGCTACAAATCAATAAATACAAATCAATATAAAAATCACAGTAAAAGCAATAATGGAATGTAAGATTCAAAAATACATGCCTCAACAAACCGTATTCCTAAGTGAGGCTTAGGCAGAGAGAACAGGGGAGGAAGGGATTTTATGTTTATTTTCAAAAACAAAATTAAAAGGATATGTCACTCATGAATATGAATCAGTTAGAGTAATTGCATGCCAAGACAACAAAATATATGATTCTACCTTTGTTCAATAAGAACACGATATTAGAGTACTGAGCAGCCTCTTGGGCCAAGTTATCCTCTGAGATACCAGTGGAAAATATCACTGCATTTATCAGAATATGGCATTTCATCTCCATGCTCCAGTCTTGGCAAGTAAATAAGGAAAACCTAAGCTTAGCAGGCAGAATTACTGCTCTAGAAGGCAAGTGGAAGCTAGCCAACTACTCAGAATCATTGAGTCCTTGGACATTGAGAGTTTGGGATCTATACTTCATCTACCACATTTTGAATAATGAAAAGTAAGGAAATTAGGGGTGAGGTGGGAAGGGGTAGGGGCATCTGACTACCATAGCTGTATTTCAGCTGGTTATTTTCATCTCAGTTCATCTCAGAGTATTTTCTGGAATGGTGCACTTAGTTGAAGCTATGACTAATAATAATTAGCTACTAGGACACTCTTTTATAAATAAAATACTTTAAGAAAAAAGAGAAAGAGGAAAAAGAAAGAAAGAAATCTGCCTTAAAAAATCAACTCTTTCACAGAAGTTTTATTTCATCATGAGTCAAGACAAGAGAATATAAAGAATGAATTGATTTATCATGAAATTCACATGGGTAGAAGTACTAGATTTAGTCAAAATAATGATAATAATTTACCCCCAAATAATTTAATTGTTGTTCCTAATTGAACAAAGATTAGTAATTATCTAAACTTCACGTCTCCTGAAACAAGCACTAGGCTCTGAATCCAATAGGTGTTTATAAAAATGTTTGTTAAATGAATAAATGAATGAATTAGGCCCTTTATACGGTGGAAATAATGTTTGAATTTAAGAACCTTGGTTCAAATTCCATCTTTATATTTAAGTACTAACTGTGTGTCCTTGCGTTAAGTCATTTTACCTATCTAGGACTCGATTTATTCATCTATAAATGGGTTGAATTGAATGATCTTTAAATTATCTTCCAGTTATAAATGTCAATCCTTGATATGTTTTTTTCTGATAGTTTTTTTTCGGGGGGAGGACACACAAATATTTCCTGATTTTCTTCCTAACTATCTCACCACTCCCTCTCAGTCTTCTCTATTGGATCTTCCTTCAGATCATACCTTCTATCTGTAGGTGTCGGGGTTCTCTATCCTTTTCTCTACCCCCTCCATTCTACGTCACTTGGTGATCTCATCAGCTCCCATGGACTTAATTAATATCTTTATGTTTGTGATTCTAAAATCTACCTTTCTTGTCCTAATCTGTCTCTCTCCTGATCTGTAATCTTGCATCTCCAATTGCCTTTCAGACATCTCAAACTGGATGCCAAGTAGACATCTTAAATTCAATATATGTTAAACAGAACTCATTATCTTTCCCCCTAAACTTTCACCTTCTCCTCTCTTCTCTATTATCATAGAGGGAATACTGCCCTCTCAGTCCCTAAAACTTGCCTAGTAGTCATCCTGGATTTCTCACTCTCACCTCACCAATCTCCATCTGAGCTATTGACAAGGCCTATAGATTTCACCTTTGCAACATCTCCCAAGTGTGCTCCCTTTCCTCCTCTGACACTGCCAACACTCTAGTGCAGGCTCCTATCAACTGACACTTGGATTAGTACAATAGCCTGCTAGTGGGTCTACCTGCCTCTTGATTTACCTTATTAGACCTCAAATACTTCACTTATAAAATGAGAGCACTGGATTAGATGATCTTTAATTTCACTTCCAGCCCTGGGTCAAAGCTCTAAGGCATTTAGATGGTCCTGTGGATAAAGCACACTATAAAGCACACAACACTATAATCCATTCTCCATTCAACCTTTTGAGTGATTATCCTAAAATGAAAGTCTGATCATGTCACTCCACTCCCAGCCCTACTAAATTAACCCCAGTACTTCCTGTTGCTTCCGAGAACAATACAAAATGCTCTATCTGGCATTCAAAAACCTTCCTAACCTAGCTCCCTCCTACTTTTCCCGTCTTCTAATACCTTCCTCCCTCACAAGTACTCTTTGATCCAGTAGTACTGGTCTCCTGGCTGTTACATGAACAAGTCACTCCACTTCTCATCTCTGGGTATTCTCTCTTTCGGTCCTACATGCCTGCAATACTTTCCCTCCCCCAATCCATCTCCTGACCTCCCTGATTTCCTTTAAGTCCCAACTCAAGTGCCACCTTTTACAGGAAGCATTCCCCAATTCCTCTTAATTCCAGTGCCTTCCATCCATTAATTATTTCTTATTTGGTCTGTATACTGCTTGCTTGGAATTTATTTATTTGCATGCTACCTTCCCCATTAGAACAAGGACAAGGGCAATTTTTTGCCTCTTTTTGTATCCTCGGCACTCAACACAGTGCCTGGCACATAGTAAGAGCTTGATAATGTTTATTGAATTGAATTGAATCATAAGCGTTAGGAAGCCCTTTGAGTTTTAGGCTTATGGATTTGATATTCCTGCTGCTAGTTATACTATCTATAATAGTATTAATAATGGTATTAATAGCAATTGCTGGCATTGTTTTAGCACTTTAAAGTTTGAAAAGTGCTTCACACATATCTCATCTTATCCTCAGAACAATCCAGGGAGTTAAGTACTATTATGATTCTTATTTTCCAGATGAGGAAATTCAAGGAGATAGGCATTAAGAGATTTGCATAAGATCATACATCTGGTAAGTGTCTGAGACCTAATTTGAACTCAGGTCTTCCTAATTCCAATTCTAATGCTTTATCCACAGGACCACCTAAATGCCTTAGAGCTTAGACTTGGGGCTGGAAGTGAAATTGAAGATTTCATTTTATGAATGAAGTATTTGAGATCTAATAAGGTAAAATAACTTACCCAAGTGTAAATGTCAGTTAAGTAGCTACAAGAAGGATTTCATTCTAAGTCCTATGACTTAGAGAATAGATTACACAGTGGATAGATTTCTGGATGTGGAGTCAGGAAGATGTGAGTTCACATCAGGCCTTAGATACTTACTAGCTGTGTGATCTTGGCAAAGTCATTTAACCTCAATTTTCTTATCTAAAAATATGGATAATAATATCACTGATCCCCCAGTCTTATTGTGAAGATCAACTGATATAACATTTGTAAAGTTCTGGGCACAGCGCCTAGTGCATAGCAGCTACTATATAAATACTATTATTGTTATTTATTGTTATCATTGCCTCACTTTAAATCTAGCACAAATCTCACTAAAACAAACATCTAATAGCAATTGCACTGTAAGGTTCTTTTATAGGACGATAGTCATCTATATGTACTGTAGGTATGCATAAAGTATAGTAACATGGGCCAGCACATCTGGGCACATCTATGTCATGTTCAATGTACACCCATGAATGAATGAATTAATTAATGAATATTCACTTATTAAGTGCTTATACTGAACCAAGTACTGTGGATACATATACAAAAGATTGTATCCATTTCCAATAAGCTTACATTCTAAAGGGATAAGACAATAATGGTAGAGGAAATAGTGGTTAAAGAATGGAAATTTCCTTGGACAGTGAATGGAGCTTTAACAGCATAGATTCTTTCCTTTAGCAATGTCAAAATTGATTTAACTATGGTTGTAGAATTCGACAACCAAGAGAAGCGAAGGGGTAGAAGATGACAAAAGGAAAAACTGGGCATGTTTAACTGTGGTGGGATATGTGAAGGACTCAAAAAGGTCAGACAGGGCTCTAGGGAAGCCATTCTGTATCTGAAAATGTCAAGTCTCCCAGTGCATAGTCTCCTGTTCAATATGTTTAGTCCATTAAATAGTACCATGTTGTATACTATCAAAATATTAGTATGTATGCCTTGTGCATAGTAGGTGCTTAATAAATGTTGAACTGAATTGGATTAGAACTTTGAGTCTAACTGTGAATTTACAGATCAGAAAAGTGAACGCTAGCTAGATAATTTGCTCAAAGTCAGAAGTTGCCATAGGATAAATAGTAGCACCCAGATTTTGATGCATGTTCTCTGACTTCAAATTCAGTGCTCTTGTCAATGTAGTAGCAACTCCTTCAAATTGAATTGAACAAGGCAGCTTGAGTTCAGAAACTCTCTCTGTGTTTGATACCTTTCCCAAGTTAATTATAAGTAGAGAAGTATGCTATGGATAGCAATGCATGTTTTTTTTTTGACAAGGGATCAACTCTTCTTTCAAAATGACTAAAAAAGCAAAACTTGATATACTCTATGGTAATTGGAATTTTTCTCCCTTCATCCTTCCCAGAAAGAAATACTTCTTTACAAAGATGATGACCCCAGGAAAATTATGTAAGATGGCAGGTAGAGCCCAAACAATCTATTTTATGGGTAATATAATCACTATTTAATACAGTCTTTGACTTTTTAAATTACTTATGTTTTGGGGTAAGAAAAAAAATTGTGGGCTATAGTTCATGTACACTTTGTACATTTATTTAGAAAAATTATTAAACTGTCATATAATACAAAGAAAAACTAGCCAAAAAGAATGAATCATTATTCAATATTTCAACAAACCACAGCAACATGGTGATTTTTAAGCATTAATAAACCCTGTGGCCAATGGCCCATAAAACATAAATTCATTGAACATTGACATTCTGGGTCTCTAGCTGCCTCCAAAGCCTTGGAGGCTAGATCCATTTTGGAGTCATAGAGATTATGTCTAGGGTCATGTCCTTATGTCCAGGGGTATAAGATGTTAGACTGGTGGAGTTTCAAAGTTCTTAGGGAGCTGAATGGACAGAATATATGAATGGAACTTTTAATTCCAACATTTACTTCTACTCTCTTCCAAACTAGGTTGACTATAACCTCTTGGTTTGCACAGGAGTGGGTGTGGGGGGATAGATTGGGAATGTCATTTATGTGTGATAGATTGACTTCATCCAGAGAGTTTAGGTGGCAAGTAGTGCCAAAGTCGACATAAGCTACAAAGGTACAGAAAAAAGAATCAGCAATCTAGGGCCTGCTGATCAAATATGGCTTACTGCCTGTTTGACCTATGGCCCTTTGACCAAGATTTTTTTTAAATTTAATCCAAAGGTCATAGTTTTCTAACTCATGGTATAGACCAGGGCTGTCCAACCTTAGATTTTTACTGAAACAATAGACAATATATTTTGATTTGCCATTTTAGTGAGAGCTCTGCAGTAGCTGGGCTTCATTTACTAAAGAATATATGAAAATTTCTGTACTTGTAGGAGGCCACATAAACCACACTGTAGGCTGCATGTGGCCTGCAGGCCGCATTTTGGACAGCCCAGGTATAAACCACACAGATCATCAAATGACTTAGTGATTTTGTTTCATACGTTTGTTCATTCATTCATTATCACTCCAGAAAAAAAAAAAACACCAAAATCATGAATCCTGGGAGATGCAAAAAAAAAATCATCTAAAGGGAAAAACTTCATAAAGTCAGACTAACAAATTATTTTATAATGATATTTTAACTGAAAAAAATCTGAGGCTTTTTTGTTATTCTTTAAATTACAAATTTATATTTTATGTGTAAGCTATATCAGCATCTGAAAATTATTGTTGGAATGTCTGGATTTTGTTTTGTTTTATTTTGTTTTTTAATAAAAATCATAAGAAACCCTAAGGCATTTGAAGAAATGTGTATTTAAGGAGGGGGAGAAATATTTCATTATCAGTGAAAGCTCAGTTAGGTACAGCTAATTCTTTAATGAGTTCAGAGGGGACTAGGGACTTGACCTTTAATTAATATTAACGGTCCTATTTCCCTGTATCCTCCAGATTTTCCCTCTAGAGAGCCTGTCATTGGGGAACAGAGCCTTAACTAGCAATTTTTATGCTTGGGGAAAGTAGCACAAAATAACTTCTCAGATCAAGGCAGAAACCATAGGAGACCATAAAGATCAAGCGTGGTAGGCTACTATCTTGTGCAGACAGGAGGGAGGAGGGGTAGTACAGTCCTTCAGCCAAACTTGCTTGGATTAAGGTGGTAGCTTCATAACTTAACCAATTGTTCCTGCTAACTACATGGGAAATTTAGTTGCTTCTAAATGATAGACTATTAACCCTCAAAATTCTGTCACTTTGAGGCAAAGTTCTGATCACTCCATCATAGTTATAGCTTTGTCTAGAAGTCCTCCCTAGAGGATTATGAATATTAGAGTTCATTCATGAGATTTTTATCCCATCTTGTCCATTTTTTGGAGGTAGATTTCTCACACATACTTCCTTTGTCCAGTCTTTCCTTGTACAATATGTAAATAAATTAGACCACATAGGATTATATATTTAGAGCTAAAAACAAGTGGTCTGTTGAGTCTATTTAGGTTGACAGATGAGGAAATTGACTCAGAGAGAAGTTAGTGAACTTGATCAGGACCACCCAGCTTCTAAGTGTCTGAGGAAAAATTTGAAATCAGGTCTTTGTAACTTTCTACATCTATACTCAAACAATAGAAGATAGAATAGAATATGATTAAGAAATGAAACAAATGAAAATCCTATTTGTTTTGCAAAGCTAAAACTCCTCTCTCCCTTTTATTAATTTTGGAAATTGACACGGATTTCTAGATATATTATGTACTCAATCATTAAAAAATAATTTGTTTACACTGGAATTCTATTTCCTGGTTCTATTAAATTTTTCAAGAACGCTAAGTAAATGGAAGATTGGAGGTTACTTGATTTTATAACAAAATATGTGAATACACAGTTTAGGTTTGGATGTACTATAGAAAGCCAGGTCGAGGATTGTGGGGCTGTAAAGCTCTAGCTTCCAGCTTTATACTTCACATGAAATTTCAAACAATCCAGTTATACATATATTTATAGGATAATACCTGATACTCATTATGTAGCACAGATATTATTAGGCCATTTTACATATGATGAAACTAAAACTCCCCTAGGGTAAGCAACTTGCCCATGTTCCTTCAGCTAATAAGAGTGAGAGAGGGGTTCAGATCCACATTTCTCTTATCTCCAAGTTTGGTACACCTTCCCCTATACTGTCTTTACTCAGTGTTTCTGCTGCTATGGATGTGGATGATGATTGTTTAGATGACAGAAAATATGATTTAATTAATACATAAATAAGCTCATCATCATTCCTCTAAACATCTATTGTCCATGTTGATGGCGCAGGTCTGTGCATTCTACAAGGCAAATTAAATAAAGGGAATAAGGGAAGGGAATATTAATAAGGGAACTTAATATTTATTAAGTATCTATTATGTGCAAATTATTGTGCTAAGAACTTTGGAAATATTACCTCATTTGCTCTTCACAATAAGTCTGGGAGAGATGTGCTACTATTATCACCATTTCACATTTGAGGAAGCTAAAGCAGAGGTTAAATGACTTGCCCACAGTCACACTGCTAGAAAGGTCACATTTAAACTCAAGACTTCCTGACTCTAGGCCTAGTGCTTTCTCCACTAAACCACCTAGCTGCTACTAATAAATCAACAGAGTCCCTGCCTTCAGGGAATATCCTATATGGTGAACATATGCTTGTTCATCTATAAAGTAGAAATGATAGTTCTTGTACTATGTGTCTCGTAGGGTGGTGGTGATGAAAGTATTTTGCAAATCTTAAAGTACATTATAAATGTTCATTAGTTCAATAATTATTAGTTTGATAATAATTATTGACAATCTAATAGTGAAAATGAATTAACAATTGGTCTAATAATTCACTAATAAAAAGTTAATTTGGCAACAAATTGACATTATTTATCTTTGCAGATCAATTTATTTTCATCCTGTCCACATTACATTTTTCCCAATATTTACATATACAGTCCATACAGTATTTATATTATAGTGGAATTCTTACTCCCCATTTAATTCCTCAAAGAAAACAATTATAGCTCTTGGCTTAATGATAATTTCATCTTTCAAATGGCAGTGGAACCAAGACAGAAACATTTTATTCTATCCTGGATCTGATTTTCATTAACATGGGGCAATTTATTGCTGAGGGAGAAATGAGAGCAAATTTCTTGGATTGTGACCTCTTTATTCTAAAGCAAGAGGTCATAAACTTTATTTTTATGCCATTGACCTCTTGGACAGTCTGGTGAAACTTATTAGATCCTCATGACAATGCTTGTCCAATTCATAGTTGAAGAAATGCTAATTTTCAATCAGAAGTCATTAAAAATGAAAAGTAGGGTTTATTATTTTTGGTTTAAGTTTACAGATCTCCTGGAATCTATCCATAAACTCCCAAGAAATCCATGAACCCTAGGCGAAGAACCCCAGTCCTAGAATTTATGATAAAGAATGAGAGAAGAATTAGATTTTTTTTATCATGTAAACTAAACTTTGATAGAGTAGATTGTCAAAAAAAAAAAAAAGATTCAGAGAAGGGATAGATAGGATCCCAAAGTATACAAATCTCATAGGGGAAGTCAGTGTAGGAGGAAAGGGAAGGGAAACAATAAAAAATTAAATTCTGAAGACACAGAGGGAAAAATTTTTTAAAGTATAGGGGGAAATGAACATTGTCTGAAGAAATTCATATAAATATGTTGGGATCGTGGCTAGGTCCTGCACTGTTAAATATTTTAAAATAATGACTTGTAGAGAAGTCACAAATTTTATGTGACAAAAAGGACTAGATTATAGAATTAAGAGTAAAAGAAGAATCTTGGCAGTCTAATACACTTGGCTGAATCTTCTAGCATAAAATTTAATAGGGATTCATTTAAAATCTTTACAGTTGAGCTTAAAAAAATCAACTTTGTCGGTATAAGGTAGAGGAAGTCATGGTTGTACAGCAATTTGCATTAAAATATTTGGGTGTTTTATATGGACTGACTAAAAGTTCAATTTGATTAAAATATGAAATAGCAGCAAAAAAGGTAGTGATCTTAAGGTCCATTAAGAGATATATCGTTTCTAGGAGCACAAAGAAGATAATTCCACTGCATTTTGACCTGGTCAGTCTCTATCTGGAGTAATGTGTTTAGTTCTATGCATCACAGTTTGAGAAAATCACTGATAAAATAAAAATCAACAAAATCAAGGCAGCTGGCATGGTGAAGGCCTCGAACATTGGCAAATCATCTATTTAGCCTGGAGAAGAGAAGATTCATTAAGTGGGGATGTGATAGCTCTCTTCAAGTATTTCAGGGTCTGTCATGTGGAAAAGGATTTAGGGTTGTTCCATTTGGATGCACAGGGAATTAAAGGAAATAGGTGGAAATGTAAAAGACATGAATTTAATCTTCATTCTAGGCAAGACTTCCTAACATTTAGAGTTAACCAAAAGTGGAATGGGCTGTCAAAGGAGATTATATATTCTTCCAATATTAGAAGTCTTCAACCAGAAGCTGGATGAATGCTTTGGTGCTATGTGATAGTGAAGATTCTCTCATAAGCTGGACTAGATAGCTACCAACGTCCCTTTCAAAGGTGACTGGCACATAGTAAATGATTAATAAATTCTTGTTGACTGTTGACAGACTAATAATGTGATACGCCACTCTTGGCCATGCTAGTGGAGTCAAAGGAATATATTATTTAAATGATACATTTTTAAAGCGTGAATAATTACTCATGGGTTACCATGTTAATATTTGTTGAGGAATAACAATAATAATGATGACCAAAATTGTTTTTAAAATTTGGCCCAGAGCTATGATTTAGTTGGTGTGAAAATTTCCCTCGCAAATATAAAAAGGTAACACTGTCTGTAACTTAGTAATCTTAGGGAGTTGCCTGGTCTGGGGCAATAAGAAGGTTAAATGATTTGCCTTTGGTCACACAGCTAGTGTGCATCAAGAGTGCGAACTTGAGCCCTGTCTCCAAGGCTGACCCTCTATTCCCTATGCCATCCTACCTCTCTATGTTAGGTATGGGGAATCTTTACCATATGTCAGTTACTGAAGCCCTCCCCACCATTATTAAAAGAAATTTAAGACTCCAATTTATCAAGATGTAATGTGCTATATAAAATACATTTTATCTTGCTATCCCCTTTTGCAAGTAAATCCATTTAAATCCAAAAAATATTAAGCATCTACTATGTTCGAGGCAATGTTAGGGTACTATGATGCAAAAACAACGTAATTTCAACTTCATGCTGCCTGCAGGGATAAGCTACATGCATCTAAATAACTGGTTTATGGTATACAGACACACAAAAACACACACATATACATATACATGCATATATACATACATTATAGATAGATAGATAGACAGATAGATATTCAATATGGTAGATAGGTTTGCTTTTTATTGACATACTTGGATAAGAATTGCATGGAATGAAAACATATTTCAGAATACTCATGTCAAGGAAACCATAAAATATCAAGAATGAAATTAATTCATACTAGGGGCCTGAGGGATTCAAAAGACTCTCAATTTCTTTATCCCTTTTGACTTTTCCCCTATTTACCTTACCTTTGGAGTCATGGAGTAATAACATGGTTTGGAGTGAGTGCGACCTGAATTCAAATCCCTAGTCTTACTTGCTGTGTTGACCTTGGGGAAGTAACTTAACCCAGTCTTCTTTACCCAACTCTCTAGGACTTATCAACTATAGTTGTCATCATCTGCAATGGTTGTAGGACATCCATTATTAGATGCTTGCTAACTTTCATTGAATCAAGCATTCTCATTACATGAATTCACAAATGAAATTGTGGTGAACTACTTTTACTATGTATTACTACTCAACAAATTACAATAACTAAAGTTTACGAATAGTGTGGGTATTGTATATGGCAAAAGATATGTAGATACAAATAGATCGATAGATAGATAGACAGACAGATAGGCAGATCTGTTCATGTTTTTGTAACAACAATGCTACTTGCAGCTGTCGTGGGGGTTAAGACCAATAACACCAGCACCTAGGAGGGCTGCTAGCACAGATTCTTTGATCTGCTTTTCTAAAGGAAAGCAACTTTAAACAAGTCAACAATCTTACTTTAATCAAATGTATATGTGTATATATGTATATATGTTTATGTATGTATGTATATATATATGTAAGTATACATGTCTATATCTATCTCTTTATATATATCATTCATTCATTCATTAACTTAGTTCAGGGAAAACGTTAGCACCCTGAACTTCAGACAAAATACTTAACAACAGTATTTTGTCGGGGTGAAAGACCAACAACACCACCACACAGGAAGGCTTGTACCACAGGTACTTTGATCTGCTTTTCAAAGAAAGGCAATCTTAAAGGGTTAACAATCTTACTTTAATTAAACATACATATATCATTCAGTTAGTTCAGGGGAAAAAAGCCAGAACACTGAACTTCAGAGCAAATACAAACAGAAATTACAAGCATACGTTGTATAAACAGGGCAAATAAACATAAATTGATCTATCCATAGCAATACACGGTTACCAGAGAGAAGCATCAACATCTGGGTTGTCAAAGTTGAGGGTGGTGGGGGTGGGGGGTGACTGTTTCAATGGCTACCCAGAGTCTCATTACCAACACTCTTTCAATGAGTCTGCCCTCAAAGGCAAAACGCTAACTTCTGAGTTTATATACACTTCTTCAGGGTCAAAGGGCATCACAATCACACAACTCAAACCCATGTGCTTAGGACTTCTTGTGACTTAAACGCTTACTCAGGGTCAGAGGGCAGAGCTAGGCCTTCCGTTGACGTTAGCAGGTCATCAAAGATTCCCAATTCAATCAAAGATTCCTTAGTGCTGGGAAGCACTCCAAAACAAAGACAACAAAAAGTCTACTTTGCCTACTATTACATTTGATATGCAAAAGTCATCAAAGGTACATGATTATCTCAGCATTCCAAAGGAGAAAACAGTAAAAATGTCTCACCTTAATTATCATAAAAATACAAACAGAAATTACAAGCAGAAATTATATAAACAGAGCAAATATAAACAGTAAAGACCAACAGACAGAGCTTCCAATTGTCTGACCAAAACCAATACATACATAGTTACCAGAAAGAGAAGCACCAACATCTGGGTTTTTCAAAGCCCGGGGACTCCTTAACAGCTATCCAGAGTCTCATCTGGCTAACTCACATGAACACTCTTCCAATGAGTGAGCCCCAAAACAAAATGCTAACCTCAGTGTATATATACCCTTCTTCAGGACCAGAGGGCATGACAACCCTCATGACCTAGGCTCATGTGACTCAGGCTTCCATGTAACTCATGTTCAAAGCAGGGCACAAAAGCCTATTAACGAATGGGGAAGATCTTCAAATTGTATTAACATTAGTTTTCAACAATTTCCATGACTGAAAAAAGTGTTGAGGAAAATAGCATGATTGGTACCTTCATAATTCAATATTCTCAAGCTGTGGTAGAGAATTTATAATTCTCTCATATCCCTAATATGGGGATAGAAACAAAGAAAAGAAAGGGGAATGGTCCCCAGAGGCAGTGTTGAGGGTGTCTCCAATTATTGAGAAAATCTGATGGGTGCTATTTAATGATGTGACTTGTATTATTGTTTCCCTGGTCAGAAAGGAAAATGCAAGAACAAACCTAGAAATCATGAACCAGGGAACCTGAAATCATTTGGGGAGAAAATAAAATGTTTGAGAAGTATTTCTTATTTGGTGAACACCTGGAGAAAAGCAGCTTGATTTAGGAAAGCAGGCAGAAATTCAAGCTGGGAGGTCATGCTTAATTAACCACAAGAGTTCTTTCAAGATATTACAGCTATGAAAGATAAGAGAAATTCGGTAGAATTAATAGAATGTTTTTTATCTTTATGCAAGCATTTATAAACACTCTATGTCAGAAAATGGAAGTTAAAGTGAATAGAAGTCTATCCAGGCTCCCAAAACAGCAAAAAAGTTATTAATAGAATAGAGACAATATAGGACTGTCAAACTTCTAACAACTTACAAGTATTGGAGTAAAAGAATCCCATTACGAAAATGCCATTAGGGAAGAATTTAATGCGCTAAAATTCTGTTAAAATGTCTATATATTGTAACAACTTCCAGTTAATTTAAAGTGTATGTACAGACTAGTTTGGAACACCTTGGGGCTGGAAGGAACCACAGTGGGTGAACAGACATGGCCTTCTTTGTAAGACACAATAGTTTTTTGCCTCTTCCTTGTTTTGCTGATAAATCCAAACATCTTTAAGCCTTATGCCTCTAACATTTGTACTGATCTTTAGGCTGCTGGTGATGAACTCTAGGGGAGTGGAAAAAGCTCTGATCCTGGAATCAGGAGACTTAAGTTCCACTTTGGGCTCTGCCATTTATTAAAAGTGTAACCTTGGATCATCACTGGACCTGAGGTTCATTGCTCTCAGCTGCAAAATGCAAACTATGTTAACTCACAGGTTTGTTTCAAAGGTAAAGTGGAACAATGCTTTTAAAGCACACGGTAAAATTTAAATGTGATAAGTGTGATAAAACTAGATAGATGTAAGCTAATATATTGGTATGGAAGTTGTACCTAAGTCCTCAGCTGGTGAGTCATTGGTCATGTGTCTCAGATCTGCTCTGGCCATGGAGCTTTGGAGAAACCTGAAAGGAGGCTTGCCCAATAAGTATTAGCTGGCAAGTGATGATAGAAAGATTGGAAGAGTGGAGGAATTTGGCATCAGCTCAGGGATAGGACTCAACCAGTGAACTTTAAAGAGAAGGAGTAAAGAAAGAAAATGGTCCTATGCAGTAGTCTGTTTGGGACCCATATATACTTCTCCCTGATTGTTGGTAAGAATTGAGAGACATAGGCTGATCATATTCTGTGGAGATTACATCCATGAAACAGAATAGTCCAGAGAACAGTGAGCAGAAAAGCAATAGTACCAATTAATCATTCAACAACCCTGTTAATAAACTCTCTAAGGCAGACATTATGCTATCCAAGATCTCCAAGATCCAAGATCATGGGAAGTAGCCATAAGAATTATTTGAGTAACCAATTGCCCCCTCTGCTTCCCTATGACTCCTTGCTTTTGTCTGTCTGTCTATCTATCTATCTATCTTTCTATCTATCTATCTATCTGGCTATTGATTTTTGGAGGGTTCATTGCATATAGATAATGGGGAAGTTTGTATCTAAATACCTTAACCATGTTCTGAGAATTCCCGGGTTTCAGAACATATGAATAGACCTGGTCTAGGAGGAGTCATAGGTATTCATTTGGAGATTGAATATATTTATTTGTATCCTTTATGCATTAATAGTTCTAGGTAAAGAACCCTAAAAAAATTAACCCAAGCTTATATGACTGAACTCTTTGAAATGAAAAAGAGAAAGGAAGTGGGTAAGGTTTTCCCAGCCATAAGAATCTAACTGGATATGACCAAAAACACAACACCCATACTAACATGGCAAGCAATGCTACACACAAGGAGAACCTAGGCCCTAGTTAGTATTGTAAGCAACAAAGAGTTTGGTCTTTGCCTGTAGTGCTTTCTGATATTGGTTGTGTATGGCAGAGCTAATGCTTGATCCTCATCATTATATAGTGTTTACAATTGGCCAGAAGCACCACCTGGTAGCTAAATAATTTTTATTATTAATTATTTATTCTTATCTTACATTTTGAATAATGGTTTGACTATTGAGCATATGTTAGTTTTGATTCAAATTCATCGCATTCATTTGATTCAAATCTACCCTAAGGGATGATTTAGAAGTAAGTGTTCTCTGAGTAAGGAAGAGCAGAGCTGGTCTTTCTTTTCTTTTGCTCCCTCCTGGCTGGGTGATCTCCAGCAAGATGCCCTAGGCAACTTTGTAAGATGTTAGATTGGAGCAAGTGGAAGCTAGTGACTTTATGAGAAATGAAGATATTATAAAGCAGAACCAAATGAATGAAAAAAGTGGAAGATCATGTGAAATATCTCAATGGAAAAAACACTGACCTGGAAAATAGATCCAGGAGAGATAATTTAAAAATGATTGGACTACTTGAAAGCCATGATCAAAAAAAGAGCCTAGACATTATCTTTCAAGAAATTATCAAGGAGAGTTGCCCTCATATTCTAGAGAGAGA
>CM053624.1:288198139-288209984 GCA_028646595.1 Phalanger gymnotis
TTCTGACTGTATGTTTTGGTCTTCTTTGTCACCAAAGTGTTATAAGAAGCAAGGGTCATGAATGAGGAATAAGATAGAAAAGGGAGTATCCATTAATCGCTCATGTCCAAATGAGGACATATTAGTTGAAGCTGAGAGACTTTGTCCTGGTTATTAATGATATAGCACCTTTGCTAAGGATTTCACGAGAGTGCATGGACTCAGACACAATTGAATACTTGGACCAGGGTTTCTGGAGTACACAACCACAACTTTATCTTTATTTTTTGCAAACACCAAAGTTCAATTAATAAATGGATAAAGTAAACCATTTAAATGATCAAAGTCTATTCAAGCCCCCAAATTGATGATATAATTTGTTTAAACTGTTTAGATTGCAAGAAAAAATACACAACAATACTATCCATTTATATTGTATTTTGTATACAGTTTCATTTTAACCTCTTAGGACCACATGAAGCAGAGCCAAAGTCAGAAGGGACTACTAAAGTCACATAATCTTAATTCTTCATTTTACCAATGAGGAAATTGATGCCCAGAAGAGTTAAGTGACTTACCCAAGGGTGGCTAGTAAGGACTACAGCTGGAATTTGAGTTCTCTGACTTCACATCCTCTGGTTTCCTTTTTTTAACTACACTAAATTACAAGAGCTAACTCTAAGTACAGAAAATACAGTTAATTAGTACAAACTACTATAATTACATACAAACATAATCTTCAGGGAATAATACACATCAAAAGTATTATCTCTTGCAGTTGAAGAAAATCTTGCAATGAAATTCTCTCTTAATTTACCTTCTGGGGTGTTCAACTGAACATTCTTAATTAACACATTTTGTCACTCTGACTTTTGATTGATGCTATTATGTCACAGGGTAAAGGAATTGTCTTTGTTTAAATTAAGAGGACTATATATGTTTATACTGGTATTTTAAGTAGTTTTTGTATTAAGTTGTTCTACACAAAAATTTTTAAATGTTTTGAAAACACATTTTGTTTGGCTATTTACTGTTCTTTACAAAAGATAATATGAAAATAAAATAATTGCTGAAATTGCACAAAAACACATCCTAAGGGGGAAAAAGTTTTACTTTTCTATTCTTTTCCCTCTTGGTCCATCTTTTATGTCACTGCTATAATAACATTTCTTATGCATTGATCTAATCACCTATAGCTAGGTGGTACAATGCATAGGACCATGGGGGAATGAATCATTAAGATCTGAGTTCGAATCCAGAATCAAACTTTCTAACTGTATGACCTTGAGCAAGTTAATTAACCTCTGTTTGCCTCCATTTTCTCAACTGTAAAATGGGGATAATAATAGCATATCCTTTCCAGGGTTGTTGTGAGGATGAAATGAGATGAGATGAGAAAATAGTTATAAAGTTCTTAAGAGTGTCTGGCACATGGTAAGTGCTTAATAAATGCTTATTCCCTTCTCCTTCATATCATCCCTCTATTTAAAATTCCTCCAAGGCTACCAGTATTAAACACACATCCACAAAGCCACACTCTCCCCATAATATACAATATAATTTTAAAAAATGTACACAATAAGCACAGAATTTAGATTTAGTGTAATAACCAATTTTAGTTCAAGAGGACTAGTGATGAAATACTCTCTCCTAGAGAAGAGGCAGATCAGAGCTAGTGAAATATCCATTGTGTAATTTTGTTTTACTTCAGTGATTATGTTACAAAGGAAGCTTCTATTTAGTGAGAGGCAGGGGGATTTGGGGGATATGGAAGTGGATTGAAAAAAAACCAAAAGCACTAATGAAACATTTTAAATAAGTAAATATTTAGAAGGAAGGGGGAAAAAACTATTATAAAATGTATTTGCTACCATACCATTTAGCGCTCAAGTTATTTTTTTTATAGAGTGAGTAGTTGCTCCCATTTTCTTAGTCTTTTTATATTTTTCACTAAATCGTAGTTCTCTACCTTTGTAGTCATTTGTTTCTGAAAAGTAAATTCATGGAGGATATTATACAAATAAAAAGGTTTTAATTTCCAAAAGCTATTAAAATTCAGGCTGTAGGAAAAAAAAATGTTGAAGTTCAAATGAAAGACAATATCTGAATAACACAAATCCCCAAGAGAAGACATGGTACCTGCCGGGAGCTAGAAAGGTTTTATAAATGTTGTCTTCTGTAAAGTCGATTGCAAACATCATAAGGCCTTTTGTAAATATGTCTACCAGCCTTTGTGTTTGAGTAGAAATATTGAACTTCTAGCCATTATTATTTTAAAAGAGAAAATTATTTTAGATTTTTGATGAATAGGCGTTTGCTCTTGTCCTGAGAATCAAGTTTCAAATTATACATGCTGTGAGTATTTGATAGCTTTTCCTTCTTTCAAAATGTTCAAAGACCACAAGAAACCTGGGAGTTCATTTTCATTCTCTCTCTCTCTCTCTCTCTCTCTCTCTCTCTCTCTCTCTCTCTCTCCACATGTATGTAAACATATATGCATATGTGTGTATATGTGTATATAAAATATACGCCAAGATCTGTTGATTTCTTTTGTTGCACAATAGCTTTAACATTAGCCATCTCTTCTCTCCCACTACCACTAGCACAAGTTTACCTTGGTGGGCTTTTGAACTACCTACCTGCCCAGTCTTAGCACTCCCCTATTTCTCCCTTTACATCCATCCTACTGCCAAATTCACCCCCTTGATAGACAACTTGTCATGTTGCTCCTTTGCTCAAGACTGTTTACCGCTTTCTTATTTTCTAATGAGTAAAGTTTACACTCCTTTGCATGGCTTTTATAACCCTCCATAATGTAGCCTCACTCTATCTTCTCAGTTTTTTTTTTTTATATCACTCCCATCCATAAAACCCTATACTTTACTACAGCACTTCTTAAACTGTGGGTCATGACCTCATATGGGGATTGTGAAAAAATCTGGTAACAGTAGAAGGGTTATGAATGTACATCAACCAAAAATTAATTCAAAATCCAACATGTGATGAGTCTGAGGTGTTTCTGTCAGCTCGTGCCTGTGTTGCATTATACAACTTCACTGCAGCCTTGGTTCTAAACACAAAGCATGCACATTGCAAATTGAGCATGCCCTCAGGCCATGGGACACCCAGGCACTCTGCTGAGATGCAGAGTGAAAAAAGTTTAGGAAACCCTGCTTAGTCAAACTAGACTGTCATCATTCTTTATTATTTTCCCAACCCCATTCCTTTGCTCATACCATATCCTTTATTTGGTTGCCTTCTTCATCTCTTAAATCCTTCCTTCTGCTGGGTCTCTGCCCCACTCCACCTTTAAAGATCAAATCAAATGTCAACTCTTCCTGTCCCTTATTCTTGCCAATCAGTAATCACTCTGATGCTCAAACTTCACGTAGCTATCAGTCCACATCTCTCATGCATTTTTGATATATTATTTTATATTATGCTGTAATCTGGGTGAGATCTGTGTCTCTGATCTCGACATGAATTTTTGACATGCTAAAATCCACAAATGTTTCTGTTATATGGTTTGTCTAGCTTTCCTCGCCTTGCACTCATGAAATTAGTTTTTGAACCAAAAATTCAAATTTATCCCAATGAATTGTCAAGCCCCTTTCAATATGGAAAGACTTCAAATACAGATGGCAATAGATCATTTGCCATGTAAGTACAGGCATAGGTAAAGTCAAAGAGGCCCAGTGCCAAATTGGCTCTATGGTGACTTCAAGTTTTGGTTGAAGGTTGCTGAGATCATCTACTATGACACAAAATGTGGTCACTGGGTACAGAAGGGGAAATTTAAGATTTACAAAAATTTCCTCAAATAATCTTGGGAGATACAGCAGATATCCCCATTGCTAAGGAAGCAGTAGCTGAACAATCTATGTGTACTCGCTCCCTTCAGGGGCCCAGGGATACTTTAGAAAGCTCAAGCCTTCTTGGATTGGTGGGCAAACGAAATAAACACATTATAAACTGACCATTATCAGATTAAACTACTATACATTTTCACACCAGTAAAATCACAGTTGCAGACAAATATGTATATACAAACACGAGTGTGTTTGGATGTGTGTACATATGCTTGTTTATTTACACATGCTTGTATTTGCATTAGAAGAAGCAGGGAATAGTGGAAGAAAACCACTTTAGAGTCAGGATGACTTGAATTCAATTTCTATCTGTGAAACATATTGACTCTGTGTCCCAGACCAATCTCTAAGACTACTTATCAAAGAGAAGTTCTTATCTGTGTTGGTAGAGGGAATTCATTACTGGCAACTCTCTACACTGATGCAGTCCAAGGTCCCATGATTTTTTAATGTAGGCAGTATACAGGAACATAGCTACTACTGCAGCCAAATATATATATATATATATATATATATATATATATATATATATATATATATATATATATATATATATATATACACATACCTATACATATACCTGGATACAGTAGCAGTTGTGTCTGTGATACTTGGATTAATCTGTTACCATACCCCCTCTTGCTATACCAGAATGTTAAACTGTTAAAATCGAAATGTTAATTTGCCTATTTTAAAGTCCGAGTGTGATTTAGAAACAGAGAACAGCGTCTTTTCTTTCCCTGGAATTATGTATTGATATTATTTCTACACGATGTATAGATTAAGTGTGGTCATTTGAGGAAAGAGGTATACAGATAGAAACCACTAACATTTTTTGCTTTGCAAAGCCACAGCAAAAACAGATGATTACTAAATAAGCAAATGGGGCACAAATGGATTTCAGTTAGCTGAAATCCAAGGAAAATAGAATGGCAGGAGATGAGGCAGGAAAACATTTTAAAAAGCTTTTAAAATGTTCTACACAAACCTACTGTTTTCTTTAGTGGCTCCTGATGTGATAATTTTTGGATGCCATTTTCAACACAGAGGTAGAACAGCCAAGAAGATGATGTTGATTCCATGAATCTCTTGCCCTTGCTAGATTAAAACAACAACGCTCCCACCTCCTCCCCCTAAACAGAGATAGGGAATGTAGACATGTTATGAATCTGAAAAGATGATTTTCCAAAAATGTCTTTATTTCTGCCACAGCTAACCCTAGAAATAGTCACATTGGGATAGTAACCACCTGGTTAGAATGAAATGTGATCCAGTCTCCTAAGCTTCATTTGTCAGCTCATCATTAGTCATAATGGGGATAAAACCAGAGAGTAATTTGGGCACCCACTTTCTATGCTAATTATATCCTAATGGAGAAAGAGCCTAGGAGTGAGGTGCATGAAATGTTATACAAAGTAACAAACAATACATATGGGTGCATAAAAAATGAGAAACAGAATCCAGAAACTTTAGCTAAAAGAATTTAAATCAAAGTTACGTAGATAGTGCTAACAAAACAACAAATATTAAGTCTTTCATATGCCAAAGAGTTAAAAGACATGAAAAACAACCCCTTTGTTAGAAGAACTACCAGGCCACTAAGGTGAATATGATGTACATACATACAAATTCTATGTAAGATAGCATAAGATCTTGACAAAGTACTCTGGAAAATAAAATTCAAAAAAAAAGATACCTCCTCTCTCTTCTGACACTGCCATTATGCTCATGGCCTCTCATCTAGTCTGCTGCAATAGTTTGCTGGTTGGCTTTCCTGCCTCAAGTGTCTACTGCACTCTAATCGATCCTTCTCTCAGCTGTCAAATTACTCTTCCTAATGTGGAAGTCTGATCAGGCCCCCATCCCCATTCAATAAACTCTAGTGGTTCCTTGTTACTTTCAAGATCAAAAGTAAAACCTTCATTTGGCATTCATAGAACTTCATAATTTGCTCCCCTCCAACAATTCCAGTGTTCTGATACTTTCCTCATTACTGTCCCCTAAGGTATGTTTTGATCTAATGACAACGGCATTCTTTCTATTCCACACACAAGAAAATTCATCTCCTGATTTTACATTTTCACTGACTGTACCACCTGTGTGGAATTCTCTCCCTCCTCATTTCAGTTTTCTGTCCTCCCTGGCTTCCTTCAAGTACTAGGTAAAGCCTGCCTTCTATAAGAAGCCTTTCCTGAACCCCCTTAATGTTAGCGCCTTTCCTCTATTGATTATCTCCAGTTTATCCTGGATATATCTTGTTTGAAAATAGTTGTTTCATATGGTCTCTCCTATTAGACAATGAGCTCTTTGAGATCAGTGACTGTTTTGTTTGTGGGTTTTCTTTTTGGCCTTTCTCCGTACCCCTATCGCTTAGCATAGTGTCTCTCCTGTAGTAGGCATTTCAAAATGCTAGTTGATTGACTAGATGAAGGAGAAAACTGTCATGTGGGATGATCTGGGAAGGCTTCATGAAAGCAGTGATACATACATGAAGTTTTGAAAGAAGAGGCAGTGACGATGAAGGGGTAAATTCCAGTTATGTGAGCTGGCCTGAAAGGATTAATGACTGGAAGACAGAAAGAGCAAAATTTAGTATCAATTTGTTGTGCCGTGGATAGAATGCTCAGTTTTTCTTCCAGAAAACTTGAGTTTGAAGCCTCCTGGGTCATTTGCTAGCTGTACAAATTTACACAAGTCACATAACCTCTCTGAACCACAGTTTTCTCACAAGTAAAATGAGGGGAATTGAACCTGATCTCTAAGTTTCAAAAACTATCTTCCAAAATATGTTCCTAAATGAATCCAAGTAGGGAGAAATAAGCCTGGAAATGTAGGGAGGAACTAGATCATTCAGGGATTTTCATGTTGACTCCTGGTGTGGGTACTGTGGAAGATACTGTGGAGAGTGAATCTGTCTTTGAAGTAATCAGGTTTCACATCATCCCCAAAGCTAACATATTGAATTAGATTTGATATTCAACTGGTAAGCCCAACAGGGAACAGAGATTGTCAGTGAAGTAACTATCTCCATCTGTCCCATCCAGTTGGCATGTAGCTGAATATAGACTAATTCAGTAGATTTCTTTCTCCAAGAGACCCAGGTAATAAATAGCTTCATAATAATACTGGTTCCACCAATTAAGGTTTTCATTATGTTAAACTTTGCATCCAATTCTGAAGCCAGAGAGTCAGGATTGTGTAGTGAAAGGAACACTGCATATGGAGTCAGAAACCCTGGGATTGAGTCTTGCTCATGTGTTTATTAGCCAGGTGACTCTGGGAAAGTCACATAATCTTTTTACCTCTTGGGTTTCCGTATAGTATTTAATTTTGTGGCATTCTTCTCTATACTTACGAATTTGTTCATCTAAGCCAGTGATGTCAAACTCATACATAAAGGAGTCCACTTATTCATATATAACAATCCCTGAGGGATACAGATTGACTTAGTTAAAAATATAATGTTGAATAGTTTTTATTTTTTATTTTATTTAATTCTCACATTAAGAAATAAAACAAGCATTTCCGTAACATAGTAAAATAGAAAAAAGACAATCGTGCAGCAAACTGTAAATCTATTATGTACAACTTGCTATTCCTTTTAAATATAAAATAAAATTATCATGTAACTTTTTTCTTTTTTTGTCCCTTCCCTCACCCTAGAAATAGCTACAATTTATTTTTTTAAATTTATTTATTAAGTACTTCTCAATTATATTTTAATCTTATCTAGCTTGCACACAGGAGTATTGTGGGCTGCAAGAAGCTTGCAACTGTAGCCTCATGTTTGATACCTTGGGTATAGAGAACCCCCTATGAAGAACTCTGTGCCACCAACGCATATGGCCAACTGCTTTACAATTTAATTTTATTGGGTTATTTCAGATACTGAAATGTTAGACGATTTGCCCAAGATTACTCAACTAGCATACTTCAGAGGCAAGAGCTAAACCCAGGTTTTCTTGACTTCAAGGTTAGATCTCTGTCCATTAGGACATCAGGTTATATAAGCATATTAATATTTGGACTATTTAGCTCAGATAGGCATTGTTAAAAGAGTACTTTAGAAACAATGTGCTATAGAAAAGAGAGTTCTTGTGATGTGTAGCTAAGTCCCAATTAGTACTAATAATGAATTCCTGAAGTGCCTGCAATGTTAGATGTTATCATTATGTAAAACATGGTAATTGGTTCCAACTCAATCAAAATATTCAGTGGAAATTCAAAGAATAGGAACACTTTATGGGATTTGTTATTCCTGCTCATCAGGGCCTACCTGTACTACTTCTATGGCTCCATTTCTGTCGTGAAATGTGAAGTTAGATCTGATTTTTGTTTTTATTTAGTGAGTCAGATTAAATCCCTTTGGAAGGCAGTTGGGTCTGAAATGTTGACCATGTTGTTGAGATTAGTGGTGGATTGCTACCTAATTTCCCTCAAAGGAAATTATTTTCACCTGTATTTCTTTCCTCTAGATATTTATCACTGATTTTGATTGAAATAAATCTACTTTAGATATTTGGGTGTGATCATATAAATAATAATAAAATAATAATTAATAATTTTTAAAAATAATTTTCCTAGATCAAATTATTTCATTTAAAAGTGGACTGTTTAGGTTACTCCTACTGACAACTTAGTAACAATTGTAAAGAAATTTATACTTGCATTTACACACTTCCCCAAATATCACCTAATATTTTTGAAGAACGAAAGCATATAGATCAGAATGAAAATTGTTTATTTTAAAAAGGAACTTAAGGCCTTCAATTATTCAAAGATTATCTCAAAGAATGAAAGAGATATCATGTTTCTTCTTTTCATCAATGTGAATCATATATGGTTGGAGTTGGAAGGACCTCCAAAATCATTATTTACAAGCCACAAACAGTGAGGAAGAATACCCTTCACACTGACACTAATGACCGGTCACTTAGTCTCCACTTAAAGATTAGTGATGAAGGTCTCATTACCTTCTGAGTCGGTCCATCCCACTATAGTTCTAATTATTATGAAGACTTCCCCTTATATTTTTTGTTCTTTTTTTGTATTTTATTATTTTTTAAATATTTTTAGTTTTCAGCCTTGATTTCACAAGATTTTGAATTACAAATTTTCTCCCCATTTCCACCCTCCCCCTACACTCCAAGATGGCATATATTCTGATTGCCATGTTCCCCAGTCAGCCCTCCCTTCTGTCACCCCACTACCCCATCCTCTTTTCCCTTACTTTCTTATAGGGCAAAAAAGATTTCTATGCCCCATTGCCTGCATATCTTATTTCCCAGTTACATGCAAAAACAACTCTTTTTTTGAACATCTGCTTTTAAAACTTTGGGTTCCAAATTCTCTCCCCTCTTCCCTCCTGTAATAGTAATTAAGGTGGGACATTTTGCTGTTGATCTTTAATGATTCTGGCCTTTGTTTGAGTGGGACGGATAAAGTAGGATGTTTTTGAGAAATCTCAGCACTGAGACAACTGGGAGCCATTGATTTGTATATAATGTGATATTGGGGGTGTGGAACTTCTCCACACCCAGCCTGGGTGAGGTCAGAGCCCTTCTGCCCTGAATAAGATATATAAGCACAAAGGTTAGCTTTCTGGCTTGGAGCTTTGAGCCACAGCAGGAGTGGCCTGTGACTCTGGGCCAGCCATTCTAATGAGCTCCCAGGCTGCACACCCAGATGTTGATAACTAGGAACAGTACTTGGTCTGTAATTCAGGGTGCTGGCTTTTTCCTCTGAACTAAGTGGATGTTATTTGTATGCTGGATTAAAGTAAGATTGTTAACCCCTTAACATTGCTTTCCTTAAGAAAAGCAGATCAAAAGGACCTGTGTTGGCAGCTTTGTGGGAGCTGGTTGTTGGTGGATTTATACCCCCACAGAAGCTGCTAGCTGGATTGTTGATACACTTCCCCACCCAACCTCCCTAAGAAGGCAAGCAATTCAATATAGGTCACATGAGTATCATTATGCAAAACCCTTCCACAATACTCATGTTGTGAAAGACTAACTGTATTTTGCTCCCTCCTATCCAATCCCTCTTTGTTCAATTTTCTCCCTTAACTCTGTTCCTTTTCAAAAGTGTTTGCTTTTGATTACCTCCTCCCCCTATTTGCCCTACCTTGTATCATCCCCCTTTTTTATCCCCTTCCTCCTTCTTTCCTATGGGGTAAGATACCCAATTCAGTGTGTATGTTATTCCCTCCTCAAGTCAAATCCGATGAGAGCAAGATTCACTCATTCCCCCAACAGCGCCCTCTTCCCATACATGTATTTCCTTCAGGTACCCTAATACTGAGGTCTCATGAATTATACACATCATCTTTCCATATAGAAATGTAAACAAAACAGTTCAACTTTAGTAAGTCCCTTATGATTTCTCTTTCTTGTTTACCTTTTCATGCTTCTTGTGTTGGAAAGTCAAATTTTCTATTCAGCTCTGATCTTTTCACTGAGAAAGCTTGAAAGTCCTCTATTTTATTGAAAATCCATATTTTGCCTTGGAGCATTATACTCAGCTTTTCTGGGTAGGTGATTCTTGGTTTTATTGTAGCTCAATTGACCTCCGGAATATCATATTCTAAGCCCTTCAATCCCTTAATGTAGAAGCTGCTAGATCTTGTGTTATTTTGATTGTGTTTCCACAATACTCAAATTGTTTCTTTCTGGCTGCTTGCAGTATTTTCTCCTTGATCCGGGAGCTCTGGAATTTGGCCACAATATTCCTAGGAGTTTTCTTTTTGGGATCTTTTTGAGGAGGTGATTGGTGGATTCTTTCAATTTCTATTTTACCCTCTCACTCTAGAATAGCAGGGTAAGTCTCCTTGATAATTTCTTGAAAGATGTTATCTGGGCTCTTTTCTTGATTATGGCTTTCAGGTAGTCCAATCATTTTTAAATTATCTCTTCTGGATCTATTTTCCACGTCAGTGGTTTTTCCAATGAGATATTTCACATTGTCTTCCATTTTTTTCATTCTTTTGGTTCTGTTTTATAATACCTTGGTTTCTCATAAAGTCACTAGCTTCCACTTGCTCCAATCTAATTTTTTAGGTAGTATTTTCTTCAGTGGTCTTTTGGAACTCCTTTTCCATTTGGGTAATTTTACCTTTCAAGGCTTTTTGGAGGTCTTTTACCGTTTGAGTTAGTCTATTTTTTAAGGTATTATTTTCTTTAGTATTTTTTGGGTCTCCTATAGCAAGTCATTGACTTGTTTTTCATGGTTTTCTCACATCATTCTCATTTTTTTTTTTTGCCAATTTTTCCTTTACTTCTCTTATTTGTTTTTCCAAATCCTTTTTGAGCTCTTCCATGGCCTGAGACCAATTCATATTTTTCTTGGAGGCTTTTGAGGTAGGCTTTTGACTTTGTTGACATCTTCTGGCTATGTGTTTTGGACTTCTTTGTCACCAAAAAAAGATTCCAAAGTCTGAGTCTGAATCTGAGTCCCTTTTCCCTGCCTGTTCATGTTCCCAGCCAACCCTTTAGCTTTTTGTCATGGTACAACTGCTTGTAGAGTAGAGAGTACTTTGTCCCAAGCTTGAGGGCCTGCACTGCTGTTTTCAGAGTTACTTCTACACAGCAAGCTCTGTCACACCAGCACTCCTTCTCCCCCAAGAACCACCAACCAGGATCGCAGCCCAGATCCAGGCCGGGCAAAGCAGGCTTTGCACTCCCACTCTAATCCGCTGCTTAATTCCTCCCACCATGTGGGCCTGGGGCTGGAAGCAAACTGCAGCTGTAGCTCTGGAAGCAGCCTCAGAGCTGCACCACCTCGGCTGCCCGCAGGGTGGTGGCCAACCATGCACTCCTTTTACTCTGTCCTAGAAGCTTTTCCCACTAACCTTCTCTGTTGTCTTTGGCATTTGTGGGTTGAGAAGTCTGGTAACTGCCACAGTTCAATGATTCAGTGCCCTACAGCTGGTTCCACCAGGCATCCAGTCTGGTTGGTCCTGGCAAGGCCCATGCTGGGCTCTTTTCCACTATGCTCCC
>CM053624.1:288210084-288244632 GCA_028646595.1 Phalanger gymnotis
CCTTCCTTCCTTCCTTCCTTCCTTCCTTCCTTCTTTCTTTATTTCTTTCTGGAGAAATGTAATTTGTGTTCTGGAAAAAAATCATCAGTAAATAATAACTTAGATTTGGGATTCACATCAAGGATTTGAAAAGTCTTTAGAAATCTAACCATGGCCAAAACAGAAGTTATTGTGACAACCCTCAGAGTAGGAACTACAAATATAGTACATTAAGGCTGGCAAAGTGTTTTCCAAATATCCTCTCATTTTACTATAATAACAGCCCTGGGAAGAAGGTGCTAGATAGTATTATCTTCATTTTGAAGATGACAAGGCATAGAGAAGTTGTTACTTTTTCAGAGTCATTCAGCTAGTAAGTGCCTGAGCCAACATTTCAACTTTTATCTTTCTTTTCCCAGGTCTGCTGATCTTTTTCTTTGCACCACCTAGCAGCCTA
Organism: Phalanger gymnotis; assembly: GCA_028646595.1. Classification (NCBI taxonomy): domain Eukaryota; kingdom Metazoa; phylum Chordata; class Mammalia; order Diprotodontia; family Phalangeridae; genus Phalanger; species Phalanger gymnotis. Next base: position 288,210,521 of record CM053624.1, read on the forward strand.
AACTTAACTCATTTTGCAACAATACTGCCATTTCTTCTCAAGGTTACCTATCTTGTTACTCAGGTAGTCTTAGGTCACTTAGGTCACTACTAAGGTTTGAAAATCTTTAGTCTAGTGATCTTGCCAATATAATCCCCAGCCATCTAAATATAACACATTTACCATTAATCTTACTATTTCCCCAAGGTTAGCTATCTATTTATTCTAGAAATTAGATAAATTCAGCTTAGGTCACTAAAGACCAATAGTCTATCCACTACACCACCTGGCATTAACTCATCTAGCATTAATGCTACTATTGCTCCCCAAGGTTAGCTATTTGGCTACTTAGGAAATTAGATAAATTCAGCTTACTTCACTACTAAGATCTGGAAATCTTTCCCCAATACCTGCACAAACTAATAAAGGGTGTTCAAGTGTTGACTAATGAATTTGAAACTACATGCACAGCATGTAGCTCTGGGTATTGGGGAATAAGTATTTTAATTGATAATAGTTTTGAAAAATTAACTTTGGCTGGATGAATGCATTTTTAAAAAGTTAACTCTAGCATTCCTGACTTTGCCATCCAGTGCTAACTAAAAATTACATGTGGGTTGATAGTTTACCTATATGTCAATCCTTTTCTTTCTCTCTCCAGTACCTTTTTAGTTTGCAATCAAAACATAATTATTTAGATGTTTAATCTTAATAATGTAATTACAGTCTCCCTCTATTTTATTGGAAAAATTAAAAATGCTTTACAAATATAATGTCGTTGATTATATTTTACAGTGAGCTTCTGTACTTATTCTAGCATCGAATAGAAAGCAAGATAACAGGTTTCCTAAATTTCGTCTACATTTATGACTACTAAATCACAAGTTCAACTTCCAATTGTCATAGAGTAAGAGGGTGGGATTGAGATAATGTTTACCTTGAGCTGCATACCTCACAAATTATTGATGTTTAGTTGGTTTGTGGCTAATAGGTATCCCTAGGTTACCTCAAGAGGTCTTGTCTATTTCTCCACTGAACCAACTCAGCAGGGAAAAGAAGGGGAAATGAAGTTTATCCAGATAATCATGTAGAAAAGGTAGGTTTCCCATCTCTTGCCATAAAGTCAGAATCTTTAGCTAGTAGTAGGCTCATACAACAAGCACAGAGAAGTTGGCTCAAGTATTCAGTTACTTCATTTTTCAAGGCAATGCTCTATGATTGGCCACGAGGATGTAAACATAAAAAATGAGTCTTTGTCCTCAAAGAGTTTACAATTTACTTAGAGAGATGTGATAAGTAATCATTCTACAAGTATTTATTATAATGTACTGGGCATTGTGCTAACCTAAGTGCTAGAGATGCAAAGGAGGGTAAAAATACCAAAATATGCATACAAATAATGGATGATTGTATAAAATGGTGTGAAAGAAGATGCAAGGACAGATTTAAAGAAGGTTAAATTAAATAATTTCACTTGGAAGAATCAAGGAAGGCTTTAGATAAAAGCTGATGTCTTGCTTGAGCTTGAAAGAAAAGGAAGACCAGTGTATGGGAGAAGAGATGGGAATGCATTACAGGTCTGGAGAATAGCTTTTGAGAATGCAGAGTGGAAAAAAAGGAGATCTAGCTCAAAGAGAAATTATTATCTTGACCATTTCATCTGGAATGTAGATTATATGAAAAGGAACATTGTGAAATAAGTAGGCTCCTCCCTTGCACCTGTCCATTGCCCCTTGTCTATTATTTCAGGATCTTCAGGGCAATGCAATGAGATTGATGGAGTCTCCCTCATAAATCCCATTTTGCAAAGAGAAGAGCAACTTCCTACACAATTTCAAGGGGTAAAGAGAAGTGCTCAAGTTCATCCTATGTAGCATTGCTGAGTTAATTAGGGACTTGTTTTGCCTTTTCTCACATGCCTTTCTTTTTTCCTATTTCTTGATGCATTTTCCACTCCACTTTCCAGTTTCCCATTTCTCTCATGTTTGACTATGGCTTCTCCAAAGTTCCCATTATTATATAGTACCCTAGCTTGTCCTTTCTCCTTGTGCTTCCTAATCATTCAAATTTGCTTCTCCCTAGCTAGAAATTAGAAGGGAAATGATTTAACCTGTGTCACATTAAAGTATGAATGTCTACAAATAGGAGGCAGGTGGTATTAAGGAGGCCTTTGCATTTTCAAAAGAACATATTTTATAGACTCATATGCATCTTAAATTAGTGATGTCTTAGGCATTGTGAAAGAATCACTTTGTGGGGAGAAGAGTTAAGCATTGCCTAGACATTCTATAGGAAAAAAAAAGACATAATAGGATCCATACTTCTCCTTGGATTTCATGTTCCAGTCCTCATAGGCATCTAAAATAAGCTTTTCCCTCTCACTTTTTCCTCCTAATTACTCCGGAAATGATCTTCCAAACCTAGATCTCAGAATCCTTTCCATGTCTTTCCAAACCCAAGTTTCATCTATTTCTTTGTTTTCTAGGAAGATGAGAGTGAATTTGACTCAGTGACTGTTTAGATCTATAATTCCCCACACTCTTAAGAAGGATAAGACCTTGGCTTTCTTTCTTTAATCCAGAATTCCACTATCTCTTGTCTGCACTGCTGTTAGAGTCTCCTTACTGATCTCTCTACCTCCATTCTCTGTCAACATCAACCCTTGAGGCAACTACCAAGACATTATCATTATTATGTACAGATCCATTCAAAGCCTTCACTGGCTCCCAATTAAAGTCCACACTCTAAAACCTTTCATTCATGGCCTTGTCTTCTATTTTCCAGCATTAAGTCATACTTCTGCTACAAATGCTATATTTCTGACTTCCTTCCTTTTTTGTTTTCAATGATCTTAAAAGTGCTAAAACATGGTAATATTCTATGCAACTACTTAAACTTTTCAGCTTGACACCATAATTTCTCATGTTGATTTAACAGTCAATTGTAAAATTGTAGCTTGACAGGGTTCTCATGTGGTGCATAACTGTAAATGCATCAACTTGCATTCTATTTATTAAAATACATTGGTATATTTTTTAAAGTGGAGTCATCTGTTTTAAAATATAAAATGCTTATAAAAGAAAAAAAATGTGTAGGAGGACGGGAATAATAACTGGACTGTCCTCAGCACTGTGCCTTTGCACGTGAAGGTGCCAAAACTTGGAGTGCTTTCTCCTTGTATCTCATCAAATTAATAATTTATCTATTTTTTCAACCTTAATCTAAGTGAAGTCTCTTCCATGGCACCTTCTCTAGTATCCAGTCAGAAATTATCTTTCCTTCATCAGATTTTGCATGGTCCTTTCTTTGTTCCTATCATTATAGACCAATTCTCTGTTGTTTCATTGTGGTGTTACTAGATTTCGAACTCCATAAGGGCAAGGGCTATAGAGTAATTCATGATTGTGCTCCACATATAATATGTACTTAAAATTGTCTTCTGATGTTCGAATTTGAATTCAATAGCTTTAATCTCAATCTTTTGCTCATATATCTATTTTATGGCTCTATGTTCTGCACCCCTCAAAAATATCCTGTGTGATTTTCCACCTCCATTCCTTGATTTACACTGTTTTATTTTTTTTTAGCAGATATGCTTCTACCCCCATCTTTTCCTATTAAGTTTCTACTCATCTTTAAAACTTATTTCCTAATTCTGCTTGGAGTTCAGTTAACACTTTATTTTGTAATTTTCTAGTTCATTTAATAGGTGGTATAGAATGTGTCTCATTCCTGCTATGAATGAAGAGAAGGATGCTATATCATCTAAAATTTTTGTCTCGATACCAAGCAATTTTCTTTGCACAGTAGGTATTTAATAAATCTTTGTTGAATTCAATTGAATTTATCATAAACCTCATCTGGTCCAAGTCCTACACTCCTTGTTTCTCATCTGACTAGGGTGTTTTCATCTTAGGAGCTGGGCTGTTGGTGTGGCTGACAGCTCTGTATGGTTTGGTGGAAGGAGTTATCAATTACTATTGTGACCTTGAGCAAATCACTTAATCTCTCCAGGCCTCTCCTCAACTGTAACATGAAGGGATTAGTGTAGATGGTCTCTAAGGGCCCTTCCAGCACTATGATGGTTCTATAAATCCTCTCCCCTTAGTTCCTAACCAAATCACTCACTAACTCTATCTACATAGTTTTATCATTTCGATTAGCAAAATCTTATCTTCACTAATTAAAAAAAAATCAGAATGCGAATGCATGTGTATGTTGAGGGGAGGGAGAGGTAGAGATTGAGCAGGGGAGAATTATCTATTTGAAATGTGTCTTGTTTGTCTTTCTCTTCTTTCCTATGTTTTGAAAATTCACATTCCATAAAACTTTTACTGGGGGGAGTGGGAGGGTGGTAGGATTATAAACAGAGATGAAACACAAACCAGTTTTTGCTCATTATTTGGCTCTCCAGTAAATGGCCTGGTAGAGGAGGAGGAGGTGGAACAATTAAATATATTGAGGTCTTTGGATGAAATGTGAATTTTAATTATCCATATTGTCTCTAGTACTATTCTCATCAGTAATTGAGAGGAAATTGCTCCCAAGTATCTTGCCCATGCTATTCCAAAATGCTACAGGAATCCTCACTATTTAAATAATTCTTTCATTTTTAGGCTTAAATGGTATGATGGAACTTCACAAAAGACCTCAAAAATGATCTATTCTAGCCCCTCTCATTTTACAAGTGAGGAAACTGAGGCCCAGACAAGGCAATTCAATTATTCAAGGACACACAGGTCATTAGTTGCTTTTCTGGGCTCTGAGTCCAAAATTCCTGACTCCTAATTTTGCCTTGCTTTCATTCTGCCACATAGATTCTAAGTTAAGACAGGATCTGAGCTTCTTGTATAATCGCTCTGATAAAGGATTGTTTGCAAGTGGGGAAAATCGCATACAAAATGGGAATTTGCCTCTAAAGATGTGAGTGACACTATAACCTTTTTAATCGAGGGCAAGGGTGAAGACTACAGCAAAATGTTATGAAACACTTAATACTGTGAGTATATACCCTGAATTCCTTCAGTTGTTTAAAAGGACATTTTGAATAGGCTCTGACATGACCTTTCTAGGACAAGTCATTAGAGACAAAATTGATATTTGGAAAGGCAATGATCATAGATGTAAGTCATTTGCATTATATTATAAAGCACTTAGGAAGGCTGGGCCAGCAAGATCAAGGGGGTAGCTGAACTTGAGCTCCCACGTGATTTTGCAAATGCACAGTGTCCTTGCTCTGAGTTCAACAAGGCTCCACACTTAAAAGCATGTTGCCCTCGTTCACCTCAATTGCCGATCTGCTTTTAAGTTGTTTGGCCCTATGGGGAGAAGGACTTACACTTTAAATAGAAATAAAGTTTGTTTCTTTATGCTTTTTTTTTTTCCCTTTCCCCATTCACTTTGTTCTGTCATTTTATATTTCAGGTCTTTATGGTAAATTTCCATTGTTGCTTACCCTAAGGATATCGCCAATTATAATTGAGGGTGGCTGATTCAGAATTCATTCCAGAGAGCACCATTTAGCTTCATTTCCTGGTTCTATAGCCCAGAACCAGAACTGTTCATGAGACACTCAATAATACAAATACAGGGACCCCTCTGGACAACATATCAATTTGTATTATGAAGTGAATTATGACTCTACCCGCTAGTGCCAGTATAGTTAAGTGTCTGTCAGTGTTTCCATTATATTTGCTGGGCTTCTTGCTTGGCTGCAAAAATAACCTTCAGGCTACATCACACAAGCCCAACCTGGGGAGGGATTGTGGCTTTGGCTCAGTTTTACCATTGAAAAAGTGATGGCCTTCATGTGTTTGTCTATCTTTACATTTTTCTAACAGCATGATACTTGTCTTTCCCTTGCTGTAACATGGCTACAGAATTAGGTAGCAAGGTTTTAGGAAGGGCAAACCCAGTATTTTATTGGGCTAGTTATATTTTCAAGAGTTAGCATTCGCTCTGGAATGAAGAAGCATGAAGATTAGTCTTCAAAGATGGGCTCTCCATGTGAAGGCTATGCAAAATCAACCCAAATTGTCACTTAATTTGGAAATACTGTTCAAAGGGAAGCAGAAGAATTTTTTCAACTTCAGTGGATGGCCTAGAGTTGTCTCCTCCATCCAGGTCCTAAATGAGCATCCTACAAATGCTAATCTTACCTTCTCCGAAATGAAGAATATCTTACTAGTCTGAATAAAAGTTTGCCAGGAGAGGCATAACTGATAGACTGATCAATTAGCACTTATTAAGCATCTTGGGGGTTTTTTGGCAAATGTACAAGAGTGATTTACCATTTCCTTCTCCATCTCATTTTACAGATGAGGAACTGGGGCAACAGAATTAAGTGAATTGCCCAGGGTCACACAACTAGTGAACATCCAAGGTTGGATTTGAACTCCATTCTTTCTGATTCTAGGCCTGACACTCTATGCACTGTGCCACCTCGGGGTCTTCATTAGGCTATATCTACAACTAAACAGAGCTTCTACCAAATGCCAAAGGGTACTGTTTTCAAGTAGTTGGCTTATTGGATTTTCCTTGGCCTTTGTAACTAAAGTGGGATAATTGTGATTCTGTTTAATGAGCAGGCTCCCGTAACTTGATATAGATTAAAATATTCTACAGCAGTAGCAAGCAGTACCAAAACACAGTAATCACAAGGCAAGTAAAAGGGAAGAAAAGGCTCAGGGAGGTGAAAAATTCACAATATATTAGTAAACAAAAACACATTTCACTGATCTCATGATATCAACAAAAACATCTCCCTTTCAATAAGCATTTACAAAATTTGGAACATTCTAGAGCCAAAAATAACAAGCATAAAATTATTAGCATACTTTGAACCTTATCAAAATATCACAGTTGAATTTTTCAATTGATTACCATGTGTTTTTAAAATTAGGAATTATATACAAATTCTATCTTATATACACTAATAAGAAGATAAAAAAGCTTTAAATAAGCTCTGAATAGATAATGTGAATTTAAGAAAGATATGTATCCTCAGTCCAGCTTATAGCTTCTACAATTTTCCAGACCAAATATATTAATATCTACTACATGCTATGTGGGAGGCAGCGTGACATAGTATATAAAGCAGAGGATTTGGAGTTAGGAAAATCTATCTCCCAATCTTTTGTTAGTCTCATCACTAGCCATCATTGGGCAAAAATAATTTAACCTCTCTCAGCCTCTGTTTCTTTATCTGTAAATTGGGAACGTTATTCATCTACCTCACAAGCTTGTTATGAGGATTAAATGAGATAGTATATTTAGCTTTGTTAACTACAATAAGTATTTGGCATTGTGCTAAGTGCCAAAGAAACAAAACAAAAATGAAATAGATGCTTTCCTCAAGGAATTTACATTCTACTGGGTGGAAAACATGTTCAAATATAAATACAAATGCTTGATAATTTGGGGGGGTGGCAGTGAGATATTATCATATGAGAAATCATAGAAATTACAAAATAAGTGTGTAGACAAATCAATCAAACAAATAAAAAAAATCAGCCCTAAATGGAAATCTGGAGAGTGAATGCTTGCACTCATCCAATCATTCACTCTGTGACCCTGTTCCAGTCACAAAATAACTCAGTGATTCAATCGCTCAGCAAAAGTGTGATCAGTTACACACACTAATTTGTGTCTACTTCAACAGAAGGTTCAGAAATAAAAGTGTTAACATGCCTGAAGTGCTTGAAAGAAAAAAAAAACAAGGTAAACAGTGATTTAAGGATGTGATATGTGTGTATCACTTCATGTTATAAATAGGTAATTTTTGTACATATACAATCCCATGCCTGATTATGCAAAATCATAATCTTACCAAATAACAAGAGATTAAGACCAAAACAAATATATGGAAAAATTATTACAAGACATTTTATTCTCATAATGGGGAGAAATAAATAAAAAGGCAAGTATTTTAATTGTTCTGGCCTTGATAAATGATAATAATGATGATGATGCCAAAATTAACATTTCTGTAGCACTTGCTATGTGTCAGGCATGGTGCTAAGGGCTTTACAGTTATTATCTTACTAGATCCTCACAACAGCCTTGAGAGATAGATGCTATTATTAATCCTCCTGGGATAGAGCATGTAAGTAGCAATAATTTTCCTCCTCTTTCTGATACAAGGGGCTAGAAATCAACACACTGTAAGTAAGGTAAGGGAGTTGAGTTGAGGAAGTAAAGAGGCTTAATGATAGAGGATAATAGAGCATGAGGTAAAGCCCATTGTAAAATTCATATACTCAGAGGACATGGTAGGAAAAATGCAAAATAAACAAGTAGTAGGACCTGGCCCAAGAAAAGTGGAGTTTCCTTTGGGGAAAGAGAAGCCAGGGTTCACATAGAGAAGAGGCACTAGGTATTTGGCTACTTGAAACTTATTGGGGAAGCAAGGTGGCTTAATGAATAGAGTGCCAGGCCTAGAGTCAGGAAGACCTGGCTAACCCTGGGCAAGTCACCTAAACTCTGTTTGTCTCAGTTTCCTCATCTGTAAAAGGGAGATAATAATATCTACCACGAAGGGTTGTTGTGAGGATCAAAAGAGATAATATTTGTGAGGTAGTTAGCATAGTGCCTGGTACATAGTAACTACTATATAAATGTTAATTAACATTGTTGTTATTATTTATTATTGTTATTGTTATTAGTATTTGTTGAGGATCACATGGGCACTTACTATTAGTATACACTTCACTAAGTATTGCAGTTATAAAGCTTATCTTCTTCCCTACTGTCCCTTCAGAACATGATTGTGCTTACACATAGTCAGTCCACACGAAAATAAAACCAATAAATAAGGACAAATTGCAAAAATACAAGATGTCTTAAAAGTCCAAGTTATCCTGGGTCATAAGTGTTATGGTCAGGACTTGAGCATATAACTTTCTGACTCCAAGGCCCATATTTTAGCCACCATGCCATACCACCTCTCATATAGATATAGATGACGCTATATACCTACATACATAGACATAACCATTTTATCAGACTTGTTGCTTCCTGTGTTCAGTTACAATGCTTGTAATATTATTGAAATTAGGGGCTGAATTTAATATGCCAAAATATATGTAAGCTATATTTTTTTATTAAAATAGCACATTTGTGTAAAATAACAAAGGCATCAATTATTGAAAACATTTTACCCACATACCTCTTATAATCTCTACAATTTCCCCATATATCTATTCAATGTAAAATTATTTAAAATCAAAGAAAGCATTATCTTTTGATAAAAATCAGACTCAGGTGGTTTGCAGGTAATGTACAAGAATAGTTAGTCTGGTCTACCTTCAGAAAGTGTTATACCAAGACATTCAGGAATATATCCCATTTTAAAAGTCTCTAGGGAAGGAAAGCCAAAAGCCTTCCTCAGTAACCCACTGTAGGTTTAAAATCCTTCCTATATCTAACCTAAATCCCCCACATACTCATGTAATCCATTTTCCTGTTATTTCCTCAATGGCTGAAGAAAACCGATGTATAATCATCCTTCATCCAACCAAAGATCATTATTAAGTTACCCTTCAACTTTCTCATATATAGGTTATAAATAATCCCAGTTGCTTTACCTTTTTTCTCACAGGCTCTATTTTCCAATCCTTTAATCATCTTCATAGCTTTCTTTTGAGTTTTCCCCTGGCATTTAAAGTTCCTACATGCTATAGCTATGCATCTTAGCTCATGCCTGTTTCTTTAGAAATCACACTATATTTAGGGAAGATATACAGCTAATAGTCTACATAATTGCCCACTAATTTCCCACCCAGTCATTTTTTCCTTGTAGTATTTGCACTTTTCCTACTGAAACTCATTTTCTTTCATTGTCTTTGACATAAACTTGTTAAATTCAATCTGAATTCTAGTAGGATGCTTCCTTTTTCTTACTTCCCCAATTGCATTTTAATATCACATTCTGTGCAAAAATAACAAATATGTTGTATTTTTTCCCCAAAATATTTTCTTTTCATCTTATTTAAACTATTAGGAATGCTAAAGTCTCTGTCTCTGTCTCTGTCTCTGTCTCTGTCTCTGTCTCTGTCTCTGTCTCTGTCTCTCTCTCTCTCTCTCTCTCTCACACACACACACACACACACACACACACACACACACAGAGAGAGAGATATACACACTCTCTTCTAGTCAGTATTGATCCCTGAATAGATTGTGTCACAGGTAACTTTCAAAAGTACCAATGATAGCTGGGAGTATAATCATTGAGTAGATTGTATATCAACCCAAAATTTTCAAAGTCAGAGCACATTTTTCTGGTAAATATTTGATATTCAGAATGACTGACAAATGTTTGTCAATATTAAGGGCAGATTTTGATATCAAAGATATTCTGAATCAAAGTAAATTTAGGTGAGCAATTTCATTTCCTTGGCTCCTATTGGCAAATAATCAGTCTTACATGATTATTACCCCAAAGATTGTCCATTTCATTCTTCATGAGACAATAAAAGGCATATTTTAAAATGTGTTGTCAGTCAACATACCTTTCTCCTAGGCACATCCTGTTGTCGTCTCAGGACAGAGACCTGGTGAATAAAAAAATGTTCTGTTATTGCTTCAGATTTCTGAATCTTTATGAACAATAATGGCTATTAGAAATTATTTCTTGCTCTTTCTAACTAGGTTAAGTACAGAAGATTAAAAAGGAAATAAAGACACATGGTTTGAACCTCTATCATTGGCTCTTAATGTGTGAAGCATTACCAGTTAGCCTCAATGGGAACAGATCTTTTTTTAAAGAATTTACCTTAATGTTTTGAAGAAAAAGTCAGATCTTTCATTGCTCTTTCTAAGTCCACAAGGAAAGAGAGTGTGTGTGTGTAAAAATCCTAAAATACCTGGTCAGCTTCAATCCTAGAAGAGAGACTCTGTAGCAGTCCAAAAAATTAAATCATTTAACTTTGTTTAGATTTTTAGATGGTTTTGCTTTTAGAAAAAAGACAAGTATTTCCCACAATGAGAAGAAAGGTTAAGCAGTAAAATACATATATATATATAATATATGTAATGCATATATATTATAAACATATATTTAAAGTCCTTTCCAGAATTACTGTGTGTTTCTCTCCTACATGCATTCCATATTCCAACAAATGGGTCTTTCTGTTACCTATACATGACTCTCCTCCCATCACCATGCCTTCTTACAGGCTGTCCTCCATACATGGAATATACTCTATCCTTATGTCCACTTGGTGTGATCTCTAGCTTCCTCAAGGGTTAGTTCAGTACCACCTCCCACAGGAAGCCTATGCTGAATGAATGAATGAAAATGATTTATTATTCACTTACTATGTTCCAGGAGCTATGCTAAGTGCTGGGGATATAATATAAGCAAATGATATAATATAAGCAAAGCTCCTTGAGAAACTTTTATTCTACAGAGAAAAACAGCATATAAACAACAGCGAGAATTGGAGGGAGACAGGGAAGGTATGAATATGTTAACCTGGCTGGAAATGGTTCCAGGTAAAATAAGGCAAAAGTTCACCAATTATAATTTAAAGTCCCAAGGGCAGAAGTCCACATTCCACTGGGAGGAGCGGAAGAATGTCTAGTATACAGGGGGAATGGTTTGGAAAAGACTAAAAAGTGATGGGATAGCTTAATTCTGTTCAAGATAAGGTCAAAGCTCATTTATCAGAGCCCATGGTCAAGAGGCAGGATGCTGATTATCAGTAGAAAAAAGAGAATGTCCAGAATGTAGGTTACATAGTTTGGAAATGACCTGCCAATTCTTGATATTTAGTTATCTGCATTCATGTTGTGCCCTCCCTGCACCTGCCCAATATAATGTAAACTCCTTAAGGGTGGACACCATTTCATCTTTGTGTCTATATCCCCAACAATTTGCATGTTGCCTTGCACAGAGTATGTACTTAATAAATATTTTTGAATGAGTGGATAAAATGAATGACATCCTTCTGATGTCAGGAAAAGATGTGGAGGAGCCACACTATGTTGAGTGTATCCTGTGCAGAAACTTATGTGAGGATATGGGGAAGAGTAACGCGAAATGAGCAAGTATAGCTTGGTTGAGATATATATCCTTGAATGAAGTTGCTGTAGTAATACCCCAAATCCAATGGAGTATTTCCTTTTAAAAACAGAAGATAAAGATCACGCTAATTGGTAATCCAAGGTTAATTTGATATAAACCAGTAACTAAAAAAATAAACAATTCTCAGAATACTGTGTTAAATTCTTAACTAGCACATATTTATAAAACACCCAAAAAGTGATTCCTAAAAGATTTTTATGATTTCAAAACAAAACAAAATGACCTTACTTGAATACAGGAAATTTTGAAAAAAGTAGTAAATTCAAGGTCACACTATCACCAGAAAGAATATTTCAAGCCTTTCATTATTAAGGGATCTATTCTTTATTTCCAGATAAAAGAGGACCACATCTCCAGGTAGGAATCATCATTGGCTTGTTGTCATACCGTTGCTATATTGCAGGACCTGCTAAAATTTATTTCCATTTTCTTTTTGCAATAAGGGAGAAAAAACCTGCCCCAATATCCATAAGCTTGCAGTAGCCACCTACATAAAATCATAGGTCTAGATCTGAGAAATCATACTGCAAATATAAATGGGCAATTTTCAATTTCATAGGAAAGATGAATCAGTAATTTTACTAAGGGATTTTTAGAATCCCAGACAGCCTGAAACTTTAAATTACAAGCAAACAACCAAACACAATTTTTAAAAAAATGACCCAAGAAAGTCCCTTCCTGGAATGGAAAGCACCATATATAGGCTAGGAATGAGAAGGGCAGAAAGAGTTCCACTTTCCTTACTTATTCACTATGTCAACCTAGACAAACTGGTTAAACTTTATGAGTCTTTATTTCCTCATCTGTAAAATGGAGATAACTATCTCAGGGTGGTTGTCAGGACAAAACCCAACACATAACACGGTGCTTTGGGTGTAACAACATTAAAAATTATAGTTGAATTAGAAAAGAGTTATGAGCTGTAAAGAGTTACATGTAAGTTATCATTATAATTTTGGTGTTATTAATGTCAGTTAAACTAAAGGTCACATTACTCAACTCACAGGATTGTGATGAGGAAATAGCTTTATCAACCTTAAAGTATAAAAGAAATAACAGAAATTGTCATAATCCACCATAATCCAGAAGCCACCATACTGTTTCAGGTCCTCATCACATCTTCTCTGGACTACTGAAATAGCCTCTTATCTGGTCTCCTTTCCTCAGGATTCTCTTTTCTTTAATTTACTTTCCACAAAGCTGCAAAAAACCATTTTTTCTAAAATATAAAACTGACCATGTTATTTCCATGCTCAAAAACCTCCAATGACTCCCTATTTTCTCTGAGATTAAGCAAAAATATCATTCTGGGATTTAAAACCCTTCACTATCTGACCCCAACTAACTTTCCCTAGCTTTATTTTCCATTAGTCCCCTTCATGAACTATATAATTCAGGCAAGATGGCATTCTTGCTGTCCTGTACACATAACACTCAATCTCCCATCTCTGAGTCTTTGGAAAGGTTGTCCATATCTGAAAAGCATTGTCTCCTTACTTTTTCCTCTTTTCTTCAAAAGCTAAACCTGACTACCGCCATCCTCAAGAAACTTTTCCTAAATCCCTTTTCCAGATGCTAGTGACTCTCCACCCCCCCAAAAAAATAATATTCTGTCTACTTGTATGTGTATGTGTTGTTTTCCCTGAAAGACTGTAAGATTTTTGGAGACAGAGGCTATTTAATTTCTGTCTTCATTTCCACAGCACTGAGCATACTACTTGTCACATAGATATTTAATAAATGCATGTTGATTGTTATTTTAATCTTATTTTCATCATATTTGGTAGGGTATCAATACAAATGGTCCCTGGAAAACTCACTATTTTGCTATTATTCCTTTACATTCAGTATTCTGTAATCTATTTTACTTGTTGATAAAATAACTTTTTTATAAGTAAGTAAAAGTATTAAAAGTTCTGGGATGGAAATTCATCTGCACGTTTGCTGAATGTATATTCAAGATAACTGTAGTGGCTTGTAGGACAAAGAGTATGATATATTACTTTCCTTGTTCCCACATTACTTTGATTTCTTTTTCTTGGTCTCTATATTTTGCAGGCTTTTTTGTTCCACATAGACTAGAAATGATGAATGTTTTCTACAGTGACGTCTTTTTAACATACTCGACTTGAACATACCAGGCAGCAAATTTGTCTATACTAATGTTCCAGATCTCATGTGATTTGTTGATTGAGTCCTCTGGAACAGTGGTGTCAGACTCAAGTAGAATAGAGCCACCAATACACTCATAAGGATCCCTGCTGGTCACACATCAACTTTGTTTGAAAATATAATGTTATTTATGGTGTTTTTAAAATTTTTTATTTATTTTGTTATATATTTGTCAATTATATTTTAATTTGACCAGGCAGTAGCACTCAGGAATGTTGTAGGCTGCATGTGGCCTATGAGTTGTGCATTTGACATCTTTGCTCTAGAATATGTTAAAAGCAGTCTTTTTAACATAAGCAATATAATCCTTTCATTCATGAAAGTAGAAAATTCTGACATATATTCCTAGCCACCAACTTGTGTCTTGCTAGGTATCATTAAGTGCTGTATTTTTGCAACACTGAAGTTATACACACTTTCTACCATTTCTTGCATATATTGTACTGATCCAGGCTTTTTAAGGATAAAGCTTCTGTAATTTCTAGATACAATGACATGGTCCTGACTTGCCTGCATAAAATCTTTCATTTCTCCAAATAAATCCTCATGATTCAGCTCACTCCCTCCAGCTGACAAACATGCCCATGTTTCCTCCATCCTGGGGGAAAAAAAAAACCTTATTTGATCCTTCCTTTTCTGCTTTTCTTATAGCTATTTTACCCCTTTTGGGTAAATTCCTTGAAAAGGCTGTCTATAATGGATGCCTCTGTTTTCTCTCCTTTCACTCTCTTTTTAACCCCTTACAGTCTAGCTTCTGATCTCATCATTCCACTTAAACTGATCTCTACAAAATTACTAGTGAACTCTTTGTTGCCAAGTCAGATGGCTTTTTTTTCAAACTTCATTCTCCCCAACCTCTCTACAGCCTTTGACACTGTTGATCACACTCCTCTCCTTTATACTCTCTTCTCTCTAGGTTGTCGGAACACCAATCTCTCCTGGTTCTCCAGCTGTCTCTCAGATTGCTCCTTCTTGGTCTCTTTTGCTGGATCCTCATCCAGATCACACCCTCTCATTGTAAAGTGACCCTCAGGATTCTTTCCTGGGTGCTGTTCTCTTCTCTCTATATACAGCTTTACTTGGTGGTTGCATTAGCTCCCATGAATTTAATTACTATCTCTATGCTGATGATTCCTAAAGCTATCTATCTTGCTCTACCTCTCTGCTGACCTCCAGCCTTGCATATCCAACTGCCTTTCAGACACCTTGATCTATATTTCCAGTAGACATCATAAATTCAACATATCCAAAATGGAACTCATTATCTTTTCCCCTAAACCCTCCGTCCCTCCTACTTTCCCTATTACTGTAGAGAGCAACACTATCCTCCCTATCCTTTAGGCTCATAAACTACATGTCATTCTCAGCTGCTCACTATCTTCCACCTAGCTACATTCAGTCTGTTGCCAAGGCCTGTATAGTTTACCTTTGCAATATTTCTTGATTATGCCCCCTTCTCTCCTATGATACAGTCACCAGTCTTGTATTGGCCCTCTTCACCTCGTATCTGGACCACTGCAATTGCATACTGGTAGATCTACCCTCCTCAAGTCTCTCCTCATTGAAATCCACCCTCTATTCAACAAGTAAAATGATTTTTCTAAAGCACAAGTCTAGCCTTACTCACATGTTTAAAGGGAAGCTATAGTTAGCTGGGATAAATCTGGAGACACCCAGCAATACAGTTTGACCAGAATATATATAAATTGCAATAGTGTTAGAAAAGTAGACTGAAGCCACTTTGTGGATTGATTTGCATACAAAAGCATGGACTTGATAATTTATTCTGTAAACATAGGTATTCACTGAAGGCTTTTGAGCTGAGGAATAATGCCATGGGTATATTAGGAACATTATTGAGGACAGATGAATTGGAGAAGGTAGACTACTCAGTGAACTATTACTATAATACAAGTGAGAAGCATTGAAGGCTCAAATTTAATTCAGTTCAGGAAACATGACTTTGACTAACACAAATACACCATTTTATTATGGAGCCTGCAAATTATTTAAAAACTTGCCTAGAAATTTAAACTTAAAAATGTGAGAAAAAAATATGATTTGATTTGCTTTTGTACTTTATCAAAATCCAACTGTGGCAAGTGAGCTATGTAAAATCAAACTAAAATAGAGATGCATTTCTCATGAGAATATTTTCTTAGACATTAACATAAACAAGCAATATGTTAAGTGCTTGAACTAAGGCAGATCTTTGAACAAAAGTGGAATAGTTACTATTTTATGTAAATCACAGCATAATTTTCCGTTCTCACTTTGCACTCTTGAAAATACTCTCATTACTATCAAAATGCTCAAAGCATTTAACCTTTAACGTAAGAATGTTTGCTTGATATTGACTTACGAGGAATTACAAGCTAAGAAAACACTCTGTTTTTCATTCAGCTTGTTGATTGCCTTCAAGGATCTTCTTCTCTGCAAAGGCCAAGAAGCTGGGGAAACTTAATTCCTTAAAACAACTTGTCAATTATGGGTAAATATACACAGCTAAAGGAAATGTATTCTTCTGAGAGGAAAGAAATTCTTGGCTTGAAAAACAATTCCATCCATTTATTGTAGATTCGGAAATAGCAAACTCACTTGACAGTGCAATAGAGAAGTAACTTGTCAATCCCTTTTAGGCTTTTGAGGGCACTACAGGCAATGTGTTCAGAAAGAGATCCGTGAAGATAATTAATTCACTGTAATCCCTTCCTTTTCATACCCTAGAATTCACTAAATGGGAGTGATGATAAGGACATCTGCCTCTTAAAGTATTAGAGCATAAAAAGAGTTGAACATTTAAAAGTGTATGCTGTCTTTGATGAGAGAGAGCCATTGGAATACAGTCAGTTGGATTATTAATAATGTCACATTGCCACAGTCCAGGGTAATCTAAGATCACATAGCATCCAAAGGTAAATGACTAAGAGGCAGCACAACGAAATGGAGGCAACAGTAGAATTTGTTAGAGAACCTGAATTCCAGGCACCGTTTTGCTATTTACCACATGTATATGCTCAAACAAGCCCCTTGGTCTCAGTTTCTTGGCCTTTAAATTGAAGGGATTGCAATGGATAATCTCCTTCCTACTCTGGCTGAGGATTTCAAAATTGAACTTAAAGGGATAGAATGACTAATATTTCCCAGGGATGGTCTATAGCTGTGTTCAACATAGTATTATGCTCAGAGCTTTGTTGGAAATCAAAGATATGAAGGTAATCTTCTGCATCTCAGGCCCTTGCCAAATGTCTTAATTTTTATCTTGCCACTGGACTTAAATGACTCTGGAAGAGAAAGTGAGGTTGACAACTTTGCACAACTCCACTTTCCTTAAATCCAATTCATGAGCAAGTTGAGACATCACTTCTTATATTGTTGGTCCTCTTTGAAAATGAAAGACAAACAATAATTACAAGTCCAAAAATAAATCATTTAATTCTGCCAAATCCTTTCCAAAATGTGGTATCCAGAAGCAAACACAATATTCCAGTGTGATAGGATGTGAGTGCAACAAAGGAGGACCTATGTCAGCTCTCTCCTTGTGAACATTCTGTTGCTATTGATCTGGCATAATTGACAAAAAGCTAGCTTCAACACCAAGCAGACACGAATTTATGTCCTCCCTCTGACTACTCTGTTGAATATAAATTGAAGAACAGTTTCTAATATCTGTTATTTAAGTTATTCCTCATTGGGAATCCCCCATGCCAAGGAAATCACATGTCTTCAAAAAACAAGAGCCATGTTATTTTGTATTTGTTTGCCACACCACTACTGACTATTGTTAAATTTGCAGAGCAAACAAATTTTCAGGTATCAGGACAATCCCAGAGTCTTAAGAAATATAGAGCTGGTATTGAGAAAAAGATGTGAATCAAACAGAACAGCTAAGGATCAAGGTAAGATTTGGCAGGCCTCACTTAAGTTGAATGAATAAACTCAACAAGGGTAATTTTCTTGAAGCTCTGCATTCCTCAGTTTGTTATAAACCATACCAGAGGCACTGGGGCACCATATTGACACTAGAGAATAGGCTCTCGGGCTGCCAATTCTTTTCCTGCTTCAAATTTTTGTGGTGTTGTGGTGGATATTTTCTTGGTGTGTGCAGATCACAGGCTCTCTACAACTTAGATGGTATTTGTGAATCCCTGTGACTTAAAGTTTTACCACCTTGCCACCAAATTCATAGTGAACCTCTATGATCCTAGCTGGCCTATTTTTTTTTTGATAATAATAATCACAGCACAAGGCCTTTATGAAAGAGCTTGGGTGAGGCTTGAGAGGCTGGCTGGAGTTGCCAGAACTTATACTCTATTAAAATAACCCTGGAGTTTACAAGAATATAAGTCATTCTCCAATTGATAAATAGTGAAAGGATATAAACAGGGAATTTTCAGAGAAAGAAATCAAAGCTATCTATATTTATATGAAAAAAATGCCCTAAATCACTATTGATTAGAAAAATGAAAATTAAAACAACTCTGAGGTACCACCTCACACCCATCAGATTGACTAATACTAAAGAAGAGGAAAATGATAAATGTTGGAAGGGATATGGGGAAATTAGGACACTAATGTATTGCTGGTGGAGTTATGAACCGATTCACCCATTCTGGAGAGCAATTTGGAACTATATCCAAAGGGCTATAAAAAATTGAGCAGAGGAAGCAACATAAAGGATGTCATGAGAGAAGGTATGGCTTGAAAAAAATAGGCTTGTTCTCTAGGGACAGCAAGGTATCTTTGATAGGAAACTCCATTGGTACATTCTAAATATGAAGAGAACTAGGAGAATACTGCAAGCCTGTTAGGTAGACAGAGTAGCAATGGTTTGTGAGAGAGCATGGTCAAGAAGATTAGTTGTTATCTATATGTTGGGGAAGTACCCGCATTAACGAAAACATCAATCCATTGAAGTATAAGGGTCCCTGGTTACTTAGACTTTAAACCAATCCTCATCTCCCTTGATATGGACCTCATTCTTCTTGCTTTAAAAACCTATTTACAATTAAATATTACATTGGAAAGATTACCTGATAAACCTTTTTTACTGGGGGGGGGTGTGTTAAAGAATGATAGTGCTTTAATGGGAGAGTTCATTTAAGTATTTTTTTATATTTTCAAAGGGAGTAATATTTTAACCTAGAAAAAAATCAATGCTCATGGTAGGGATTTTAGCCATCATAACAGATTGGTAGTAACTAACTTATAGCAGGTAGAGAGTAATTTAACCATTGGTAAATTACTTAGGTAAGATTATCTAATCTATTAAATTAATAGGTACTTGTTAAGCAATTGCTATATGGCTGACACCATGCTAAGTGTCAGGGATACAAAAAAAAAGCAAAAATATGTTTTCTGCTCTCAGGAAGCTCACATTCAAATGATGGAAACAACATGTAAAATGTGTGTGTGTGTGTGTGTGTGTGTGTGTGTGTGTGTGTGTGTGTGTGTGTGTGTGTAAAGCAATCTCAGAGGGAAGGCATTAAAGGTCAGGCGAAACTGGGATACGCCAACTGCTGGAGGTTGGTATATGAGCTGAGTGTTAAAAGAAGCCAAAGTAGTCAGGAGTTGAAGGTGTGATTTCAGGCATGGGGTATATCCAGCAAAAAGCTCCCAACTCTGGAGATAAAGTGTTGTGTGTGAGGAACAGGAAGAAGATCAGTATTATTTGATGGTAGAATGCACAAAGTACTGGACAGTTAGGAAGTGCCAAAGCTTCAAAGGTCTTTATAAAAGCCAAAGAGAAATTTTTCATTGGATGATGGAGGGAATAGGGAGCCACTGGGATTTATTGAATGAGGGGAGAGGGTGACAAGGTCAGGTCTGCACTTAAAGAAAAATCATCTTGACATCTCTGTTAATAATAGATTAAATATGAGAGAGAGTTGAGGCAAGGAGACTAATAGGCTATTGAAATGTTTCAAGTGAGAGGTGAAGTTGACCTGACAACTAACTGTGTGATTATAGAGAAGGAAGTGTATCTGAGAGATGTAGTGGAGGTAGAAATAGTAAAATTCAACAATGGACTGAACATATTGGATGAGTACAAGTGAGGAGTTGAAGATGGCACTGACATTGTAAGACTGTGACTGGAAGGATGGTCAAACTCTTAACTGCAAAAGAATAAGAGGGTAGAATCATAATGACAGTGTTTGGGGGAAAGATGGTGACTTTCATTTTGGGTGCATTGGGGCATTTAATTCAAGATGTCAAAAATGCAGATATTTATTTGAAGCAGTAGCTCATAAGAGAGATTAGGAATATATAAGAAGATAACATGCATGAAATTATAATTAAACCCATGGGAGCAGACGAGGTCACTAAGAGAAATAGTATAGATCAAAGAGAAAAGGGGCCCCAGGACAAAGCCTTGAGGGCCATTCATAGTTTGTAGTCATGCCCTGGATGAATAGGATAAGATATACATGAGACTCTAAGAAGTGATCATACAGGTTGGAGTAGAGAAGAGTCATGAAATGTTGAGAGAGAAGTGTCATGAAAAAATAGAGAGGAAAGAAAAATCTCAGAAAAGAAAGTGATAAACAATGTCAATGACAAAGTACTAACTCAAGTATAATCTCATTCTTAAATAGACACTATTCCAGTAAACCAGCACTCATAAATCCTGCAACAGTTCTCCTTGCTGCCACTGTCAATAACTATTGAACCACTTGAACATGACTTGAAGAGTGCAATTGACTATATTCTCCTATAATAGAGGTTCTTTACCAGTTCTTTTTCTTTTCGTCATCGACATCTTTGGTAGTTTGTGAAGCATACGGTACTACTTCTCAAAATATATTTTTATTGCATAAAATATATGATATTACAAAAATAATTATATTAAAACAGTTATTAAGATATGTTTTTAAAAGCAAATTCATAAATCTCAAGTGAAGAATAATTCTTATCATTCATATAGTGCTTTGAGGTTTGCAAAGCAGTTTTAAAATATAATTTAATTTTATTTTCACAAAATACCTGTAGGGTAATAATTACTATTATTATTCCCATTTGACAGATGAGGAAACTAAGACTGAGAGAAATTAAGTGCCTTGCCTAGGATCATATGGCTGATAAGTGTGTCAGTCCAGATTTAAACTCAAATATTCCTGACTCCAGATCCGGTCCACTGCCCACATGCCAATATAAAATATTCTTGATGAATTTCATTGGCTTTAGCTCTGTGAATGTGGAGCAAAAAAAGAAATGGACTTTGTAAGATTTAAGCATGACCTTCTTTCCATTTACCGCACTTGACAATACTTTGTAAATTTCTGATCTTCCAAAATTTAGAACAGAGGAATATGAGAAAAGTCATCGGGGGAGCAACAGGAAAGGAAATAATGGTGAAGTTAACATGTAGCAACAACAGGGCTGTAATTATTCTTGGTTTGAGCTTCATTATTCAGAAAAGAGCACTAGCACCTCTTCACCAGGCAGGTTAGAGCAAACAGACTCCTCATCATTTTTGAGAGCAGGACTTAAGCACTAGCGTCGACATTCTGATGCACCAGTATCAGCAATGAGTGACACTTCAATATATTTCAGCCTCACAGTATCTGGAACTAATTGCAGAAACAGGGAGGCACTCATTTCCTTTGTCTCTCATTTCAACCAAAGATAGTCATGTCTTTAAAGGACAGATGATATTTTGTGGTATTAACACAGGTCCTCAGAACTGACGTCAGAGTTACAATATCTCTATGAAAATGTGTGAGGGGTTTTCCTTTTTCAATCTGCTTGTATTCCTTTCTGTGAACCTCTAAGACAGAACATCACCCAGGACAGAGAGTCCTGCATGGATCAAGATCCAGGAGGCTTAGATTCCAGTCCAAGATTTGCTGCTAACTAGTTATGTAGACTTGGGCAAGTTTAACCTCAATGAACTTCTCTTCTCTCACCTATAAAATGAGCAGGTTGTACTATATAATTTCTAAGGTACCTTTCAGTTCAAAAATTCTTTGCTTCTATCTCATATTTTTCTCTATATTATCTTTTGTTTTTCCTTTGTTTTGAGGGTGATGAAGAAGAAAAGTAGGAAGGAAGAGAAGAAAGGATATGAAAAGGATGAGCAATTTTACATATCGCTGATAGAAAACAAACCAACTACTTCCAAATTAAACTAAGTATGCCATACTTCCCTTCAGGGACCTATAATTTCATCTACCAATTATAGATGTACTTCCTTACCAACAGAGATCTCCAAACCATACAACAGTGTCTTCAAGAATTGAATCATCTGGAGGTTGGCCCTTATCATGACCCTCTACAAGCTTAGTATTTTTTTTGAGAGGCAAGTGTGTTAGATTGCAAAATATACATGCTTTGGAATAAGAGGAACTGGGGTCTATTGTTATTTGCATTACTTTTGGGATATTCACTCCACTTTTTTCTCTCATTATCTGAAAAATGAGTAAGTTGGACTAGATGGCATCAAAGATCTCCTCCTGTTCTAAATCTACGATTCTATGATTCTTTGGATAACAGCAGACCAGAGCTCAGTGTTTTTGTAGCTGGGTAGGATGGACCAGAAGTTGCATTCTTCAAGAACAGTCTTTGAAAAACCCATGGTCAATATGATCTTAATACCTAAGCCAAGGAGAGTCAAAAGAGAGAAAGAAAACTAGAGAGCAATATTCCTAATGAATATTCAAAAAATTAAGTATTACCAAAGAGGCTACATAATATAACCCAAAGATTATATATGTGCCACAATCAGGTTGGTACATACCAAGGATGCAGAGTTCATTCAATATTGGGGAAACTTATCAAATAACAAGAACAAAAAAATCACATGATTCTAATCATCAAAACTATTCGGTACTAGTTAAGAAAAAAGATTGATTGATACAAGTTAAGTACCTAACATATAGAAGCAAATGAACAAAGAATCCTAGTGTTTGATAGGCACAAAGACCTTGATGTCTAGGATGAAAACTTACTATATGGGGGAGAAAAACCTACTGGGAAAACTAGAAAGCAGTCCAGCAGAAAATAGTTACAAAATGGCATATCACACCATATATAAAGTTGAGTTCCAAACATGCTCATGAAAGTGTGAAACACGAAAACATAAATAGTGACATCATAAACAAATGAAAACAGAAAGCAATAAATTAACTTTCAGAGCTGTAAGTAAATAGTTCATGACCAATAAGGGACTGAGTATCACAGAAGATACAACGGTGAATGTGATCACAAACAAATTGTACAAACAAAACCAATGTAGTTAAAATTAAAGAGAGAATAGGTAAATAGGGGCAAATCTTTGCAACAAACTTCAGTGGTAAATTTTGTTTCCAAGGCAGCTAGGTAATACAGTGTCTCAGGCATCAGAAAGACTTGAGATTAAATCTGGTCCCAGGCATTTACTAGGTATGCAACTGAGCAAATCGCTTAACCTATTTACCTTAGTTTCCTTTTCTGTAAAATGATGATAATAATAACACCTACCTTCCCTAGGTCATTGTGAAGATCAAATGAGATAAAAATTGTAAAATGCTTAGTATAGTTCCTGGCTTATAGCAAATGCTATATAAATGTTAGGTGTTAATTATTATTCAAATTTTAATAAAAAGAACTTATGACAATAAGATGCCCAAAAGGTAGCAAGGAGATTAAGTAAATTTATTTATTAATTTTTTAAAATTTAATTCATAAAAAATTAAGTAATTGAGTAGGAAGGGAGAAAAATATATGTTCCCTTCAATATCATGATATGTTGCACACAGTGGCTGGCATGTAATAGGCACTTAATACAATTCTATTGAATAAATGAATTAATGAAAAAAAGAATGAGTACTGGAACAGGAGCCTTAAAGTCTACATTATGAGACATTAAGATTTTTTTACCATTAGTTAAGAATAGACTTTATTTCCTTTTAACACTCGCAACAGGAAAATGAACATGATACTTTAATAAGCTAATCAACCATAGCATATTAGAATGAAGATGATGGATGACATTCCCTAGGTTTCTCCTTTTCTTTAAATGACTTTTCCCCAAACCTTAAATCAAAAATAGAAGATAATTACATCTAAGCAAAGCACCATTTTTATCCTCATTACAATAGATGTTAACTTTAACACTAGAAGTAGGGCTAGATATCAGACTTTATCACTTAACTAGAAGGCAGCCAGCTAAGAGAAAATAGGAAGAGTACTAATGTTCACTACCTTCCTTCTAGTTAATCTGATTGAATGTAACCTCAAGGACCAGGAATATTTTATTTTAATCTCTGGATATACACACAGTGTCTACAACAATGTCAGGCTCTGTGGGTGTTTAGTAAGGCTTTATAAAGATATTTTACTTTATAATTTACTTTATAAATTTACGGTATAAAGGCATTTTTTACTTTATTTTACTTTACAAAACATGTGAGAGAAAAAGTGATTTACTTTATAAAACATGTGAGGAAAAAAGGGAGGTTTCCAAAGTCCAGTGATTGATGAAATGTAGACTTGTTGGTCTGGTAGAAAAAGACAATTCTAAGTACCAACTATGAAGGGAGTCCTATAAAATGGACTATTTAGTACTGTAAAATGGACCACAACAGATGTGAAAAGTATCCTAGCACAAGCCTTTAGTCCCTGATGCAGGGGAGGATGGTTTGGATTTAAAAGTTCTAGATTATAGAAGGGCTAAAGCTGACTGGGTATCCACACAAATTCTGACACCAATATGGTGAGCCCCAAGTAATGGAGGGTCACCAGGCTAACTAAGGAGAGGCAAATCTGCTCAAGTTGGAGAAATACAATAGTTTAAAACTTCTGCTCCAATCAGTACTGACATCAGGCCTATGAGATCAGGCTGCATTTGTAGATTAGGTGAGATAGAGAAACATAATCTCAATAAAAATAATACTAAAAACAACTTACACAATATTAATGAATCTCAGTATCCATTACCCTCAGCAAATGATAGAAAGAGCATTAATATTTTGCCCAAAAGGAAGAGAATGGATAGACATTCTTGGAATATGGTCCCAAAAGGTCAACAATCTAAACTGAACTATAATGACATAATGGTCACACGCTGGTGTCTTTGGAAAATGTGACAGAAGATGATATGCTTCAAGAAGGACCATATGAAATAGTTGTGATTCAAAAGTCGAATCAAAAGGCTCTCCATGGGCAAAATCTGTAAGAGTTCAGTCCACAATAAATCAGCAAAAATAATCTAGTGAACGGTTGAGTCATGTGTATTTGTTTGTGGGAACGTAGGCCTTTTTGACAGTAATTCAGACCCATGTCATCAACCAACATATAACAGAAAGGCTATATAGTTAAGGAACCTTGCCTTAGTGATCAATGTAGCTTATGTAAGTTGATGGTTGAAAATGTTCATCATAGCACCGTAGACTATAAAAAATAGAGCACCTAACAAGCCATGACCTAGTGATTAAAATTATACCCCAGCAGCTCATTCCCTTTCATGAATACACAGGAAATTTTCATATTACAAATACACACCCCAAAATATCCTGGAGAAATCCATTAATAAACTATACTAAAATCAGATGGTTATCCCAGAGACCTGTTGACCATAGTTACATAGATATAGCATTAATCAATTAAAAACTTAAGAAAAATATTTTAATATATGGCAGAATACTCAAAACTCTAAACTATATAGTATGAAAAGTTTTCTAAATATATTGGCAAAGCTGAAGAGACTAAAATCATATGGGAACAATATGAGGAAGGTATCTCATCTCTGTTATCCTGTCTGGGCTACAACTCTAGCAAGGAAGCTTTCAGGCTGCCTATAAAAGATCAGCTTCCATCCTAATACTTTTAAAAAACAAAATGATATTTTATGTGCCTTTGCAGCACTTTATGGAACATTAAATGTAAATAAATAATAGCAGGATAGCAACTTCTCCCAAGACTATTTCTATTTTAACCTCATTGAAAAATCTGAGAAAAAGATAATAAAACAATTCATATTTATAGTAATTTAAGGTTTACTGAATTATTTCCTTCTAACAACCCCAAGATAGGTACTATAAGTATTAATTGCATTTTGCTTATGACGAAACAGGTTCAGAAGTGTTATGACCCAAGGTCACACAAGGGCAGAACAGGGAGTGATGCTTTGATTTTTAAGGCTTTGAAAATCAAGTACTTTGATTTTCACACTTTTAATTCAACATCGTTTCTACCATTCTAATGACGCTTCCTTGGTGGAAGTTAACTTGGTCTCAATGCTATACTGAGGTTCTAACATAAAAGATAGTTCACAGACACAAAACGTAGCTAACAGAAACTTATTTACCGCCTTCTATGTGCAAGAAACTGCTAGGCATGGAACCTTCTGACATCTATTATATTAGTTCCAGTTTAATAGCATATCATCTCAAATCTATTCTACGTTTTAAAGATTTCATATTAATTAAAAAAAATCTTGTCTGAGCCTCAAAATAAAAATTTAAATACTCAGGGCTCTCATAAGTAAAAAGACCACTTCTTTTGCTCTTTTTTATTTAATCTGTTTCCCTAAACAATTGCCTGCTGTAATGCTATGCACCCTATGGGTAATCAATAAGCATTGTTGACTGACTTAGTTTGTGTGGGAGTTTGATATACTTGGGTAGATAAATCCTGCAAAGGAAATCAAAGAGTTCAAATTAGAGAACAAGAGTGATTGAGTTGTCCTAGAATCCTTTTATTTTGGATACCAGCCTAGCAATTCATCTTGTATACATGAATCCTGGGTTCTGTGGTTGGGAATCTCATTTACATAGAACACAGGGAATAGAATGTAATAAAAAGTAAGATCCTTGAGGGCATAGACTGGGGGTTGTGTGTGTGTGTGTTTTCAGCAGTTTCTGGCATACAATAGGTGCTTAATGAGTGTCTAATTAATTTATTAACTAATGATGTTGAAAGCACCTCCCTCATTCCATTTTGAAATCTTTAAGAAAAACAAAAACACATGTCTGAGACTGTGGTTTTATGATATTTCTTTCCCAAAATAGGAGCAATATGTCTGTGCATCCTTTTTTTTTTAAATAAGCCAGTTGAATAGAACATTGTGAAAACAAAAATCCTTATTTCCCTCTTGCATGAGAAACTTAGCTATTAATATGACCCATGAGGAGTAACTCCTTCCCTTTCTTTTCATTAATGACTTCCCCTTTCAACAAAAGCTCTGTTAGCCTACTGAGTCATGACGGCTAATACTTTATATGCCAGGGTACACTGTTCATTGTGTTGAACCAACAAATTAAAATGTAATATGAAACTGTGACACTGGGAACATTAGGGACTATCATTTGATGTGGTAAGGAATCTCTAATTAGGCAAAGATATGCCTTTTAATTTTACATGCACACACACACGTACATATTTATATATACATGTGTATATATCTACATATATATATATATACATGCATATATATATATATATACTATACATATATTATCAAACTGATAACCCTGAATGATGAAATGTAGTTTGAAAGAATACCATGAGATAGCATTAAAAATGACAGGGAAACCATTTCCTATTCCCACCTGTGTTTAAAATCAGACATATTTCATTACATTGGACCAAAGTTAGGAAGCAATCAAATGAATTTGACTAACTTCATCTCAAGCAAAGGTAATTACTAGTCTGAGGGCTCCCCACCACCACCACTCATCTTTTTCTTAAACTCTGTCAGGCTGAGAGGAAAATGAACCACAGTACTTATCAGCTCCATGCATACCCAAGCAATACTGAAGTCAACTGACCAGGACTGAAGCCAGAGGTTAGCTGAAAATCCATTAGTGATTTAAAATACTTTTAAAAAAAGGACAAGAGAAAAAGAGAGATAGTAAGTCTGAGGTAGAACTGAGTGATAACTGTAGAAAAGTCACAAAACCTGACAATGCAATTTGCATTAATATTTGATCAGGTCAATTTACAAAAGGCCGTCCAAAAGGGCAAAGAATTTCTTGCAAAATGACCAAACACATTGTCACTTCAGGCTTACAGAAAATAGAGGATTTTTCTCTCTCTTTTGCACATAAT
This sequence comes from Phalanger gymnotis, assembly GCA_028646595.1. Lineage (NCBI taxonomy): Eukaryota > Metazoa > Chordata > Mammalia > Diprotodontia > Phalangeridae > Phalanger > Phalanger gymnotis. The sequence continues at coordinate 288,238,788 of CM053624.1, forward strand.
ACATCTAGTTCTAATGAATATTTTCTGCAAACATAATAGTTGCACCCAGCATGAAGACAACCCTTCTCAACATTTAAATCATATAAAAGCACCTAAACTTGTGAGAGAATAATATCTGGGGTAAGAAGAAAAAAGACAAACTCAAATAGCATTACAAGATTTTGGTTTGAGCTTGCAAGTTTCTTTTAGTTGCTTTACTGATGGGTTGCAGCCGATGGGAAGTCTTTCAACCTACTCATTTTAATGATCTCTTTAAATATGCCAGCCCCACAATTTTTCAAAAGTTTAAAGTTGTCCTGTAAGTTGCTTTGCTTTTGTTGTCTGTATTCCCTGCAGTGGATACAGTAAGTCTGTGATAAGGAAACTGCTAAACTAGCCCAGTTAAACTACCATGGCACATCCTATTTCAAGAATTTTTAATTAGCAGATCAATGAGCTAACAGACCATACAAGCTTATTCAAAGCAATTAGGATGTATTGGTTCATTAAGGGCGCAGTGCTTGCTAAAAATATGAAGAAAATTCCAAAGTCAAATTGCACTGCTCACAAATATTATTAGCACTGAAAAATCAAAAACAATGCAACCTAACCTATTTCAATCCCAGTCCTTCTCTACCTACATAATATTGGGAGAGGAGAAGCTAGGAAGAAAAACCACTTCCATAAGCATAATGCAACTGAAATTTCCTGTGGAGAGAGTTCCATCCAAACTCAGCTGATGTCTTTGGAAGGAAATTGCGGGGGGGGGGGGGGGCAAGGAACTTGATGGACTGTTAGAAGGTAAAGGTCAAATATCTTTTTCTTTGCCCTACTCATCTATAATAACAGCTCATTCAATAGTATTTCATGACTTCTTGTGTCTTCTCTTTATCTATCTGTTTATACTTTGTATTCCCCCAGGAAATGTAGGCTTCTTTAGAGGAAGGATTGGTTTTCTTTTCGGTCTTTGTATGCTCAGTGTTTAGTGTAGTGTAGTACACGTAACAAGCTCAACAAATATTTGTGCAATTAAATTCATATAGATATTGATGATATTGCTTACTTCCATTTAAACCTGGCGGAGAGGGAGGGACAATTCATTCCAATATTTCTACTTCTTCCTCTTTATGTAGCCAGAAACTAATGTTTGGTTATGCTGCTTTCATCACAGCCAAACAAACAGGAACTCTAGCCTTCCCAAGCCTTGTCATCTATGAATGATCTGGATTTTTAATGCTAATTTACTTTGAGCACTACAGTTTAAACACTTACTTGCCTCTCCTCCCCATAAATATTATACCACCCACATGTATTTTAAAACTCAAACGTATATTTAGTCTTCACCATGTCATCTTCTAGGGAAACAATGATAAAGCAAGATTCAGTTCTTGCCTTTAACGAACTTCTAATACTCAAGGAGAGGCAGCAGGGCATCATGATAAGAATGTGAGACATTGTTTAGAGACACCTGATATCAAATCTCACTTCTGACATTTTCTAATTGTATAACCTGAGAAGTGGTAGGATGATCCTCTTGAAATAGGAGTTGTCCTTACACTAAGGAAGAATGAGTTCAAGTCTTTCCTTTGATGCATACTGGCTTTATGACCCAAGACAAGATTCTCAAGTAATTTTCTAAAACCCTAAGTTTAATTGTCAGAAAGGAGTTTCCTCACTGGAAGTTCCTTACACTAATGGTGTCACAGCTATGGACTCTTAAATTTAAAACAATATGGCATCCTTTGGCCTTAGTCATATTGTCTTCAAAATATGGACAATAATACCAAAAATATTTACTCCTAAGTGTTGTCGTATCAAGGGAGAGAATGAAGTGTTTCGTAAATCTAAAATCTTAAATTGTATAATTAAATTGTTATTTATTAAAAATCATGAAGAAGTAAACTCAGATACAAATTTTAATTGAAGTATACAGAAGATATATTAACAGAATGAGATGAAAGATTTAAGAAAGGAGGTAATAGAGAAAAGTATGGGTGTTTAGGATTTCATGGAAGAGGCCATAGCCAAACTGACCTTGGAAGGAAGGAAAAGCTTTCAAAAAGTAGAAAAATATGGGAGGAAACTCTTTTTAAAAATCTGATTGTAGAACCTCTTATTACACAGATGAAGCCAAATGACAGCTATAAGTAACTCAGCTACAAGCAGCTCGAAGGCATGGTGGATAGAGTGTTGGGCCTAGACTAGGCATTACTCCTCCTCCTGAGTTCAAATCTGGCCTCAGATACTTCCTAGCTATGTGACCTTGAGAAAGTCACTTAACCCTGTTTGCCTCAGTTTCCTCAGTTTCCTTATATTCCTATACAATGAGCTGGAGAAGGAAATGGCAAACCACTCTAGTGTATTTGAGAAGAAAACACTAAAAGGAGTCACAGTAAGAAATGACTGAAAAATGATTACACAACAACAAATGCTCAAATCTACAAGAATTTATTAAGTAAATCTAGTAGTTTTGTCTGTTAACTTATTGTTCATGGATGTTTAGAGGGAAAAATTACAAGTCTTTATTGAATATAATTTAAAGCTAGAGATGAACTGAAAACAAGGGCATAATAACAACTTCATCTTGAAAATCATAATCTTCAAAAATCTGATTTACAGGGAGTCGACCATTTTAATTTCTTTACTGCCATGTTGAATTTGCAACAAGGCTAAAATAATTATCAAATTAGGAAGGTTGTGTTATTCAAATATGATTTATTGTATGAACAGATGACCAAAGATACTGAAACCTGAAATTTAAAAAAAGACTTTAAAATGATCCAATTTGATTTCCAGAGTCACCAGAGTTTAAAATGACAATGTTCACCAAAGTTCAAAATGCAATGAATCATCTGGTTTCCTCTGGCCTTAATTTCTGTCCTGACATTTTCCTCCAAAATTTTCCAATAAGCAAAATAAATAAAATACTACTTTCACAAAGATAGATGGAGAGGAGAGGAGAAGAAAGGAGAGGAGAGGAGAGGAGAGAGAGAGAGGGAGAGAGAGAGAGAGAGAGAGAGAGAGAAGTGGGGGCAAAATGGAGAGTTCTAGTTTTGATAAAAGGAAAGGAGGATAAAAGTAAAAGTGGGATGGCAAAGGATCAAAGACCCGAGGAGGATTAAAATACCACAGGAAAGACAAGAGATTTTGCAGAAGTTTAAGTCTGAGCAATATATCTCAATTTCTTTTCCTTTCATATTTTCCTTCCATAATTAGAAGGAACTTTCAAACCTCCTTTGGAAAGAAATGACAAAGTTGACATTTTCCTCAAAGAGAGAATCCCCATGAGTTACTTTTGGATTCTCAGGAATCTCAGATTATACGATATCCTACAAGCTATTATTGAACCTATCAATGTATTTGATGATGACTAGAGTAACATTTCTTTAAATAAGTGTGTATATACATGTATATGTGCATAAAGCAAATTGGATGTATAGCTTTCCTTTTTTGATTGTTCTTTATATGTTGAAATGTCCATGTCTACTGATAATTAAAAAAAACAATTAAAACCCCTTTCTTCAAAGAGTTTATATTTTAATAGAGAGGAAAATTAAGGATGCCTCAGCTAGAAAACAGGCATTTGTGAGACTAATACTAATTCTAATCACTGGGTAGTGAAGAAAATGGATAGGACTATTTTAGGGTTGGAGGGACTCTTAGAGATCACATAATGATTGTCTCTCAGTTCACAGATGTGGAAACAGAGACCTAGAAAACTTGATTGTCATCATACTTTTAGTTAGTAACAATCGACATTCAAGATTTTGTAACCAATATTGAAAAAGAGAAAATTTCACTAAGACTACAGATTTTGAGTCAACTTCAGCTCCTAAGTTTGTTCCATATGGTCCAGCATTTGATTAGATTAATATGCAATGACATGTTTACACATATTTAAGTGAGGTAGCATTGTACAATGGATAAAGGACAGACTGTATATTCAGGAAGAATTGGCTTCAGGTCCCTCTGACAGATACCAGCTATGTGATTCTGGGAAATTAATTACAATCTAAACTAAGAGTGTGCTGGTAAATATTTAACAATTTACTCTGTGGGGGAAAAAATGTCATGACATACTTTTAAGTTTAATCTGCATTATTCACATTTCTCCGACACATTCTTATCTTGACAATCAACAGAACAATAAATCAAGCCTTGATTTGTAGTTTGCCAATGTCCAAAGTATAAATTCTAACATAGAAAATTTAACAATTGACTCTTTCAACCCTAGGACCTAGGTTTAGCAAACTCTTGCCTGTAAGTGTTGAGGTCCATTCTCTAAGACTATAAGTTAAACACAAATTGCTAATTTGCATTTAAGGAAAATTTTCAATATTGGGAGTTCCTGACATCAATGAAATCATATTTCTAAATCATATCCCCTTCAAAAAAAGTGCACTTTAAAAGTTGTCCAAAAATCCCCGATTATTAAAATGTTAAATTTTAGTGTCTTTAATATTAGATTTTCCATCAAATTTTTATTTAGTTTCACTGAACTTTATACTTGTTCATTCAGTCATTAATCAAATATTTTTAAGAACCTACTATGTGCAAGGAACTCTTCTAAGCTTCTATACTTTCTTCCTTTTTGTTCTGGGTGTGTAGTGTCTTTCTGAAGAATTTCCTTTATTAATTAATCAGTAATTGTTCTGAAAATTTGTGTTAGAGAGCTTTCTGAGGGCATTGAGAATAATTGCCTATGATAACAGAGCTATTATGTATCAGAGATAGGTTGAATATACATTTTCCTCACTCCAATGCAAAGGATTTATCAATTAGGTCACTTTCTTTCTCAAATACCTCTTTTTGAATTAACTAAAATTATTTTTTATACCTTACATTATCCCTCTTTTTTTCTTTATATAATTGAACTTTGGCTACTTGCATTTAGACTGTGACAATGTCTGTTTGGTAGAAACTAATTTTGGTAGAACTACTAATTTTGGTAGAAAATCCCTTGTTGCCACATTCCCTAAAAGCAACATATATTTTAAAAATAAAATTGAATTAATTTTGCCTTCTAAATCTTCTAAACACCTGATAGCACTTCCCTGGCTTGCTAGGATCCCAATAATTTGTATAACACTTTGGAAATACTTAAATGTAAGTACTTATTAGTTCAAGCAAAGGTTTTATTTCCATACCCATCAATTTCCTTCATAAGAATTAATTGGTGTATGAGGAGGGTATAAGAAAGGTGAGTAGAGAAAGGTGAGCTCTCCCAACATTCTCCTTCAAACAACTCTAAGATAATGGCCTGAAATCAAATTTCGGAGTAGCAGAGCCAACAAAAAGGTCAGAGTGACATATTCTTCCAGTCCAAGACAATATAAGAGGTCAGAAAGAGATTTGTGACTTGGGAGTGAAGGGGAGCTGGCCTAGAATAGTTTGGGGGTGGAGGGCAAAATTTGAACCTTATACTCATCTAAATTGGTTCGAAAAGGGAAAAATGTATATCTACCTACACAATTAGCAATATAAATCTTACCCAACAGGGAAGTATGAGGGGAAAGGGGAGAAGAGTGATAGAAGGCAGGGTAGATAATACAAAGAAATGGAAGGAAACAATACAGATTTTAGAGAAGGGACAGGATAAGAGGAGAGAAAGATAATCAGAAGAATGGAGGGAAATGCATAGTTAGTAATAATAAGTATGAATATGAATGGGATAAACTCATCCATAAAATGAAAGTGTCTAACAGAATAAATTAGAAAACAGAATCCAACAATATGTTGTTTACAAGAAACACACTTGAAACAAAGACACACATAGAGTTAAAATAAGAGGTGGGAGCAGAATTTATTGTGCTTCACCTGAAGGTAAAAGGGCAAGGGTAACAACCATGATCTCAGAAAAAGCAAA
>CM053624.1:288245132-288262263 GCA_028646595.1 Phalanger gymnotis
GCCATCTTGGAGTGGGGGGGGAGGAAATGGGGAGAAAACTTGTAATTCAAACCCCTGTGAAAATCAATGCTGAAAACCAAACATGTTAAAAATAAATTAAAATAGTAAAAAATAAAAAAAGAAAAATAAATAAATTAAAATAAAAAAGAAAAAATATAGAGAGAGAACTGAGTCAAATTTATAGAAATAAGAGCCAAACCTCACTTGATAAATGATCAAAAGATATGATCAGTTTTCAGGTGAAGTGATCAAAGTTATAGCCATATGAAAAAAAAAAACATGTTCTAACTCACTATTGATTGGAAAAATGCAAAGCAAAACAATTCTGAGGTACTAACTCATGCCTATTAGATTGGCTAATAGGACAGAAAAAGTAAATGACAAATGTGGGAGGGGATGTGGGAAAAATGAGACATTAATGCACTGTTGGTGGAGTTTTGACCTGATTTAACCCTTCTGTGTAGCAATTTGGAACTATGCCCAAAGGGCTATAAAACCATGCATACCCTTTGACTTAGCAACACCAGTACTGTATTCCAAAAGAGATTAAAATATATAAAGGAAAAAGATCTATATATACAAAAATATTTATAGCTGCTCTTTTCTGGGGATAAAAAATTAAAAGTTGAAGGGAAGCTCATTGATTGGGGAATGGCTGACCAAATTATGGTCTGTGATTACTATGGAATACTACTGTGCTATAAGAAATGATGGGCAAGATGTGCTCAGGAAAATCTGGAAAGACTTGCTTGAGCTGACACAAAGTGAAATATACTGTGTACTAAGTAACAGCAGTATTATTAAATGATCAGCTATGAATGACTTAGCTATTCCCAGCAATACAACTATCCAAGACTACTCTGAAGAACTTATGATGAAAAATGCTGTTCATCCCCAAGAAAAGAACTGACGTTGTTTGAATATAGATTGAAGCATGCTTTTTTAACTTTATTTTTCTTGAGTTTTTTGTTGTCATTTATTTCTTCTTTCACAATATGACTATTATGGATATGTATTGCATGACTACACATATATAATCTATATTGAATTGCTTGACTTCTCAATGTGGGGTGGAGAGGGAGGAAGGGAGAGAATTTGGAGCTCAAAGATTTTAAAATGAATGTTAGAATTGTTTTTATATGTAACTGGAGAAAATTGAAATACCAAATAAAAGCTAAGAAAAAAAGAAAAAAATCTCCTCAACCAGATGCATTCACAAGCGAATTCTAACAAACATTTGAAGAGCAATTACTTGCAGTAATATATAAACTATTTTAAAAATTAGGTAAAGGAGTCCTACCAAATACTTTTTATGACATAAATATGGTTTGAATCCTAAACCATGGAGAACAAAAACAGAAAAAGTATGGAACAATTTCCTTAATGAATATTGACAGAAAAATTTTAAATAAAATATTAGCAAGGAGATTACAATTTATCACAACAACCTTATACTCTAATCAGTTGGGATTTATACGAGCAAAACAGTGCTGGTTCAATATTAGGAAATCTATCAGCATTATCTACCATATCAATAATAATTATAAAAATCATATGATTACATCATTAGATGCAGAAAACAGCTTTTGACAAAATGCAATATCCATTCCTATTACAAAAAACATTTTAGAGCACAGGCATCAATAGAGCCTTTCTTAAAATGATTAATGGTATCTATTTAAAATTGAGAGTGAACAAATGTAACACATGTGAGCTTGAAGCCTTCCCACAAGACCAGGAAGCTAGAATGTTCATTATCAGAACTTGTACTCTATGTTGTTTTTTTTAAAAATTATTTTAATTTTTATTTTACAACACTCAGTTCCACATGTTTTTGAGTTCCAAATTTTCTGCTCCTCCCTCTCCTTCCCCCCTCCCAAGATGACATGGAATCTGATATCAGTTCTACATATACCTTCACATTAAATTTATTTACACATTAGTCAAGTTGTGAAGAAGAATTATAATCAATGGAATAAATCATGAGAAAGAAGTTACAAAACCAAAAAAGGAGGGAAAAAAGAGAGAGGGCAAATAGTTTGCTCAATCTGCATTCAAACTCTGTAACTCTTTCTCTGGATGTGGATAGCTTTTTCCATCATGAGTCTTTTGGAGCTGTCTTTGAAGCTTGTATTGTTGAGAAGAGCCAAGTCTATTAAAGTTAGTCATTACAGATACTGTGTGTCTGTAATCATGTATGATGTTCTCCTGGTTCTGCTCCCCTCACTCAGCATCAGATCACTTAAGTCTGTCCAGGTTATGACATCCGTCTGCTCCTCATTTCTTATAGTACAATAGGATTCCATTGCATTCATATACTACAACTTGTTTAGCCACTCCCCAATTGATGGGTATCCCATTGATTTCCAATTCTTTGCCACCACAAAAAGAGCTGCTATAAATATTTTTGTACATAGGGCCCCCTTTCCCACTTGTATGATCTCTATGGGATTCAGCCCTTGAAGTGGTATTGCTAGGTCAAAGGGTAGCCTTTTGTGCATAGTTCCAAATTGCTCTCCAGAATGGCTTATTATAGAAATGCTAGTTATATTGATAAGACGAGAACAAGAAATTAAGATAATAGGCAATGAGGAAAAAATCTATCAATCTTTGCAGGGGATATGATGCTATACTTAGAGAATCACATAGAATTATTTTTTAAAAAAATAAATAGCTATGACAATTAACAACTTTGGCAAACTTGAAGGTTATGTAATAAACCCATATAAATCATCACCATTTCAATATACTACCAACACAACAGAGCAGAAAAAGATAAAAAGAGAAATTCCATTTAAAATGAATGCACAAAATATAAAATACCTGCCAATAAAAACCTAAGGATTATATGAACGCAATTGTAAAACACTCTTCATACAAATAAAATTAGATCTAAACAATTGAAGAAATATTAATTATTCAAGAGCAGGCAGAACCAATATAATAAAAATGACAATTCTATTTGCCAAAAAGATCAAAGAAAGGGAAAAGGACCTATTTGCACACACACAAAAAAATGGTAGTGGCATTTTTTGTGGTGGCAGAGAATTAGAAATTGATGAGATGTCCATCAGTTGGTGAATGAGTGAACAAGAGGTGTTATATTATTGTGATATGATACTACTGAGCTATAAGGAATGAAGAACAGAAGGGTTCAGAAAAGCCTAAAAGGCTTATATGTAGTGATGCGAAGTGAAATGAGCAGAACCAGGAGAACATTGTACATAGTAACAGCAATATTGTTAAGATGATAACCTGTTGGGAGGATAGGGGAAGGATCATTGGAGATGGGGTAGGCTAAGTAATAGGAGGGCATGGTAGGAGGTAGAATTAAAGTAGAGGAGTTAGGAGGGATATGAAATAAGAGATATGCACAAACATAAAAAGAAAAGATCAGAAGTAGAATTGTTAGGGAAATTGTATGTCTATATGTGTATGTATATATAAATTTATATATGTATATATATGTGTATGTATATATCTCTATATAAATACATCTGCAAATAATTGTAGCCTTTTGTGGGGGAGGAAAGGGAGAAAAGAAGAAAGTCACAAATGCATAGCAGAGAAGAAAATAAAACTTACAAGGAAGAAAAGAAAAGAGGGACAGCTCTCTACAACACATGTAACATTTATAATATAGGTTTTCTTGAAATGAAAATTTATTGCAATATATTTTGAATCCTCTCTTATGTTCTGCTGTGTACATGATATGTTTGTCCCCCCTTTCTTACTTTGTATCTAAGTATCAATAATTAAGTTTATGATATGTTTCTTTTTCTTTTCTTTATTCTATACTTGAGTTTTGGTGTTTCAGTCTAAAATGAAAAAAACAAAAATATGGTCTACTGTAAAAGACTTAGCAACTCTCATCAAGATATTGATCCAAGACAATTCCAAAGAACCCAGGATGAAAAATGTTATCCACCTCCACAGGGAGAACTCATTTTTATCTTTATTGTTTTATTTTGCTTTATTTTCGTTTGCAACATGGCTAATATGGAAATATATTTTGCATGACCTCACTTGCGTAATTGTCATCAAATTGCTTGCCTTCTTAATGTTTGGGGATAGGTTGAAGGAAAGGAGAAAAGTTGGAACTCAATTTTTAAAAATAATTGTTACAAATCTTACAAGAAATTAGGTAATATCTAATGAAATAAATAGAATTTTTTTAAAAAAAGAATTATTTGGTGCAGTTGATTCATTTTTATCTCTGTATCTCAGGATCTGTCAATCAAAGTCAACTACTAGTTAACTCAGTAACAAAATCAGCATCACCTATGAAGCGAGATATATTTTGTATTTATGTGATTATGTGTGCAATAGAAGTTTTGTGCATATCTCCTCAAATGCACATGTGTAACAGGTAGCTGTGTGCTTCAACATTTCATGATTATATACATTTGTATTATTACTACACTTACAGGTCAAATCTTATGCATATGTTTTTAAATCAGAGATTTTCAAATAGTTTGCCATAGAATGATTTTGTTCTATTGATTATTAATTCAAATAATTCCACTGGGGCCTGGAAACCTTTAAAAGTTTTAGTTTTAATGGAATTTGGACTGTATAAATAAAAAGGACATAATCATTTTCTCTGATATTTGCTGAAAATTACACAAACATATTTGATCTCCACAATATTTGGAGTTGTAGAACTAAAAGAAAGCCTGCAAGAAGCTGAATATGATGAGTCTGCTTTGAAGTTATGCAATTATAAAAATGATCCTTAATTTATATCTAATGGCTTAGATTGGATTAAATGGATATTTCAATAATGGGGCACATCTTGTTTAGATTCTCACAAACCACGTTTACTTTTATTACCTTCCATTTCACAATAGCCTCTGTTGAACCTATTAATAATGGTTCTAAAAAGCATATGTTTAACACACTTGATAACCTTCCCTCATCTAACCCTCTTTCATCTCCTCTTATAATAGTGTGGAAAAATACATTTTGCCTTTGAAATTCTGCTTTTGTTGACCTATCATTGTAATTTTTCCATATAATGCTTTTGTTCTTTTGAAAAATATTTTCCTACACTGCGAAATTTACTATGGGATAGCCTAATACTATTTACGAAATTTCAGAAGTATTTTTTACCTAAATAGGAGTTAGAGATTATTGAGGCCCTATCCAGTTGCCATGCTGCCACCTACTGGCTATCATTGACTTCAGAGGCATAAAAATGCTTTCTTACGAATCATTATCTCTAGAAATCCAGCTATATGGCTCATTCATCTTTAAATATTAAAAATAAAATCTATATTAAATCAAAAGTTCCCATTAGACTGATTAAATCCACTCTATTTAGAGCTAAAGGGCATCTGAAATTCTGATATAAGCGATTATGTATTGTATTTTGAAATAAAGCAGCCCATGTGTCTTTTGTTGCATAGATTAGAGAGGGTACAAAAGGCATATTTGTTCCACATTAATACTGTCTATTCACCATCAGAAAGATTTATGATACTTGTGTATATTTGATTTTAAATCAACTTGAAGCTCCCTTCCCCCCTGAAAAAAAAAAAGTCTGGACTCAGTTCTTGGCTCTGTAAGACATCCCTGAATATACAACGTAAGTAATAGCATTTCCAGTTTATATATTGGCAGCAGAAGACTATTGTGGAAGAATAAAACTGGAGATGGTCAATTTCTTATTTTGAGTTTTAATACATGGAAATCCAAAATATAGTCCAATTCCTAATAATAGCATACTTCTAAAGCACTTTCTTCATGACAATCCTGAGGTAGCAAGATGAATATCATTTCTCTCCATTTTTTTAAGATAAGGAAATTGAGCTTTAGAGAGAGGTTAAATGACTTGTATGGAATCATCCTGTAAGTCTGAATTATAATTCTATGAACATATGATCCAATGAACATACAGGAAAATCAATGCTGGAGACAACACAATTGTAGGCTATGAGGGTATATGATATATAGAGAGATAATTATGAGGATGTGTACAGAATGGATTCATATGATATATGAAGGAAGAAAATTTACCAGTGGCACGAGGTGAGGTGGGGGTTTTAACCTTATCAGCTGCATGGTAAAAAAAAAATTAATAAAAATAAGTGGATGAAGAGTGTTTTGAGATTATGACATGCAGTTGGATGGATACCTTAGAGCTTATCATTTAATATGTATATGTATATGTATATATATATACATGTGAGTGTGAGTAGATATTATATATATATATCATAGATATATAATATACATGATATATATAATCTATCTCTATGCCACTATTCATTTTTACGTAGAAAATACAAATGGACAATGATTAGGCCCAGAACAAAACAAAAGGAGGAAAATGTGCTGGACTGCCTAAAAAACCTGCAAAGCTTTAATGACTCCAAACTTCTTCTAGCAAAAAAGGACTACTTTTTTAATGTCAATATTGTGCTGGTATTACATGGATTACAGACATGGAAAACATCAGTCTCCAAAAAAAGAAGCTTAATATCAGAAAGCAGTCAATGGAGAGAAGAGAGCAGGCTGCAATACAGAACCAAAGAGGGACCATGAAGATGAACAACAAATAAAATAAATGCAGAATAGATTCAAATCTGGCCTCAGACACTTGACACTTATTAGCTGTGTGACCTTGGGCAAGTCATTTAACCCCAATAGCCTTGTCTTCCCCACTCCAAAATTTTTTTTTTTTTAAAATGCAAAATAGATAAAAAAGACCCTGTGCTGGTCATCCATTGAGGGCAAATGTTGACAAGTTTAATTTCTCTTCAAATGCTTTTCCACCCTTTTCTACTCCTCTATTTTATGTTATAAACCAACTTCTAACAAGCCATTCCAAATTCCCATCCCCTATTCCAGATGAACCAGCCAACACCAGCCCTCCTTACTCCCTCCTCACTTTAGTCTCTTAGAATCCTTATCTCTTTTTGCATTATAGCTCCAGTGTCATCTCCAATCAAAACCAGTTCCTCTTCTCCCCTAAAGTCATCAATGGTCTCTCCGGGCTCAAGTTATTTTTTTCTTACTTTTCTGTGTGAATACTACATTCCTTCTCCAAGTAAAGAGTAGATTCAGGGTTCGAGCCAAGATGGCAGATTAGAGACAACCCAGCTGAACTCTCCCCATGTTCTCCTTCAAACAACTTTAAAATAAAGCCTCAAATCAAATTTTGGAGTGGCAGAGCCAACAAAAGGTCAGGGTGAGATATTTTTCCAGCCTAAGAAAATTTAGAAGGCCAGCGAAAAAAGTTTGTGATACTGGGTGGAAGCCTGTCTGGAGCCCACACACAGTGGCAGCAATAGTGGCCGCAGCAGTTTCAGGAGCTCTCAGCACGCAAATAATAAGGAGTTCAAGCAATTGATCAGAAAGAGATTATGAGGGACTGCTGGCACTGGATACAGCTGGCACTGATTGGGAACTCTATTTCCCATGTACAGTTCTGGATCACAGTTCAGGGCGGAGAGGAGTGCTAGGAGTCAGTTACAAGGAAGTAGGTGCCCTAGTCACAGTTCCAGGGCAAAGAGAATGTTAGAACTTGTGGCTGCAGGGTTCAAGGGGTCATTCCTGGGTAAAGACCAGGAGAGCAGTGACCACACCTCTTTTGAGATCATACAACCTTGGAAAAAACAAAAACTGAAGACCCACAAAATTAGCTCTGAAGACAACAGCACAGGAAAGTCTAAAACTTGGGACAGTGCCTCTTCACACTCAAGTGATGAAAAAATGGTATTCACCTCCAGAGAAAGAAATGATTAACAGTGCAAATTGGAGTAAATTTTTTTTTCACTGTATTTTTCTTGCTTTGTTTTGGAAGTAGGACCAACACGGAAATGTTTTGTGTGATTGCACATGCATAATTACATTGCTTGCTTTCTCAGTGGGTATGGGTGGTGGTGGTAGGGAAGGATTGAATTTAGAACTCAAAATTTAAAAAGAAAAATATGCTAAAAATAAATTATACATATAGAGATAAATACACGTGTGTATGTATGTATAACTATATGTATTATATATACATGTATATGTGTGTATGAGTGTGTATAACCAACTTCTACTCTAAACCAGCCTCACAACTGATTGCTATTTTTTTTCATAGAAAAAGAGATTATTTACTGTTTAGAGTGGTTTATATGTTCTTTCCACCCCTTCCTTGTGATATTTCAAATAAGTTAAAATTCCTCTTGTTAACCAATCGATAAACATTTATTAAACATATGCTATGTGCCAGGCACTGTTTTAAGTGCTGGAGATACGCAAATGGCATTCACTGCCCTCAAAGACCACACAAGTATATATGGGATAAAGAGGAAATAACAGAGGGAATGCATTGAGATCGAACAGTTGGGGAACTCAAAATCTCATAAAAATGAATACTAATTTTTTCGAAATATAATTGGGAAAAAAACAAAGTACTATTTAAATTTTAAAAATCTAAAGTCTGTTTCACTAACTATTTAAAAATAAAAGAGGGTTTGGGAAAGACTTCTTGGAGAAGGCAGGATTTTAGCTGAAAGTAAAAGGAATCCATGGAGGTTGGCATTCTGAGCATAGGAAGGACAGCATCAGAGAGAATGCCCAGAACCGAGAGATAGCATAACTTGTTTGTGGAATCAATGACTTGAATTTCCCATGTTTTAGAACTAACTTATTTAAATAGATTAGGTAGATCTGCTATAACCACTACAATTTCTTACCCTCCTATTTATTCTTTCTTCTAATTTGATCATTATTTTGAACTTTTCTTTGAACAACCAGTTACTCTGATTCACACAGCCAATTCAAGAGTCAAGGACATGTCTAAGTATAACTTCTGATCTGTTAAGACATAGTTGATTTCTTTTTTTTTAATGTCATTTGGCTACTTATGATGAGAGTCAATGTTTTCACCTTCAAATTCTCTCCCTAAAGAATTAACAATATACTTTTATGAGGTTCTTTGAAAATCTAAAATCCACAGGTATCTTTTTTTCTTCAATCCAAAACCATATTTCCCAACATAATTTCTATTTTTAGTGCTTCTTTTTGCAATCAAGTTAACGAATGGCAAGGCATATATAAAAGACCACAGGATTATGGATCTAGAGTTAGAAAGGATGTCAAAGCCCATCTAATAAAATTTTTCATTATTTTGAAGGAAAGCATTCTGAGAATATAGAGAATATCAGAGATGGTGCTTGAGTCAAAATCTCATAACTTCATAGCCATTAAAATTGTCTTCTATAAGTACTTATAAAGCTTTTCTACTTTTTCATGCTTTTGTGATAAATATTGGTAAATTATTTGTAATTATGGTAATAGCAAGATCTAGAAGACTTACCACTTGTTCTACAAAAGGATATGACCAAATATTCAATAAAATTCTATTTCTTGCTGTTTCTAGTCACAGAATGAAATCAACTTTACAAGTCCTGGGTTTATTTCTCCAAGACATCCTTCCATCTAGATGCAATTCTCTAATATGTTGCAATGGTAATTAAGGTGGGACTTTTTTACTGTTTTCTCTTTTGGAGCACTGATGTAGTCAAGTGCCTTTAATGAGTCTGGCCTTTGTTTCTTCCATTAAATCAGAAGTCTTTAATGACCTGCTTAAGGAACAAGAAAGTCTAGTTCATATAGGTTGGAGTCACATGGTTGTGAGGCCCTGTGACCCTGAAAACGGTATGTAAACTCAGAGATTAGTGTTTTGTTTGGGGCTCTCACTCATTGGAAGGGTGTCATGTTATTTGACCAGATGAGACTCTAGGTAGCCACTGGAGCACCCCTAGCTTTGAAAACACAGATGTTGGTGCCTCTCAGAGTAAATACAAACAGAAATTACATGCAAAAATATCAACAGATCAAATAACACAAACCAGTAGACAGGCTTCTAGCTTTCTGTCCAACGTCTCGGTATGTAGTTACTAGGGAAGCATCAACATCTGGGTTTTCAAGTGGGGGGTGGGGGTGGGGGTCTTAACAACAGCTACCCAGAGTGTCATATGGTCAAATCACACTACACTCTTCCAGTGAGTGAGAGCCCCAAACAAAACAGTAGCCTCTGAGTTTATATACCCTGTTCAGAGTCAAAAGGTGTCACAAATATGCAGCTCAAACCTATGTGAATTAGGCTTTCTTGTTTCTTAAGCAGGTCATCAAAGAATCCTGATTCAATCAAAGAAACCAAGACCAGACTCATCAGAGGCATGTGATTACCTCAGTGCTCTGAAAGAGAAAACAATCTTAAAAAGTCCCACTTTAATTACCATTACATATGTTTTTGTTGCTTTTAATGAAAATTGTAATATGGATTTAATTAGACTCCATTAGTGTTTTTGAACAGAGATCACAATAGAAAGGTCTAATAGCTAAATTAATATTATTAGTTGTAATTAGTTATTCCTGTAACCTCCCTTTTTACAACAAATTACAAACTTTCTGTAGATGATCTGTTCTCTATGTAGTTAATCAGTTCCTCATTCCTTGGATAGCAGAAATGTAAGTGTGTGTGCAAAGTTGAGGATGACACTGAGGTTATGAAAATGGGTGGATAAAAAAATGGTATTACCCATGATAGTGATTGGGGAAATCTAGAAGAGGGCTACCTTTGGTAAAAGATAATGATTTGTGTTTGTGACATGATAAGTTTGAGATATCTACTTGATATTAAGTTCTAAATGTTCAAAAGGCAATTCATGATTAGCAAACCAGGGCTGGACATATATATAGGTCTTGGAGTTATCTACATAGTGGTGATAACTATCCAGAGGAGATGATATCATTGAGTGACAAACTATAAAAATTAAAAGAGATCTCTAGGGCACAGTGTTAGGATATACCCAGTAAGGGGACATAATATGGTAAAAAAAAAAAAAACCAACCAGCAAAGGATACTGAAGAATAGGTAAACAGGTAGGAGGAGAATCAAAAGAGAAGAGTGTCATGGAAGCCCAAAGAAAGGAAACAGTATTTAGGAGAAAAAAGGAGATAGTCAAATAGTGCAAAACAGTCAAGAAGGAAGGATGAGGATTAAGAGGAGTCTATTAAATTTGGAAATTGAGCCATTATTGAATAGTTGCAGTTGAAAGATGAAGCTGGAAGTCAGATTGTGGAGAATGTAGAAAAGAGTGAGTGGAGAGGATGATGAGGCACCAAAGATAGATAGCTCTTGTACAGAATTTAGCCGAGAAGGGAAAGAGACATGAGATCATATGTAGTTGGCAATGTAGGATCTAATGAAAGATTTTTAAGGGTGCAAGAAACTTAGGAATGTTTTCATTCCTCAACTATAGAGAATCAGCAGATAGAAAAAAATGAAGGGGGGAAAAAGGGATGGGAGAAGAAAAGAGATAAAGAAAGAGATGGAAGAAGGAGAAACAGAGAGAGACAGAGCGACAGAGACAGAGAGATAGAGACAGAGATAGAGAGAGAATGATAATGGAAGCAATCATCCAGAGAAGACAGAAGATGAAATCAAAGGTATGTATAGAAAAGTGAGTCTTGGCAAAGAAAAGTGTCCCATTTTCATCAACAATTAAAGTAGTTGTCAGATAAAAAGGGAAAAAGAATGAGTTCATCCAAAATGGCCTTATTTTTTTATGTATGAAGTGAGATTCTCAGATGAAAGGTGGGCAAGGAGGTGCTGCTATAAGAGACTTGAAGAAAGAAAAGAACATCTGGAATTCCCTTTGTTGTGAGTAGGATAGAAAATCAATAATGCAGATTCACTGACCACTTGGCAGATAAACCACTGTACCTTAGAAGTATAGTTCTAGTGAAAGAGAGACCACTGCCTCATGCTTGCTACTGCTACCATTTTCCTACAGATGATCATTTTTCCTAAGGTGACTTCCCAATCTAATATTTTCTCCCTGTATCATACCAGGATAGCAATAACAGTGGCATAGTGCCATGATGAATTTATATGCAGTGATCAGACTATGATCATTAAGAAAGTAGGATAAAAGACTTGCCAAGGGCTTTAATTATCTTGAAAGAATCAGTTGAAGTGGTATAATGATTTTGTTTTACACCCTTCTCCAAAAAGGTGCTATTTTTGTTTCCATCTAGATCTGTAATTCCATCAGTATAGGGACCTCCTTGTAAGGAAATTCCCTTCTACCCACATAGATTGGCAGCTATACACTATCGTATTTTATATCATCATTATTTGTGTTTATGTTACATTCCCCTCCTAGAGTATAACTGACATGAAGATAGTAACATTGGCTTGGCTAAACTTTGCATTGCTCCAAGAATGAAGCACTTCACTCTTTATCCAGTAGGCATGTAATAAAAATTTGTTCAATGAATGAGCGAATGAATTAATAAATGAATAAAAAAGATGCAACCTAATGACTCCAGGAGTGAAGCCATTTGAAGGAAGAGTTATCAAGTTTCACATACTACCATAGATCCATGCTTTCTAATCTGCTTTAAGTTGCATTTTGTGACTTCAATCTCTTTAAAGCTGCTGCCTCTGCACTTTCAGAAACCATCAAACTATCTTCTTTTTCCTTTCTTAGAAGATGGCCACCTTGAATGAAGATTTCAATATGCATTCCACGAAAACATTTGACAATGGTCTTATTATTTTCAGTCTAATGTGTCAGACTAGGATTCCTTTTACCTTACCTAAATCCCTGCAGTACAAATATTATAGTGCAATTAAAATGCTAGACTGAAAAAAACCCTTAAAAATTAGGGAATACAAACCCACTAAAATCAGATTCAGTGGGGCGCAGAGTTGTTTGTGTGACATGATTTACAGTTTCCCAGAAAGCATCTCCTGCCAGTCTCCTTGCTATTCCAGAAAACGAAAAAACCTGCCTTACACATTGCTACATCTCTGATTTTTTTTTTACTTCCACTAACAAGGGGTATTTCTTTTAATCCCAAGTTAGAGATCTTACATTAACTTGTAATCTGAACATAACATGGTTGCCACAACCCTTTCCTGAAAACAGGCTATATGGTAGCATAGGAAGTCACTAAATTTCAGATGAGTGCATCATAAAAGAGGGATAAGGAAGAGAGGTTAGGAAAGTGTAAAAATGAAAGCTATATTTCATATTATATATACATATATATACATAGAGAGAGTGTATGTGTGTATATGTGTACATGTGTATGTGTGGATACTGTGAAATATCATGGACTATATAAAATATCTGGAATTTTAATAATGTAAAGGTTAGCTCACATAGAAAGATTATCAATTACAGCCATTAATATGGAATAATTTTAAAATATCTGAATGTGTAGTAATCAGATAAACTGCTATAGCTTTAATTCAATAATGTATGTCAAATATATGCATATTTAAAGATCACATATGCAAAGATTACATATACATACATATAGTATAAAGTACTAGTTATTAATACTAGCACCTTCAATTTATAGAGTGCCTTAGTATTTACTGAGTACTTCATCGCTGATACACCCTACAAGAGTTAAACAGGAAGATTCATGGATTGATGGAGTGTTAAAGTTGAAAAGAACCTTGGAAATCACATCACCAATTGTTTTTGTTTTCTTAAAGAAGAATATGAAACTTGGAAAGATTAAAGGACTTGTATAAGATCATCTAGCTACTAAATGGTAGAACTAGAAAATTAAATTCCTTCCAAGCCCAAGTCCAATATTCTCACTTGATGACAATCTTAAAATAATAGATTTCATACCAGAAGTATCCTTTCATCTCATCTAAGCCAACCTTCTCATTTTACCAAAGAGCATATTGAGGTCTAAGTAAATAACATTTTTTAACATCAGAAAATCCTTAAGTAGCCAAGGTGGGATTCATAGATCCTTGAGATCTAAATCTAGCAATCTTTTGACCCTTTGGGGTGACTTCCCTCTCAAGATTTCTTTGGAGTGTTACTCTCTGTAACCCCTTTGAGGTTTTCTTTGAAAAGATACTGGAGTGGTTTGCCATTTCCCTCTCCAGTTCTTTATACAAATGAGGAAAATGAGCCAAACAAGGTTAAGTGACTTCCCCAGGGTCACACAGGTGGTAACTATGTGAGGCCAGACTTGGACTCAGATCTTCTTGACTCTAGGCCCAGTGCTCTATCCGCTGTACCATCTAGCTTCCCCTAGTGTCAATATTAATCATTTATAAATGATGTTTTTACAAATAATAGCACATCGAAAGTCAAAATAATCAAAATCATATCATCTATTAACTTTTTGGAAGGATCTTCAATATTATCAATTAGCTACAATATAAAATATGACATAATATTTATCTGAAAGTAAGATGTTAGAATTTAAGTGGCCTCTATGCATACCCGATTATAGAGAAACTACTCAAATGTTTATTAATTATAATAAAAATAAAGCTGATCACAGAGCACATATTTTATTTGTAACATTATGAATTCAGTGATAAACTCCAAATGCATTTGAAGGCCCCACCCCCTTAATGTTCATTTCCTCTCTCAATGATTTTTACATACTCCCTGTTCACTCACCAGTATACAGGTTGTTTACCCTCCACCATACCTCCTCCCCTCCGAAATGGAATATAAATTTCTTAAGTCAGGGGATGTTTTGTTTTTGTTTTTGCTTTTCTTTCCTCACTACCTGTCACAGAGCCTTGCATGTAGTAGGCATTTAAAAATGTTTACTGAATTAAGTTTACTGTGTGAGTGCTCATCCATGTAAAATGGTAAAGGCTTTACAAGAGGATTTTTAATCAAAAGGAAATGGTCAATTTAACACCACAAACTGAGCAATAAGATGTTTCTAAACAAAGAAGAAAGGATGATGGACATTTCTAAGAAGATAAAGTCAGGATCCAATTGGAACAAATAACCCATTTCTGAATGCCCTGGGTTAGTGATAATATTATAACTTTTAGACATAGCTTTACTTTTTATGAACTATATGAAATATCTAGATGTTTAAAACTACAAAATTTAGATAAAATGGAAAGAACTACTATTATGGCATTACTAAAAATGTCTGAATGAACAGTGATCAGATACATTTTCACACTATAAGTTGATTAAATTATGTCAAATTAATAAATATATTTTTTCTAAAGTTTAAATATAAGGAAGCAATAAGTTGCATTGGAAAGAACACTGCCTTTGAGGTCATAGAACTTAAGTTCGATTCATAACTCTGGTGTTAATGTGATTAAAGATCTTCCCTGCCAATTAATCCCCTTAATAGGCCTCAGGTGGAGCTAGTTAAGGGAAGCTTGATTAGGGGAGGCTTGTTTGTAGGAAGGCCTACATCCTTTTGCTAATTAGGTCACAAGGGTTATGAAGCCCTACCTCTCTAAAAAAGGGTACATATACTCTGAGGGGAGCTGTTAAACTCTCTCTCAGAACTGGGCCAAGAGAAGACAAAGGCAAGCACACAGCTAGGATTTGTGAGCGAGTGTGTACAGGAAGGCCCCAGCAGAGGGGAAGGTTATGGAATGACTTGACTCACTTCTCTGATATTGTGTTTTAATTTCCTTGCTGTTATAATGAAGTGAACTTACTGGCTTTAGGATATAATTGCTATATCCAATTGGAATCATTGGTTTGGGGATTTGATCCTCTGGTGTCTGAGTAAATGTTTTACTTCTTCTGCCTTCTATATGGAGAGTCTCTTATATTCTGCAATACCAGGTATATCAGGTATATTCATGGTCATCACCGATATTATGACACTTGCCTTACTAATACAATGCCTCTGGCACTTATCACCTGTGTGACCTCAAGTAAATTAATTGCTCTGTGCTTCAATTTCCTCATCTGTGAAATAAGAAGGTTATTGAAGATAGCCTTTCAGGTCTCTTCCAGCAATAAAGTTATGATCTTATTACTTATGGTCTGATCAGATACAACTATATATGAAATATGCTCTCTGATCAATCACTTGGGATTGGTTTATCAATAGTGAGAAATGATTTGCACAAAACCATGTTCCTTTATTACAAAGACCTCACCTGTGTCAAATGGATGACCTTTGAATGCCATAGCATTGTAATCTACTCTAAACAACTAACCAACTAAAGAAATTTGCTCAGCAGCATAGAAATATGCATGCTGGCACATACAGAAACACAAATAAACAAGATAAACATTTAAAAAAAATAAAGCAGTGGAAAGGTCTGATTGACTTTATTTTTTTCTTATTGCAGAAAATTGTCTTAGTATAAATATTCTCTGTGCAGTTAGTGATAAAGTCCCTGAAGTGCACAGCCTAAAATATCTAGTGTCAGGGAGAGAAGCCAAGATGGCAGAGAGAAGCCAGGAAGTTTCCTGAGCTCTCCCCCATTTCCCTTGGAAACAATGTTAAATCAAACCTCTAAAAGAATTCTGGAGCAACAGAATCCACAAAAAGATGGAGGGAAACAATATTCCAGCCCAAGAGATCTTAGAAGGACTTCAGGAAATGTCTGTATCTCTTGGGTAAAAGGAAAGCACAACCCAGCATAGATGGCATCCAGGTAAGCCAGTAGGAGGTTCTTAGCCACAGAACAAAGTAGCAACTAAGGGCCTGTGGTTCTGGCTCAGCAGGCCAGTGGCACAGCATGCCAGCTGTGAGGACTCTAGACCCAGTGCCAGCCCTGGAACCCAGGACTCAATAGGCTCAACTTGAGGGCAACCCTAAAGCAATGGGCAAGCTGCCAGTCCCAAAAGCTCTGATGCAGATAGCTAGGGACCAGTCCCTTGGTTCCAGGTACAAGAAGCTCAGGATAGTGCCCACCCTGCCCCAGGAGCAGAAGTCAACTTAAAAAAAGAGCAAAAATCCAAAAAAGATCCTCGACCATAGAAAGCTACTACAGTGACAGGGAAGATCAAAACACAAACTCAGAAAGGGACAATAATGTCAAAATGCCTACATGTGAAGCCTCAAAGGGGAATATGAATTTATCTTAAGTCCAAAATGTCCTTTTGGAAAAATTTGAAGAGGATTTTTAAAATCAAGTAAGAGAAGTATAAGAAAAACTGGGAAAAGAAATGGAAATTATGGAAGGAAATTATGGGGGGAAAGGAGGCAACAACTTTGAAAAGGAAGCAGAAAGACTGATTTAAGAAAACAACTCTCCTTTAAAAGTAGAATTGACCAAATGGAAAAGGTGGTAAACAAAAAAAGACTGAAGAAAATAATTCATTAAAAATTAGAATTGGGGGTGGGGCGGAGCCAAGATGGC
>CM053624.1:288262763-288281167 GCA_028646595.1 Phalanger gymnotis
TGAAATTGTGAATTATTAGCCCAGAAGCTGGCCTCTTTAGGGTCATTTATCAAAGAGTAGATTGCTATAGTTGTTGACTTCTCCATCTTGTGTTCCTATCCTATTCCATTGATCCACAACTCTGTTTCTTAGCCAGTACCAGGTAATTTTGATGACTGCTGCTCTATAGTACAGTTTAATATCTGGTATGGCTAGGCCAACTTCTCCAGCATTTCTTTTCTTCAATACCTTAGATATTCTAGACCTCTTGTTCTTCCAGATGAATTTTGTTATTATTTTATCCAGCTGTGTAAAATAATTTTTGGTAGTTCAATTGGTATGGCACTGAATAGATAGATTAATTTAGGTAAAATTGTCGTTTTTATTATATTAGCTCAACCTAACTCTCATAGGATCTTTTTCAGATGGTGATTGGTGGATATTTTTCTCTTTCTACTTTCCGCTCTTGTTCTAATGCTTTAGGACAATGTTATTTAATTATTTCTTGTCTTATTGCATCAAAATTCTTTTTTTTTGATCATAGCTTTCAGGCACTCTGATTACTCTTGTGTTTTTTCTTCTTGATCTGTTCTCCAGATCAGTTGTTTTTCTCATGAGATGTTTCATATTTTCTTCTATTCCCTCACTCTTTATATTCTGTTTTATTATTTCTCGATCTCTTATAACTTCCTGCTTTCTCCTTGCCCTGATTCTCAAGGAATCATTTTCTGCCTTAAGATTCTAGTACTCCTTTTACAATTGGTTGATGTTCTTTTCATTATCTTCTTGTTTTTCTTGGATTGTTCTTAATTTTTTTTTAATTTTTCCTCAATCTCTCTTATTTGATTTTTAAAGTATTTTAAGGTCTTCTGTGAATTCTTTTTTGTGCAGGTGACCATCTGACATTGCTCTTTTGGATAGAAGGAAGTATTTTTTTTTTGCTTCACTGTCCTCCTCTGAAGACAAACTCTGATCTTCTCTATTCCCATAGTAAAACTCTCTATGATTGGATTCTGTCTCCTTTGCCTGTGTTTTTTTTTATTTGTAGTAGCTTAATTTTTGTAATCACCTCTAGTCTTGGGTTACAGGGGATGGTGCCTCTGGCCTTAGATACTCCTTCAGTTCTCTCCTCTGTCCTGGAACTCAAACCAAGACCTCTAGCCTTCTGTAAGTGCCCAGTCAGTGGTGTCCCTGACCTACTGCTTCTGCACTCATTGGGTGTGTGCTGGTTCCTTCTTGCCATCGGTCACATCTCTATAGTACAGCTGGGTCTGGCATTCCTTGTCATCCTTTGATCTTCCTTCTCTCAGATGTCAAATTTCCCTCACTGTGCTGAGGGCAAATTTTCCTGTGGCTGGGACTGAGGCAGCCTCCCAACCCAGCTAACCCCAGGGCTTGCCACTTCTTGCTTAAGTGGACCTAGGACCTAGCCTGGAGGTTTTTACTTTTCACAGGGACCAAACCTCAAAATGGAATTTTTCCTCAAATCTCTGATTGTCCCAGGAGGACCCCTCTTCTGCTCCTACTCTTATTTATTCATCCTGAGGCTCTATCTTATCACTTTTGTGGGGGTAAATCTTGAGAGCTTGGAATTTTTGGTCCACTCTGCCATCTTCCCAGAATTCTCTCCATGGTACTTGCAACTCTTAAGAACTATATCTCTATAAGGGTAGTTAGAAGGAGTATACTTAGAAGATATTGTATAAGTGGACTTTGACATGATGATAAAAAATAATTAAGGGATTAAAAACATGGATTGTACTGGGAGAAGAGGAAAGGAGGAGTCACATGAAGAGGCATGAAAGACCTATTACAGTAGAAGGAAAGAAGCTACCTAAATTAATTTATCTTTTCAGTGCCATACCATAAAACTACCAAAAATTATTTTATAGAGCCAGAAAAAATAATAACAAAATTCATCTGGAAGAACAAAAGGTCAAGAATATCACAAGGGAATTAATTTTAAAAAGCACAAAAGAAAGTGGCCTAGCCATACCAGGTCTAAAGCTAAATTATAAAGTGGCAATCACAAAAACTATTTGTTAGTAGCTAAGAAGTAGAGTGGTGGATCAGTGGAGATTAGGTGCACAAGACATAGTAGTAAATGATCATAGTAACCTACTGTTTGTTAAACCCAAAGACACTAGCTTCTGGAATAAGAACTCACTATTTGACAAAAGCTGCTAGGAAAACTGGAAAATAGTATGGCAGGAACTAGGCATAAACCAGCTCATACCCTATACCAAGATAAAGTAAAAATGGGTACGTGATTTAGACATAAAGGGTGATGACATAAACAAATTAGAAGAGCAAAGAATAGTTTTCCTGTCAGATCTATAGGAAAGGGAAGAATTTATGACCAAACAGGAGATAGGGAACATTATGAAATGCAAAGTGGATAATTTTGATTACATTAAATAAAAGTTTTTGCACAAACAAAACCAATACAACTAATATTAGAAGGAAAAGAGAAAGATGGGAAACAATTTTTATAGCCAGTATTTCTGATAAATGTCACATTTCTCAAATATGTAGAGAACTGAGTTAAATTTATAAGAATACCAGTCATTCAATAATTGATAAATGGTCAAAGGATATGAACAGGCAGTTTTCAGATGAAAAATGAAAGCTATCTATAATCATATAAAAATGCTCTAAATCACTATTGATTAGAAAAGTTCAAATTAAAACAACCCTGAGGCACCACCTCCCACTTATCAAATTGGCTTACATGACAGAAAAGGAAAATGCTAAGCGTTGGAGAAGATGTGGGAAACTTGGGACACTAATGCATTACTGGTGGAGCTACGAACTGATCCAACAATTCTGGAGAGCAATTTAGAACTATGTCCAAAATGATCAAACCTTTGAACCACTACTAGGTCTGTATCCCAATGAGATCATAAATAAAACGAAAAGGACCATTACATACAAAAATATTTATAGCAGCTCTTTTTGTGGTGGCAAAGAATTGGAAATCAAGGGGATCCCCATCAATTGGGGAACAGCTGAACAAGTTGTGGTATATGAATATAATGGAATACTATTGTGTCATAAGACATGATGAGCAGGCAGATTTCATAAAATTCTTGAAAGACTTACATGAATTGCTGCTGAGTGAAGTGAGCAGAACCAGGAGAAAATTGTACACAATAGTAGCAACCTTGTGCAATGAGCAAGTATGACTGACTTAATTCTTCTCAGCAATTCAAGGATCTAAGACAGTTCCAAAAGACTTATGATGGAAAATGCTATCCCCATCCAGAGAAAGAACTATGGAGTCTGAATGCATGTCAAAGCATACTATTTTCACTGTTTTTGTTTTTTTTTTGTGGTTTTTCCTTTTTGTTCTTTTTCTTCTTTCACAATGTGACTAATATAGAAATATGTTTACATGATTGCATGTGTATAGCCCATATAAGATTTCTTGCTGTCTTGGGGAGGGGGAAATAGGAAGGAAGGATGCAGGAAAAAAATTGAAACTCAATAACTTGTAAAAATGAATATTGAAAACTATCTTTACATGTGATTAGAAAAAATGATATTTACTAAAAAAAATCAAAAACAAAAACCTAAAAGAGTACCACTATTCTATTAAGGAAAATATATAGCTTCATGTTGAATATGAAGGAACTCAATTTAAGGAAACATAGTATGGAAAAATCATGTAATCTTACCACTTTTTAAACTACATCATAACCTTTATTTGATACCCTATTTCTACAATTGTGAAACTGAACTTCAAGTTAATTTTGCAAAAACAAAAAAAGAACTAAAACTAAAAAGGTGGTAAGAGTTCTTCATGTCCTCAAAGGCACTATCTTCCTAGCAACAAATTCATAACCTGAAATGAAGTAATAACATTGAGAGGAAATCTATCATTACTGTAAACTATTTATGGATAAAGTGCTTCTTCATTTTTGAGTCAAAGGAAGTAATTTGTGAAACACAACCCATAAACTATTTTTTAAAGCACTAAACAAAGGTACTGTTATTGGAGGTCAAAGGTGGCTATGGACATAGTCAGTGAAAATCACTAAATTAGACAGTTCATCAATTGTAAGATCCATAGAGAAAAATAGCAAAAGCACAAATCAAACCTGTAATATAATTTACCTTTTAGGGGATCCAGACTTTTGATTTCATTTATAACCTTATGAAATAATTTATGACTACAGAAATGGAAGGAGAAAAGAATGTGAATACAGAAAGAATGATGTAGTGGAATGTTATTTATGTGAAGGCAGGTTGAGCCTAATCATATAGTTGGTGCTTAATTGGTATTTGCTGAATGGAATTACACTGAGTCTCATATTATATTCCTTCACATGTTCTATAGTCTCACTAAACTGCACTGCCCTCTGGCTCACACCACATCCCATGTTGTCATAGTTATGTGTCTTTGCTCACTGCTTGGAATTCTTTCCTTATATAGCATTGCCTATTAAAGTTCAACCCATCCTTTAAGGTTATACTAAAATGCCACCATACCAAGAAAGCCTTCCCTGTTCCTCCTTCTCATTGAAGGTCTTCTCTTTCAAACTTCAAATAATGTTTTGTTTTTTAACCATTGTAAATATTATTATTTTAATAGCTAATTTAGCAACAATTGTAGCCAAATTGTATGTAGAGCTTATGGTTTGCAGCACCTTTTATATATTATTTGATCCTTACAGTGAACCCCTATAGTAGTTTTTTTTTTCATTATCACTATTTTAAAATGAGAAAAATGAGGCTGAAAGAGATTAATAAAACTTTCCCATGGGCACAGAACTGGTAAGTGTTGGAGAGAAGATTTTAACTCAGGTCTCCCTGACTCCTGATCCAAGACTGTGCCACTTAGATGTTTCATATAATATTGTGTATTATTACTATGTTGCAAAGAAGCAATTAAGTGTAGAGAGGCAGCCTCAGAATCAGGAAAATTTGTTTCAATTCTGACTTCTGGTGTATAGTGCTCTAGCTATGTGACCATGAGCAAGTCACTTAGCTCTCAAGTTCCTAAAGAATCTCCTTCTTGTGAATAGGTTTTTGATTTATATCTGTGGTGAAAAATTTCCACATTGGGAGTTCCCTAAACTGAAGAAATTATAGGTCAGTTGCAAATGAACACAGAAACAAACAAAAAGTATTGAAATCTCATCTTCAACTAGACCACAAACTCCAAAAAGAACAACAAAGTCTTATTTAAACTTATCTCCACAGCTACCTAGCACAATAATCTGCACTTATTAGGTGCTTGAGACATACTTATCATAGTACTTAATTTAAAAAAATGCATAGTAGGAATGGTGTAATAGAATTAATTATTTATTTTGAGTCAGATGACCTGGGTTCAAATCGTGATTCTGCTACTTACTGTCTGTGCACAAGTCAACCTCGCTTGACATCACCTTCCTCAAGCATAAAATGAGAAGATAGGGCTAGGTGACCTTGAATGCCTCTTTACATGTCCCAGTCATCGATCCTGTGATTTTATAATGATCATAATTCTGTGCCCATAAAATTAATGAAGGGATATTAGAGGAATGTGATGTGTATTTTGACCGCTAGAAAGGGGTACTGAAGGTCAGGAGCACCAGGATGGATGCCTACTCTATTCTGCTGATTTCTTATTATCAGGTCAATTAATAAATATTTACAAACTCCTACTATATGCCAGATTCTGTGCTAAGTTCTGAGGATACTAAAAGAGACAAAAGATAGCCCCTGCCCTCAAGGAGCTCATAGTCTAATGGAGGAGGGACCTAGCAAACAAATAGGTCCAAAAACTATATATCATATATATAGGTTAAATAAGAAATAATCAACAGAGAATAGTTCTCACTAATGTACTATTGGTGGAGTTGTGAACTAGTCCAACCACTCTGTAGAACATCTTGAAACTATGCCCAAAAAGCATAACACTGTGCATACACTTTGATTTAGCAATACCACTTCTAGATCAACACCCTAAAGAGATCAAAGAAAAGGGAAAAGGCCCTAACAAAAAATACACAAAATATTTTTATAGCTATTCTTTTAGTAGTGACAAAGAATGGGAAACTGAAGAGATGCTCACCAAGTGGGAAATGGCTGAACAAGTTGTGCTATGTGACTGTGATGGAATACTATTATGCTATAAAAAATGATGAAGGGGACGCTATCAGAAAAAAAACTGGGAAGATTTATATGAACTAAAGCAAATTTATGCAAAGTAAAGTGAGCAGAACCATAAGAACATTGTACACAATAATATCAATATTGTAATGATGATCAACTGTGAAAGATTTACCTACTCTGATCAAGACAATGATCCAAGACAGTTCCAAAGGATCAGTGATCAAACATGTTTTGTTCATCCAGAGAGAACTGATGAATTCTGAGTGCAGATTGAAGCATATATTTTTTAAACTTTCCTTACTTTTTCTTGTTTGTGTGCATGCATTTTCTTTTGCAACACAGCTAATATGGAATTATGTTTTCTGTGACTTCATATGTGTAAATCATATCATATTGCTTGTCTTAAGGAGTAGGGGAGGGAAAGGAGGGAGAGAACATGGAACTCAGATTTTTTTAATTAAATTCTTTACATGTTATTGGAAAATATTTAATGACATAAGTAAAATGCATATTTAAAAAAGACATAGAACAGGTCTTAGTAAAATGTAGCAGATTTAGGAAAAAGTCTGGATTTTTCATTAGATGGGGGCTCAACTATCCTAACTTCGTAAATCCACACTACCCATACCTCCTATTTTAATGTGATAGACATGTCCACTCTGAAAGAAGGGTAAATGGAAGATACAGAAGATTTACTACTGTTTGAGAGTGAGAAAGAGCTTAGAACTTTCCCAGCACTTCTCTCTGGTAGGGGGAGGTTTATCATGGCCACAGTGAGTAGGGGATATCCCAACACCAGGGTTTATTTTTTGTTGTGTGTGTGTGTGTGTGTGTGTGTGTGTGTGTGTGTGTTTTGTTTTGTTTTTTTGGGTTTTTTTGTGAATAGAATGTGTCTGGTTCCCAGAAACTTCCAAATAAGGATCAAAGGTACTTCTTTCCTTTGATGATGCAATCTGTTAGTTCTACAGAGATCACAGAAAATGCATAGAAGCATTATCATCTGTAAAATAGTGATCTCTAAGTAAGAAGCCTGTCTCTCTTTTTCTCTCTATGGAGAATGATGTACATACCAAAGAATTTAAGAGGTGACCAAACAAAATCATAGCTATTTCTTAGAATATGTCTAACATATCTGTTCAGACCTTTAAAAGCAAAGTTATAAATGAGTTCATTCTTTTGCATAATGTTTAAAAAGTTCTTGAAGATAATAATTTCCGTAAAAGCTCTTTGTGCAGAGGGTTGGTCAATGTAGTAATACAAGCAAGATTTATGTTATAGAAAAAACAATATTGCTTAGAAAGATGTGGTCACAAACCAACCTCTCCTGATCTGGTGAATATATAAATAGTATAGCTAAAGCTTTTTGAGTCTCCCATGCACTAAACTCTATGGTTTTATACTAAGAATTTAGTAGGCATTATGGCAGGAAAAAATCATAAATGTAAGGACTGTTTGGCAGATATAGAATTCTAAATAATTTTGCATTTGAGAAGGAACAGGGAATCAGACACTCATTTCAAAAGTCATTTTTTATTAAGAATAAACATTAGGCACTTCCATCTTCCAACAATGTTGAATTTTAGAGGATTTTTTAGTGACAAATATAAATGAGATTTTTATGGAGAGCTCCCAGAATGCTTTCATATGGAGGAAAATGCTTTTGTGTACTTGTTTAAGTTCTCTCCAGTAAAGTAAATTTATCAGACTTTAAGCCTGTACTCTATTCTCTAGGTTACATCAGGTACCCAAGAATACTAAAGAGGATAAAAAAGACTCTTCAAATACAAAGGGGATGAAAATGTAGTATACCTAATGTACCCAAGGAATTTTCCCCTTTGTCAAAGGCTGCTCTTGGATAACCTATATTGAATTTAAAGAGCACGTAAACTTCACTGTGATCTTTTTATTACATTATTTGTTGGTTAATAATAGCTGGAATATTTGGTAGAAAAGTAAGTTCCCCAAAACAAAAAAGGCAACCTCCTTGACAATCTTTGGAATGTCAGTCAAAGCTGCTTGTCTGTAGGACAAATAAACATAGGCATGTCGATGACAATAAAGATCCGACTCTGTTTTATTAACTGACGTCTTGGGGATCAGCTAAGTTTGCAAGTCAACATTTACTGTTCAGAAGGAGACCTTTCAACTCATGGTTTGTTAAAGGTTGAACATTCTTGATGAAAGGAAATAGAAATAGAATATTAAATATGTGTCAGGAACCGGGTCAGACCATTGTTTGACCCATTTGGTGTGGGTGTATGTGCTTCTATATTTCAAGAGAACTTAATTATTCATTCCACAAACATTTATTAAGCATCCACAGTGGACAAATGCCTCTGGTATGTGATACAGTGGAGCAGCTAGGTGGTTCAGTGGATAGAATGCCAGTCCTGAGTCAGGAAGACCTGAGTTCAAATTTGACCTTAGATACTCACTAACTGTGTGACCCTGAGCAAGTCATTTAACCTCAATTTCCTCATCTCTAAAACATGCTGGAGAAAGAAATGGCAAACCATCCTCATCTACCAAACATTTCAAGGTATTATTAACATTGTTGGAAGATCGGAATGCCTAACATTTATTCTTTAATTTTTTTTAAAAGGACTTTTAAAATGAGTGTCTGATTTAGAATTCTATCTTAGCTGAATAGTCCTTCCCACAAAAAAATACAAGAAAGACCCTCCTATATATCTGATGCAAAGTAGTGGATTTATGGAAGGACATGGATGGCAGTCACACAGGATGGGCAGGTATGGGTGGTAATTTGCCTTTTTGGAGGAAATAACAATACAATTGAGGACACCAGTAAACTGAAGTATTGGAATATATGTATATGTATATTCCTATATATGTGTACACACACACACACATATATGATATTTTGTGACAAAAACAGTTAATGCCATTGATATAAAGCACCCCCACAAAAACATTCCCCGCACAATGGACACTTAATGCTTCAAGGTTCTGTCACTTATTTTTCTGCCTTTTAGAAAGCTAAACAAAACATTTCAGCAACAAATCCATGAGTGTATAATATATGTTTATGTTTCTAGCTAAAGGAGAGAATCAAAACTCACAAAGAAAATTTAATAGCTGACTGCTATTATCGTGCTTTAAGATTTATAAAACACATTGCAGACATCATATTATTTAATTTTTATAATAATCTTGTGAGATACATAGTGCATGTATTTTTTTCTCCATTTTATAAAGGTGAAAATTGAAACTCAGAGGTAAAATGACTTGTGCTGCAAGTCAGTAAGTCTTACGTGGAATTTTAACCTGAGTCTTTTCTGACTCTAAGGCCAGAACTTACCTTCTAGTATGCTAAAACAAATAAATAAATAAATGAATTAATATAATATAATATAACATAATATAATATAATAATATAATATAATGTAATGTAATATAATGTAATGTAATATAATATAATGTAATATAATATAATATAAATACAAAGGAAAAATCACTATTCCATATGAGGCTCAAGAAAAATAATCTATTGGGCTAATTGAAAATGAGATCCAAGGAATGACATTATTTAATTGCTAAAATACAAGTCAGGAAAATCAGTTCAGTTTTAGCTTTCCATTCAGCCCTGCCACTAACTTTTTCACTAACTCCACTCTTCCCATACGCCCTACAGAAACAGTTACTAATGATCTCTTAATTACCAAATATAATTCTCATCTTTATTGATCTCTCTGCACCCTTCGACGCACAATCATCCTCTTCTTGATACTTTCATTACGTTTTCATCCTATTACTCTCTTATAGTTCTCTTTCTATCTCAGTCTCCTTTGCTGATTATTCACCCAGATCATGCCTACTAAGACTGGGAATCCTCCAAGGCTCTGTCATCAACCTTCTCCTCTTTTCCTTCTATACCATTTTACTTGATGATCTCATTAGATTCAAGGAATTCAATGATTATCTCTGTGCTGATGATTCCCCAAATTACTTACTCAGCCCTAACCTTTCTCCTAAACTCCGGTATTCTATATCCAACTATCTTTTGGGTATCTCAGTTTCAAATATGGGAAATGAACCTGAGTTTTCTGGCTTCCACCTCATCTTTCTATCCTCTATGCTATTTAGCCTATCTTTAACATGTTCTAATTAAAGCTGTATCATTGAAAAGGTAATGTGCATGACCATGAAAATTGTAGACAAATAAAATGCGTTCATCAAAAGATATGAGCATATACATATTTATACATGCATCTATATATCCAAATGTGTGTATGTGTGTGTGTTTGTATGTGTGTGTGTGTGTGTGTCACTTCAGGTTAATAAAGAATTGTTTTTCACAATCCAGGTGCAGCTCTATTCTATTCCTCTGCATTCTTCTTCTTCAGTCTCACAGAAGACCTACATATATGAGTAAGAATTTATCATTAGAATATATAGTGTAATTACATGATATTTTATACTTGGTCTATATACTGCATTTCTTTGTTCTTCTATGGGAATATGGAATAGCAGTGCAAGAGGTATTGAACCCAAATAAAGGAATCCACCTGCTCCGTTTTTTTAATGCAAAACCTTTTATTCTGTGACAACTGAAAATGCAAATTCACAAAGTGACTAAAAATCCTATGGTAGGAAACTATGATGTTGTGGCATTATAAGAGAATTACTAAAAAGAAATCCTTTTGATGGAAAAAAATAATCTTCTCCCTCTGATATGTTTTTATAGTGTGGTGGTCTGTTGGCCTCTATTTTAAACCCATATTCTTTTATATTTAAAGCCTCAGTAACAATTTATTTAATGATTGGGGCCAGGGGGTAGGATTTTAAGAAACCAGTGGATAAGAAGTCACAGCATCCCAGTCTGCTCTGAAATGTCCCTCTTTTGTACTTTCTATAATAGTACATTAGGGGAAACTAGGAGAATGAAATTTTAATGAATATACTCTGGTTATTTACAATTTCCTGTAGGTTAGACTAATTAAGAAGCAGCAAAATGAAGAGGATGGAAGGTTGGCTTTGGAGTCAGGAGGATCTAGGATGAAGTTTCATATACAACATAAGTGTAACTTTCTTCAGGAAGTTTTTGCTCATACATCTTCCCTACCCCCAAATACTCGTGTCGTACATCCCTAACTACATTGTTTGATAGCTATTTTGTGTATTCTGTATTCTGACCTGTGTATATGCTGTTACCAAAATAGAACATAAGCTTCTTGAGAGCAGGGAATGTTTAAAATTTTGTCTTTGTATGTCTAGTACCTGACACATAATAGGTGCTTAGTAAACACTAGCTAATTAACTGATTAATACTAGCTGTGTGACCTGGGCAAATCACTCACTGTGTGCCCCAGGTAATACTCTAAGATGATTATTTATGGACATAAGCTGCCCAGGTGCAACAGTAGAGGAGTTCTTGTGATGGAAGTCTGCCTTACCAATGATATCTCCATTTTAAACAGAAAACACACAAGAAAGATAACATTTAATCATTTTACCTTTGGCTTTATACAGACTAAAATCTCACTGAGTAACATAACTCTTGCATTTTTCCATTCCATAAAATGCATTATGGTTTGGAACACAGATGTACTTTATCTTAAGCAATGATAGCTTTGTTCCTGGAAAGTTGGGTATCTATCACTTACATATAAATCAAATAATCTTTTTTTGGCAAATCGAATAATCTTAATTGTAGCAGGGAGCTTGAGGAAGGCTTCAGTAAATTATTTTGTAAAACACTATTGGTTGATCAAATAAAGAAGCCCTAGTGTATCTGTTTTCTTTTTAAATTCGGAATTTGTACACGTTAACCAAGAGCATACTTGTAAATTCATTAATGTTGCTTGATGGTCTGTCCTTCAATGGTTAAAATGGTATCTAATTACTTTATGTGTAAGGAAAGAATGATATTTCAAGTATGTTTTGGTCACTTTCTTGCTCATGAGTATTAATGTAGCCCTTAAAGTCAGAAGAGTGCTTTTCTGTAGGTTGAACAATTGTGTGCTTAGGAACTTCTATTCTGAAGATATCGTTTGGGGAAGGGAAAGGAGAACAAAGTAAAAAGTGAAATGTGAGAAAATAAAGCCTTAAATGTAGTAAAATTATTACAGGTTTCCCAAGAGTAGTGCAAATGGTGTACAAGGTGCTCCTGGGTGTGCGTATGTGGGGGTTGTGGTAGGGGGATGGATCCTACCTTCTAGAAATGATCATCTTGAGGCTAGAAGAAAAATGAAGAAATCAGAGGGAAGTACCAGTTTAGGGGAGAAGGTGACAAATTCTATTAGAAACATGCTGATTTTAACATTCAGGTAAAAGTGACAAAGAGGCAGCTAAGAATGAGAGAAGGAGATCTGTCACTTGCTTTGGGACTTGAAAGTGTAGATTAGGGAGTCATCTCAAAGCAATATTAGTGGATTGGATTGCAAAGGGAAAGCTAGAGAGGACAGAAATGGGTTAACCATGGAATCTTGAGAACTGCCTAGATTTTAGAGAAGATGAGGAAGAAGAAGAATCAGTGAAAGAGAAATGGGTTATAGGTGATATTGGAAAAAGAGGTCAGTGTATAAATATAAACTATAGACTTTTTATAATATGCACTTGGACATTTTAATGGAAAATATATTTTAAAAAACCATAAAGGTACTCCATAATGAATCTGTCACACATGGATTAATAGTTTAGTAATGGAATAGTATGACTCTTTCCTATTTAGACAAAATCTAGAGCAGGGGTTCTTAAACTTTTGGTGTTCTGGACCCTTTTGATAGTTTGATGAAGCCCATGGAGTCCTTTTCAGGATAATGTTTTTAAATGTATAAAATAAAATATACACAATTACAAAAGAAACTGATTATATTGCAATAGTTATTTCTTTAAGTTTGTAGACCCCCATTTAAGAACACTTACTAGAGTTTTTATTTTCATTTTTATTTAAAAATAATTTAATAATGATCTGTTTATCTATCCTACCAAAACCAGTTTCTTTTCCTCAATTCTGATAGCTATTAATTTCTATCTATCCTACTGAAATCAGTTTCTTTTCCTGAATTCTGATTGCTACTAATTTAAAAGCAACGCTGTGCTTCCCAATTACCCTGGCTCAAAATCTTAACATCATCCTACCTAACTTACTTGTGTGACATCAGACAAGTCATTTAATATACCTAAGCTTCCATTTTCTCATCTGTAAATGCAGATATTGCATTTAATAACCTCTCAGCTGTCTTTCATCACCACATTTCTGGTCTTATAATCTCAGATGCCTATTTCTACATCTGGGTTTGTTTCCTCACCATTTTTTATTAAGTTTATGCCAACACATTTATTCCAATACTCTTTACCCCTTCCCCCTCCCCCAG
This sequence comes from Phalanger gymnotis, assembly GCA_028646595.1. Taxonomy (NCBI): domain Eukaryota; kingdom Metazoa; phylum Chordata; class Mammalia; order Diprotodontia; family Phalangeridae; genus Phalanger; species Phalanger gymnotis. The sequence goes on from CM053624.1 coordinate 288,276,182, forward strand.
TTATCATCCATTTTTACATAACTTTCCCAAGTTAATATTCCTAATACACAGGCATGATCACACAACTCATTAGATCAAATACCTCTTCAATCATGTCCCAAAACCTGATTCAAGCCCTTTATAGACTTTCTAGCTTTATCTTCTAGTAGCATGTTACATTGAAAAGGAGGCTAGATTTAGAGTTAGAAGACATGTGTTCAAATCCTGACTCTTCTATTTATTACTTGTGTGGCCTTGTGTTTTAGTCTCTCTGAGTCTCTATTTATTCATCTGTAACATTAAGGCTTTGGATTTGATTACTTCTAAAATCTCTTTCAGCTCTGAGTCTGTGATACCATTATGTCACCCTATTTCTTTTATTGTAATTTATGTCCCAGATAGATTACTAGATAATCCCCAAACATGTCTATCCTGTTATCTGTGCTTTCTTCAATCTACATTTCTATGCCTGGAATACCTTCTGTCAAAACTACTCCAATTCTACTCATCTACCAAATAAAATCCTACTTATTCTTAAAAGCCTAATCAAAATTCTACCTCCTTTTCATGATTCCTTCCATGACCATTTCCCTCCATTGAAGATTCACAGATATGTTTGTTGGTTGGTTTTGTGTCAGACTCTCTTTTGGGTATATGTCTCATCTTTCATACTAGGCTGTGTGTTTCTTATGGACAAGAATGGTTACTTACTCATTTTTAATTTTTTTATGTCCCTTTCTAATTTCCCCAGCCTCTAATACATTATCTTGCACATAGCAAATTATTAGAAGAGGTAAAAGGATGAATGGATGAATGAATGAATGAATGAATGCATCCATGCATGGACTGAGTAAAATATCCTAAGATTCCTCTTCCATGGAGGCCAATTAATTTCTGGACTTTAAAGTACCCCTGGAGGTAAAATTAGCATTACAAGTTATAATTGAGCCTCACTTATATGCCTGCTACATGTACTGAAACAACAGCAACAACAGAATCCAATGACAATCCGAGGTTTCCTATCGTCATATACATAATGGCATGATCATTTTTACAAGAAGTTTGGGAAAAGGTCACAAAGCTTTAGAGAGAATTATAAAGGAAAAAAGTTGCCAACTTGATGCTCTCTTACTGGGGCAAATAATGTCAAATAAGGATCCTACAACTGCAGATATTAGTTTATATGAATAACTGCAACATTAGAGGACTTAATCAGGAAATTGTAAATAAGCAAATTACCAAGTGTCAAAAAATTATCACTATTAAGTTAAATGAATTTCCCCTAGGCAAGCTAACACTGCAGCTGCCTAGAAGCTAGTTCAAAAACGAATCGCCAGGAAGACAAGTACATAAATAAAGGAGATTTTAAATTAATTCTGTATGTATAGACTGACTTGAAAAATAAACCTTAATGCACAATCCTGAATGTTTGTAAGAACAAAGTAACAGTATGATTGCCAACTACTCTGTGGACAAAATTAAATATTCCTGATAGCTATTCTAGTTTTCAGGTTTTCTTATTAGTCTAGAGGTGACCAGAGTAATATAAAATCCTTTAGAACATATGGTCCTTAAAAAGGTCATATGGCGAAGATATTTTTATCATGAAACCTGAGAGATAAAAGCAAACTTTGTGATTTATATATTGGATACCAATTGTGGAATGTAACCCTGACCAGCTACAAAGTCATAACTGATCCAAGAGTGTCTTTAGTGGCCGATTTCCAACACATGCTTCTAAAAATGCAGTGCCAAATGTCCATTTTCTTTTATCTAAATAGACAATTGTGCAAGAAAAATCAAAAAGAAAATGTTGACCTAAAAGTTAATTTTCCTTTCTTTTCATTTATAGATTTCTAACATTTCGATCTCCCCATGGATTCAAGAGAAAAAATATATACATATACGTGTGTGTGTCTGTCTCTCTATCTTTATGTACATGTGTGCATATATGTATATATATATGTGTGTATATCTGAGGCAAATTAATGTCTAGGATGAGGCTACTTCCTTTTTGTGTCTTCTTTCCTTTAGCACAGGGCTTTGTAATATCTCAAAAGAAGTCTGGCTTCTCTCCCCTTCCTGAGCCCTCAAAGAGCAGTGCATTGGTTATCAGAGAATTAGCAGTAGGACCAATGCAGCATGTGGGAGAGAAAGACAGACAGAGAGAGAGAGAGAGAGAGAGAGAGAGAGAGAGAGAGAGAGAGAGAGGACACAAGATGAGAGGAATAAAGGGCCCCCTTGGTATTCATTGGGCAAGTAAAACATGTAGCTAAGAGTCACAGTAGATAAGTTGGGTCTGGAGTTAGTCTTAAGATCAAGCCTCGGACCCACAATAGTTGAGTGACCCTGGGCAAGGCATTTAATCACCTGATTGCCTCTGATTGCTTCCCTGATTGCTATAAAATGCACGTAATGATAACACCTATCTGGTGGAGTTGTGAAAATCAAATAAAATAATATTTATCAGTGCTTATCACAATGCCTAGCACATAGTAGGCATTATATATGCTAGTTATTATTATTATATTTTATTAAATAACCAATGAACAACCCTGTTACAAATGTTCCAATGAAGCTTGTGCATTATCCTCTCAATTGATTATAATAATTTTGTTAGTATAGTTTATTATTCCCTTTTCTAATTGGAAATAAAAAAGGTCTAATCAATACCTGATTCATATTTGTACTCTGGATACCATTAAAAAAATCCTCACCCTTTAACTTGTTCCCTACAGCACTCACACATCCCTCTGCTTCTGAGGAAGACTCCTTAAATTAGAGCCAGAAACAGAAGAGTTCCTTAGGAATTTGAAGTGGAGGTAAACTGATTCCCTGGAGGCCCAGTTCCCCTGCTGAGGGGACAGACAACTCTAAAGCATGGTAAACTATGAAGAGAGATACAAGGATAGAGTTTCAGGACATTCGCTAGTCCCTGTAGCTGCAGCCTAGAAGTACCAAGCTAAACTAGGCTAGCATAGGGTCATAAAATCATGGATTAAAAACCTGGGCCTTCAAATCAATTTATTTTGCAGATGATTCCAAGTCCAGCCATGCCCTATCAACTTACACTATGCTGCCCTTTGTCATACTGCTTTTCTCCATAACTCTCTTTGTAGTCTTTTCCTGAATTTACACCATAAAATATATGCCCCCAGGGATTCTCCTAGGGCCTACCTTTTCCTCAAATCCCCAAAATGGAGTATGCTAGACTCTCTGTCAGATTACTTCTTAAATTCTCTTGCCCAACCACAACAAAAGTACTCACACTTAGATAGTCTTCTGCTATATACACCCACCATGCCAAATCTGCCCCACAGACAAGAATTCTGATTTATGGCTTTGGATGACATAATATTATGCTACTTGATAATGAAGACTTAAATGTTGCAGTGTAGCAGCTCTTTATTCATAGATCTCAGATTGTGCAAGCTGCCCTGTTTTTATTAATATGTCTCTGATTTGGGACAGGCCTGGCCTTGGCTCAGAAAGAGTTATCCTTTCTTAAGCTGCACAACAGGCTGGTCTGTCAAGTCCTTGTGTATTTTTTTTCTATAAGATACGAATTACAAAAAGCATCAGTGGTGTCATCTTCACAAATGGAGGACAAAGGGACATATATGCTTCAGTTTTGTCTTTTTAGTGTTCCTCCTCTTCCTTTTCTGAGGGATTTCACAGTATATAATATATACATATTTATCTATATATACATGTATATGTGCATATGTTTGTGTGTATATGTGTGCATATACGCACATATATGTGGCTCATCGAAATGTAAAGGTGGGGTTCTTGAAATCTAGGGTTTGAGTTTGGGATCTGGCAAGTACTATTAAAGTAGAAAGACTTTGAATGCAAGCTAGTCGAGCTGATATACCATTCATGCTTATGATACATGAAAAGGGACTTCAGAGGAACACCTTAGCAGAAGACTGGCTACCAGGCAAGCATCTCCTCCACACTCATGCAACCACTTACACATGGGACAGTGATCTGTATCATTGGACGAAATCACAAATCCTTAAGGAACTGATACTATTTCAAATACAGCATCTTATAGAATAATCTTATAGCACAAGCAAAGAACTGTGATCAAGGAATGCGAACAATATATGATTGCTGTGACTCTTTGAAATGAAGAGAACTAATGAACATCACTACTACAATAGAGAAGCATGTGGTGTAGTGATTCCAATACTTGTCTTAGATCAGGGAAAACCTAGGTTTAAATCTCACCTCTAAGAAAAAAACTGTTTGTATGACTCCAGGCTTTGTATCCTAAGCAGTTGTCTAAGATTATAAATGCATCAAAGGTATCCTGGTAGTGGAAATTTCCTCATCTGGTTAAGGAAATCACAGGCACAATCCCTAGGCCTATTGCAAATACAAATAAATCAATGTAAGCCAACTATAAATGATGTTTCTATGTCACAAGGAATCCAATATGCTATTCTAAGCCATATGCTCCTTTCTTGATTCATAGTTTCCTAAGATTCTTAATTCTACTCCTACATTACATATAACTCTCTTTAGCATCATCAAAAGGCTTAAAGGCAAGCAGAGTTCACAAGTAGTAGAAGGCAGGATTCACTTACAGTTGCATTCATAATAAAAGGACTCCTGAATTCAGAGGGGAGGGGGAAAGGAACATTGTGGATAAAAATACAAAGTAAAATAATTAAAACCAAAAAGAACAATATGCACAATGATTACAAGAATAGAAATGAAAAGACTGCTAAAAAGGAGAAAAACCTCAAGGTATTTTAAAACCAATTGTTATACCAGAGAACAGATCATGGGATTATAGTAGAGAAGAAGACTATCAAAACAGAATGGTATATACATCATTGTATACTATATGAGATATATTTGTTTACTGGGTTGTTGGTGGAGATGGTGGTGGTGGTGGTGGTGGTGGTGGTGGTGGTGGTGTGTGTGTGTGTGTGTGTGTGTGTGTGTATGTGTGTGTGTTATAAAGGGGGGAATTCAATTAGGAGGGGGCAGAGA
>CM053624.1:288281667-288304222 GCA_028646595.1 Phalanger gymnotis
TTGGGGCTCACTAATGGGAAGAGTGTTCATGTGATGTAGCCAGAAGAGAGGCTGAGTAGCTGTTAAGGAGCCTCCCTCCTCCCCACTCTTACCTGGCTTTGAAAAACCCAGATGTTGTTGCTTCTCTCTCTGGTAACTGTGTATGTATTGCTTTTGGTCAGACAGTTGGAAGCCCTGTCTGTTGGTCTTTGCTCTTTGTATTTGCTCTGGTTATATAATTTCTGCTTATAATTTTTGTTTTTGTTTTTCTCTGAAGTTTAGGGTGCTGACTTTTACCTTGAATTAAGTGAATTATAAATATATGTATGTATATATATACATATATATACATATATGTATATATACGTATATATGTCTATGTATATGTTTGTATATATATATATGTCTATGTGTATGTTTGTATATATATATATATACATATATATATATATATGTCTATGTGTATGTTTGATTAAAGATTGTTGACCCCTTTTGAGTTGTTTTCCTTTAGAAAAGCAGATAAAAGAATCTGTGCTAGCAGCCCTCTGTGTGCTGGCATTATTGGTCTTATACCCTCACAGCAGCTGCAAGTAATATTGTTGTGACACTATTTTACCCTCTAGTTCTAGAACTTTAGGGCCATTTTCCTTGATAATTTTTGGAAAAAAAAATAGTTGCGTAGGCTCTTTTTTTGATCATGGCTTTCAGATAGTCTAATCATTCTTAAATTATCTTTCCTCCCTCTACTTTCTAGCTCAGTTATTTTTCCAATGAGATATTTCACATTTTCTTCTACTTCTTTTCATTCTTTTGGTTTTGTTTGATTGTTTTGTGATGTCTCATAAAGGCATTAGCTTCTACTTTCTCACCTAACTTTTAAGGAATTATTTTATTCAGTGGGGTTTTATAAATCATTTTCCATTTGGCCAATTCTACTTTTTAAGGAGTTGTTCTCTTCAGTGAAACATTGTGCCTCTTTTACCATTTGGCCTATTCTGTTTTTAAGGTGTTATTTTCTTCAATATTTTTTGTGCCTCCATTACAAAACTGTTGACTCTTTTTTCATGATTTTTTTTTGGCATCACTCTCATTTCTCTTCCCAATTTTTCATCTACCTCCTTTACTTGATTTTTTAAATCATTTTTGAGTTCTTCCATGGCCCATGGCCTGAGAACAATTATTTTCTGATGATACTTTAGATGCAGGAATTTTTACTTTGTTGTCATCTTTTCAGTGTGTTTTGAATTTCCTTGTTACTTTTATGGTCAGTAACTTTTATGATCAGAATTTTTTCTGTTGTTTACTCATTTTCTAGCCTATTTCTTGGCTTTTTAACTCTATTCTAAAAGTGGGGCTCCACTTCCCAAGTGAAGGGGATACTGTCCCAAGCTTCAATACAGCTGTTTTCAGAGATAATTCTGGGGATGTGCAAGTTTTTGGTTCTTCCAAGGTGGTGTGATCTAGGGAGAGATGTGTTTACTACTCTCCTGTACTGTTCCTCTGTTCTATGATACTTGGAGAGGTTTGGGAGTGAGGGAAGAGCTCAAACAAGTCCCTGCCTTTACTCCCAGGAAAGTGCCTGCCTTTACTCCACCATCTTCCCAGGTTTTCTTCTAAGTTTAGTCCATCTGCCACCTGAGCTCTCTCTGGACCCAACAAATTGTAGTCATTAAACATAACTACTTATAAATTATTAAAACATTCTAACTGCAGAGGGCATTCTGATTTTTACAGGAATAGATTCTATCTCCTAGCATAATATCTTATGTATAAGACAACTTTAACACATGATTATACCATTGAATTAGAGCAGAGAAGAAAATAAACCATTTTCCCAATTTTCAATGACCTTGCCAACAGCCCCTAGGGTAGTGGTGGGGGTACTTAGGAAACTTATCAGTGGAGTGGCTTCAATCTATTTTCTTTTTCATATGTCTTGATCCTTAGAGACATTGCTAGTATATTGTATTACAAAAGAGTTTTCCTAATAATGTTTATTTGTAGTCTATTTATGGTCTAATCTAAAAATAAAAAAGTACACCATCATAATTTCTACTCATCTATTCATGAAGAACTGTGGTAAATGCAGGAAAGCAACAAAATCAGTCAAGTCCTTGCTTATCCAAAGGCTATTAAGCATTTATAATAAAATGTCTGAAAGATTTACAAAGCCACAGGCTTATCTGGCAGTGTTGGGGAATGAAGTTTCCTCCTTCCCTTGGGTTTAATGCAGCCATGTGATGTTCCCTGAGAAATAAACTCAGAGCTTGCTTGTAAACTGTGGCTTGGAAATACATGACTTCAAATTTATGGAGGACTACATGTTAACTGTAATTATGACTTGTAATTATCCACTAAATTAAAGCAACACACTTTTCTATACACCCACACAACATTATACAAAATTCACTACATTAGTTCAGGCTTTAAGTGCCCAAGATGAACATTACAATTAGTCATCTGGAGCTCAGGAAACAAGTCTGGCATTCTGTAGACCTGAGAAACTTTCATTCCGAAACCTGGGAAAATACCACAGTATTATTCTTTTAAATAGTCTCCATTCATTGCTTTTGAGAGCTCTTTCAGTTGCTAGTCATTTGTTTTCTACTTCCTATTGGCCTTTTGGAAGCTCTGAGTGCCTATAAAGGTAAGTGATATTACTCTGCTTCTCATGGATAATCTATTTGCGTAGAATCCAGTGGAGTCCCTGTGTCTCCTCAGTCACATGTAGTGCCAGGGAGCAGCCCTCAACATTTTCTCCCACTATCTGATTTGCAGCTACTTTGCCTTCTCTCTTTCTCTTTACTGCCAAATTTCTGTGGGGGAAAAAAAAAAGGTATCACCATCTACTTTTTCTTCAACCTTTGCTAAAGTGGTTTCTCTAAAGGTGACTTTCTTAATCAGGTTACCATTTTAAATATTTTTATAGCTGTATTTGACATCATTAGCTTGCTTTGCAATCCTTTGTGTTTTATGTATTTAAGGGATCCAAAGTCTTCATCAGATTAACCAAAGGATCCAAGACACCAAAAATGTTAAGAACCTCTTTTCATAGGTTGCCAGTGACCTTATGTGACAAATCCAATGACATTTTTTCAACTCTCATCTTCTTTGACCTCGATGTACCATTTAACATGGTTCATAACCCTCTCCCTCTAGATATTCTCTTCTTTGATTTTAGGGATCACATTCTCCATCTCATTCACTTGCTCCTTATCCTCTTACTGACACATTAATATGAGTATTCCTCAAGGTTCTGCCTTACCTTTTTATTCTTTCTATATTCACTTGCTTAGTAAGCTCATTCACTTTTCTCCCATTTTATACAATTTTATTATTTCTGATAATCAAATCTTAACCATACATTAAAATAATGTATAATGTAAATAATTGATGAGCCTCATTCACTTTCAATGACACTGCCTCTCTACATTTGTTGTTTGGTCATTTTTTCACTCATTTCTGACTCTTTCTGGCACCTTTTGGGGTTTCTTGTGAAAGATATTAGAGGTTTGCCATTTCCTTCTTCAGCTCATTTTGCAGATAAAGAGACTGGAAAACAGGGTTAAGTCACTTGGCCAGGGTCACACAGCTAGTAAGTGTCTGAGGCCAAAGTTGAACTCAGGTCTTCCTGACTCCAATCCCAGCACTCTATCCACTGCGCCAGCTACCTTTCTATATAGGTTTCCCTAGTCTTCATCTATATCATTGATCTCTGAGCTCCAAAACTTCATTCCCCAACTCCCTACAGGATGATATCTTCTGAATGTCCCATTAGTATCTCTATTCATTACGTCCCAAACTAAGCATATTATCTTTACCTCTAAACCTGATTCATCTCTGACATCACTATTTCTGTCACCATCATTCATGCAGTGTCTCTGTTTACAGCTTTCAGGTTACCTTTGGCTCTTTTCTCCTCTTTACTTCTTTTACCCAATCAGTTACCAGGTCTATTGAGTCTCCTTTGGCTATATCTCATCTCCAGAATCCCTAGTGCCATCGAAAAAATGATTCAATTAATGCTTTGTTTCCTTTCAGAGTTATCTGTGTTAATCAGGTTGGGAAATACATATGTTCATAAAAATATTTAAAATATTATACCAGGATATTCTTTGATAAATTAGATGAACGCTTAAAATATGATTATAGATACTTTAATAGGCTAAAGAAGTCTGTTGGCTTTTAAAAAAATATGAAAGAGAACAAAAGTATATTTAGAGAATTTAAATTTGTAAGAACTTCAAGTTAGAAGATTTTCCCCTGATCTAGATATCTTTTGAACCTATAGCCCTGCGGTTGTCTGCTTGCAGTTTTTCTTCTTGTCCAAATGGCAATGATTCAAAATACAAAATCTCTGACTCTAAAATCTACTAAGCAAAAGCACTTTTTCTTTGTGAGGAAACAATGAAGAGAAAATCCAGTAGGGTACATTGCTGTAACACCATCGGGATGAAAAGATTTTATCCTTCCTAAGTGAAAAGGGGAATTAAATTCATGTTAAGACTGACAGCTTTTAACGAAAAGCTGCTCATTCAAGTTGTTTTTAATTAAAATGGACTCAGTAGCAAGAAAGTCCAGGTTTAAGAATTTGCTTTAAGCACTTGGATGGCAGCTATAAGCTGTGCTGAGTGAAGACCCCCAGAGTGAGACAGACTATGTAGCAGCCATTTTAAGGGATTGTCCTATAAAGTAACTTACCTATGGCAAGCTATTTTCAGAAACTAACTTCTCTCAAATCTATGTGCCTCTGTTTTGTTACTTTATACATTCTAAGATAGTAAATTGAAGAGAAGGTGCTGATCTTAATTGATAGAGGGTTATTCCTTACCTGGGAATTGTCTATACCAATAAAATTATAGTTCTGTTCCCATCTTATCCTATCCTACCCTATCCTATGCTATCCTATCCTATCCTAACCTATCCTATCCTATCCTGTCCTATCCTGTCCTATCCTGTCCTATCCTGTCCTATCCAGTCCTATCCTGTCCTATCCTATCCTATCCTATCCTATCCTATCCTATCCTATCCTATCCTATCCTATCCTAGACCATCCTATCCAAACCTGCCCTGGCTTGCCCTACCCTATCTTTTCCTGTACTCTCTTGTCCAATGAGAGGAAGTAAATCTGGGGTGCAGAGAGCTGCTGTTTGAAGAAAAGGGCATTTTTATGTCTTTCTTGATTTGGCCATATGACCCATTGTCCATGCAATTGCTAAACCTCAAAAAATTTCTCAGCTAATGAAAAGAGAAACTATTATGCCATTATAGTAGAATCAATCACTCTACCAGTCCCTGACAAACTGAAAAGCATTAAATCCAAACTCAATGTTTGTCATCTAAGGCCTGGTCTACTTAATTTCAGAGAAGCTTCTCACCAGAGAGTTGGTCACTAAGGGATATTATTTTTTCATAACTCATAAAAATGATCTCTTAAGTCGTAGATATGTTGCAATCTGTATCAGTGGAGGAAGTATCCATAAAGGCAAAAATCAAGGACTTTGACAGTATAGACACATCTAAACACTACATGCATGCATATTTATATGTATATTCAAATGTTCTTGGTTATAGATGATATTGGACTAATTGTATTAAGATTAGAATAGTGTAGAATCTATAATTGAGGTTCAAAATAGTTTGGCCTAACTGTTCACAAAAGGAGAAACAATTTATTGAAGAATGGCTACTATGCAAATTATGATATGCACTTGGATGGACAACCCTTTGTCTCTTTGTACATACATGTTAAAGTGCTACAAATAGAAAGCAAGTGAACTGGGCCCAAAATACAAAGGAAGAGAACAAGCTTGATTGCTGTTAAGAAATGATGTGACGCTTTTACTGACCCCAAGTGACTTCCTTAAATAAACTAAGATCCACTGACAGTATTCATTGGATGATACCATATGATTATGAGTCATATAATATCACAGCCTTTGAAGAAGTAGAGTTGAAAGGCACCCAAGGGAAAAGTTTATATTGGACCTAATCTGGCTACAACATATTTCCAACCAAGAATTGTAAAGAAGAGGTGATATACTATAAAGGATGCCACCCAAGAAAAAGCTGATTAAATAATGTAATAGCACATTATAAGTAATAACTTATCTATAGTATTCTACCTGTTTTTACTTGCATAGGACCACCCAGCATAATGTGTTCTCATCAGAGGAGGTGCTGTACTCTATGAGCAAAGCAGAATTGAAGTACCTCAAAGGATGTAACCCAAGAAAAAGTGGATTAAATAATATATTAGCACAATATAACTAATATTTTATCTATAATATTCTACATTTTTATACTGGTACAGGACTGCCCAGCAAAACATGACCTCATCAGAAAAGGTGCTCTGCTCTATGAGTAAACTAGAATTGAAGTAGCTCAAAAGAAACATGAGATGCATAAATTTAGACTATATAACCCGAATGTTCATATGGACTATTTGTACCTGACCTATGGTAGAGTATTCCAAGCTCATGTTGGTCTGATTAGCCACATTTCAACATACTGTAACTTCACTCTGAATTAGTGATGTTATTTAGGTCTTCGAGATTGAAGGACAACAACCAATATTCTACTTGTTTATAATTACACACACACACACACACACACATACATATGGAGAGAGAGAGAGAGAGATAAACAGAAGTAAGTATAGCCATTTTTATAAATGTAATCAAATCTAAGCCTTTATTAAAAATCTGTATCTAGGACACTGTTCTAGGTTTTGATGATACAAAGAAAAAATAAATCATTTCTACCTTCAAGGAGTCTATATTCTACTGGAAGAACATAACATATGAATAGATAATTATATATGCCAAAAATTGAGGAGGGAGAGGATGGAGAGAGCCCTGATATTTAAAGGGGTTGTTAAATGATTCCCTACAAAGATGGGGACTGAACTTGGAAGGAAGCTCGGTATCTCTGAAGTTGTAACAACAATGTTGCTAGCAGCTATTGTGGAGGTGAAAGACCGATAACTCCAGCACACCTGAGGGCTGCTAGCACACAGACTTGTTCTGTTTTTCTAAGGAAAGCAACTTTAAGGGGTTAACTATCTTACTTTAACCAAACATGCATCAGCACCCTGAACTTCAGAGTAAATACAAACAGAAATTAGAAGCAGATCAACAGACAAGCTGTCATCTGTCTTTCCAAATCACAATACATACATAGTTACCAGAGAGAAGCACCAACAGCTTCGAAGTGGGGGGGGGGGGTCACCACTTCAGTGGTTACCCAGAGTCTCGTCACCAACACTCTTTCAATGAATGTGCCCCCAAAAGCAAAACACCACCCTCCTCAGACCTCTTATTCAGGGCCCTGAGGGCTCAGAACCTACTCAGCAAAAAGGTGTGAGATCTGGGGCCTTGGGCTTTCTTGTTTCTTAAGCAGGTCATCAAAGATGCTTGATTCATTCAAAGACTCCCAGTTGAAACAAAGGCTCTTGATTACCCCAGTGCTGAGAAGCATGCAAACAAAAAATCAGCACAAAGTCCTACTTTGCTTGTCATTACATTTGAAAGGCAAGACTCAAAGGTACTTGATTACCTCAACATTCCAAAAGAGAAAACTGTAAAAAAGAGTCCCACCCTGATTACCATTACAGGAGGGAAGAAATGCTTTAGGTAATAACTACATAAAATCAGACAGATAGAAAGAGGTATGGTATGTTCATAGCAAGTAGGCCAATTTGGCTAGAATATATAATGTATCAAAGGGCATAATTTGAAATAGGCCAGGAACATGAAGCTAGAGAAAGACAGGAAAGGCCTCTAAATGCTACCCTGAGGAGCTTATTTTTTATTCTAGCAGGGGTCTGTGAAGTTTATTGTCTAAAATATATATTTGACTACAATTTCAGTTTAATTAGTTTCTTTTATAATCTCATGTATTTTACTTTATGTATTTAAAGACATTATTTGGAGAAGAGGTCTCCATCCTTCACCAGATTGCCAAAATTGTCCATGACACAAGAAAAGTTAAGAGCTCCCATCTTAATTGTAACAGGGAATCATTGAAATTTCTTGAACAAAGTCTGACATGGTGAGTTTTGTCCTTAGAAGACTATTTTGACAACTAAGTGGAGGATGAACTGGAGACAAGGCAAAAATGTTAGCTTAGTCCAAGTGGGAAGGTGATGAAATAGTCAAGGTGAGAAGTAATAAGGCCTTTAACTGAGGTAGCAGCTGAGTGAAGAGAAAGAAATGTATGCAGGCAGTTCTTACGAAAGTAGACTTGAGAAGGTTCAGCAACTAACTAGATATATGGGTAGAGGGAGATGGAAGAATCAAGGATTATTCTAAATTGTGACCCTGTGTCATTGAAAAGAAACTATATAATGATGCGTAGTGGTATATAGAATTTAGTTTATATTATAATCAGATTATATATAATTATTATATTATAATCATATACTATATGCTAATATAGTATATGATAGTATAATAATTATATACTATAATTATTATATTATAATCATATACTATATGCTAATATAGTATATGATAGTATAATAATTATATACTATATTATATTATAATCAATTCATAAACATTTATTAAGTACTTACTACATGACAGTCATTTTACTAGACATTGAGGATATAAAGAAAGAAATGGAATCTGCCCCACAAGTCCCCCATCTTGCAATAAAAAAGATAACATGCATTTAAGTTAACAAATTAAAACATATACAAGATCCTTTGGGTGAAAGCTCTAAAGGCTAGAGAGACCCAGTGCACAAGGGAAAACCAGTAAAACTACATGGAGATAGAAGATTGAGTGTTGTATGAGGTATAGCAATAAGTCCAGTTTTACTATACTGAAGCATGAGAGAAGTAGAGTATTGTGTAATAATGCTGGAAAGGTAGGATGAAGCCAGGGTTTGAAGAAGTTAAAATATCAAACAGAAGAGTTTATATTTGATACTAGAAGTTAACAAGGAACCATTGGAGTTTATTGAACAGGGAAAGTGACATGGTTAAATATGTTGTTAACCTGAGACACTTGAAGATGTTGGTGCTAACAGATAAGGGAGTGAATCATGGATGACAGTCCAGAAAAGGAGACTGAGATGGAGCAGGTAGGTAGGAAGAGAACCAGAAAAGAGCAGTGTGTTGAAAATCCAAAAAAGGAAAGTAACCAGGGAATAGAGGGCCTCCAGGGAAGTTCAAAGTGGAAACGCTACAGGGAAGTCAAGAAGAATAAGAATTGAGAAAAAGCCATCAGATTTGGCAATTAAGAGATCATTGGTAACTTTGCAGAGATCAGTTTCATTAGTAAGGTCAGATGTCAGATCACAGTGGGTTTAGAAGAGAAGGTAGTTAGAGGAGAGTCAATGAGGAGAATTTTGTTTTCTTTTGCTTTGGCTCAGAATGGGAAGCAAACAGAGAGCTCATAGGAATCTTAGAGTCTAGTGAGATTTTGATTTCTTCTAAGGAAGGGGAAAACTTGTGTTTTTAGGCAACAGGAAAAGAACTATTAGATAGGGAAAGAATGCGGATTACAGAAAACAGTTCTTGGGTATGATGGAAGCAGACAGGATTAAAAGTACAGGTAAATAGTTTGTTTTTTATAAAAAAGAAAAAGGTCATCATCATAAGAGTGACTAGAGAAAAGGAGCTGATGGGAGAGGAGGTGTAGAGCATGACATCAGAGATATGAAAAGAAGAGGAGAGAAGAGGGAGTTCATAGTGAGTGACATCTTTTAAGTAAAGAATGAGGTAATGTTCTCAGCTGAGAGGGCAAGGGGAAGGCATTAGAATCATGAAGAGAAAATACACGGTTTCTAATAAGCATTGTAGTAGGTAGGATAGAGAATCCATTTGAGAGGAATAAAAGAATTGCTTTTCTATTTGTAGTAGATTCAGGCAACTTGGTGGATTTCCCTCCACACAAGTAAAAGAGGAGGAAGATAGTGGAAGTAATCTTGGGGTATAGTTTGTCAAGGCATCAGGCACAATAAAAAAGAGGGTAAGAGATGTGAGTAGAAGAATGAAACAGTATACAGGAGGGTATAGAATTGAACTAGTTAACTACAAGGTTGAGATTGGGAAGGTAGGAAAGTATAGCAAGAAAGTTTTATGTTATATGTTTATTATATAATTATAAACATGTATAAAGGGGTGTTGTTCAGTCATTTTCAGTTGTGTCTGACACATCATGACCCCATTTGGGGTTTTCTTGGCAGATACTGAAGTGGTTTGCATTTTCTTCTCCAGATCATTTTACACATGAGGAACTAAGGCAAACATAGTTAAATGACTTGCCCAGAGTAACACAGATAGTAAGTATTTGAGGTCAGATTTGAATTCATGAAGATGAGTCTTCCTGATTCCAAGCCCAGTGCCTATCCATTGTGTCACCTAGCTGATTTTATATACATACGTATATATATACATATATATATGTATATATATGTATATATGTATATATATATAGTATTATATTTATTTGTATATGTGTGTGTGTGTGATGTATCTATGCATATGTGTGTATATCTATCTAAAATTTAAACAGAGTGAACATTTATAACTTAACATGCCCAGGCCCAGATTTTCAAGTTAGAAGTTTGCCAAACTAGTATACTTAAAAAACAAGCTTCAAGATTTTCAAGTTAGAAGCTTGTCAAACTAGTATACTTAAAAAACAAGCCTCAATTTCTTGCCATGGAAAGGGTATTATGTGGAATAGTGTAGCTTGAAAGTACTGTTTTAATGAGGAAGACATGAGAATCATCATAACAACTCATATATGCACAAAGCTTTATGAAATGTTTCCCTATAACATCCTGATGAGTTGGTCAGTACAAATATTACTATCCTCAGTTTAATGTGGAGAAAACTGAGCCTCAGAGAATTCCTGTGGGTTACCTATGGTCACATGGCAGTGTGGAAGAGTGGAAAAAATAGATCTAGAAGCAGATGACCTGGTTCAGATCCTAACTCAGATATTTATTAATCTATGTTAATTCAATCGAGTTAATTCTCCTTTTTGTCGTAAGGGCACTTGACCTAGATGATCTCAAAGTTTTTTTTTTTTCACCTCTTAATCCTATGATAGCTAGAATTATGACTCACACCCTAGTCAGCTTGGCACAATACCTTCTTCATTCCACCATATGGATCAAATTAAGGCAAAACACCATTTTCATTCCTTTTTTTCATATCTCTAGGAAAAACAGAAAATTAAATTAACCAGAACACCTCCAGAATTCTAGTTAGTATTACTGGGAGGGAGAAATATCAAGCTCCAAAATTGTCAGTGAAAGCTGCCTTTAACATTCTCTTGTAGACATATGCAATAAATCATATATTGAGGGAATTCTAAGTCCTTAATGTCAAAACAATTATAGACTCAGTAAAATAAAATAATTTTCCATATCCGTTTTGGTTACCTTTGAGCTATGGAAATGGAAATTACTTTTAAAAATAATATACTACATTACTACTAACATGTAGGATCACCTCTAAACCACATTAAGGTTGTGGTTATTGACCTTGTGCTTAAAGATTCCCAGAGAAGGTCTCTATAGTCTTTTTGTGATTTTGAACAATTCTTACAATCAAAGTGGTCATTTATACCAAATCTGAAGCAGCAAGTGCTCTTTCCTGTACTCAGCATATCTATCTTGTTGCAGGCTTACAGTTAGATTGAACATGTGCATGTGGCCATTTTGATGTAAGGATACAAACTTGGTAACACAGTGAAACATCTTCCTCAGAAGTCTCATCTTTATGCAGCTTCTTGGTTCCCAAAGAATTATGTTCTACATTCTGTTAAATCTTGAAAATGAGTTAATATAAAATATCTACATTTGAGAAGACACATCAATTATCATCAAATTACTTAAGATAAAATCCAAAGAGAGAAAAGAGATTTTAATTGGAAGGCCATGGGGCTCATCTTGTTGGAAGATCTGAACTACAGTAATAACTGTACTACAGGGGGATATTTCTTCTTGTTGAATGTCAAAAAGTCATGTATCAAAGATGTCCTTGAAGGAAACTGTCTCCTGTATCCCCAGGAAAGTTAGAGAGAATAGAGGATTAGCGTGGAGATATATCTGAAACAAAATTGATGGGATGACAGCACTGTGATGTGTGAAACTCACAAAGAAAGAGAGTTACCCCTAATAAAAATAGAATGCCATGACTATAGTGTATAGTGGGAGAAGGAAGGGAAAGCTGGAATTTAAGTAATCATGCAATCCATTCTATTCAAGAGCTTCAACCTTAAAAATGTTTTCTAACTAGTTAATGGTAGAATAACATTTATCTTATCTTTCCTGAGCTGTTAAATCTAAATAAAAATCTTAATATGGTCCTGAAAGAATTTCTGCAGTTCTTTCAAAATTAAGACTTTATGTTGTCAGGTCCCATGGGAAAGAGAAAATAATAAATAAAGAACAAATCACACCACATTAATTTTTAAAGGCATACCTAAAAATGATTACTTTTTCATCCTAATGTCTTAGGCCACATATGTTAAACAAAAGGAATCATTAATATACTCCTAGATTGATTTGCAAAATTATACAATATAGTCCCACTTTTACTTTTGAGCACCATCTGCAGGATTCCAACCATGCAAAACATTTTTGATGCCATAAGGGAATTTTTACATAATTGATGTTAAGTTTCCCTGAGTGCATTACAACGAGCTGGTTATGACATATTTGCCTACTTTAACTTACATTAACTATGGAAGAGAAAAATCTCTCCTCATTCACCCTTTAAAAATCAACAGATTTTAAAAATCAAACGAAGAGTTTGGGGAATATTTTTTCATATTAAAAAAAAAATCTTCCTCTAGACTGATATGCCCTGTGATTTTCTTTTCAAATAGAAAAATAGTCAGGATATTAACCCACATTCATTCAACTCCTCCTTGCCATCCTACTTCTCTCTCTTTCTTTCTGACTGCTGTGGGGTCTCCTCAACCCTTACTGTATAAGGACATAATCCTGTGGCTAGTCTATCTTACCTAACCAAGAAGCCTTTTAGGTACACGAGGACTTACCAGAATAATCTGAGGTATGTGAAGGTATCTCCCTGAGCTCAAAGGGAGCTTGCAGGCAGCGAGTCTATGTATCTGTCTCCTCGAGCCTGGAAATGAAAATGACTTTCCTTTGCCGTCAACCAGCTGAGACACCTGAGTGTAGGTGATGCACATCACACTTTTAAAAAGAGAACACTCCATGTGATAGAGCTACATCCCACCACAGCACTGCCTGGGGCAAGAAGGGCCAGGAAAAAGAAAATCACACAACAATTCACGTGATTCAAAATCAGCATTGAAGACTTCTCAATTCGAGGGACCTATGAAGAAGTTGAGTTGAAACGCTAACATGGTAAATGGAGGAAAAGCCGGGTTTTTTTTTGTTTTTTTTTCCCTTTGATTATTAGGGCTATACCAGTCTTCAGATCATTTCTTCTCATTAGGCTGATTACCCTTGCAAGAACTGGCAAAAAGAAAAAAAGAGAAAAAAATTGCCAAAAAAAAGAAGAAAAACTGTCTATCAGAAGCTTTAATGTGCTTACTACTGGGCCAAATGATTCCATGGCCTTTAAATGGTACTGCTTAAATACGTAGGGTTAGAATTACTTCCAAGATACACTAACCATTCAAAGGCTTCTATTTGTTCTTTAGTTATTTTTTAGGACTCTCCTCGACCTCATTTGGGGTTTTCTTGGCAAAAGATACTGGAGTGGTTTGTCATTTCCTTCTCCAGTTCCTTTTACAGATGAGGAAATGAAGACAAAAGGAGTTAAGAGACATGCCCATGGTCACACAACTAGAAAGTATCTGAAGGCAAATTTGAAGTCAAGTTTTACTGACTTGAAGCTTTGGTGCTCTATCCTCCCCAAAACCTAATTACCCAAAAGTGCTTCTATATGTATACACTATATCCAGAAGCAGCTGACTACCAAACACACAGCTGTGTCCTGAACACCCATGCTGATCCTTGACAAGAACCCAAACTCAATACTTTTGTCTAGATGATTCACATAAGGCACTGTTTCTTTACCCAGGGATAAAGGACAGGCTATGTAAACCTCAAGCACTAACAAGAAAAAAAAAGTAGTGTGGAGGGTGGGGGTGGGGGAGAGAAATGCTCATAGAAATAGATAGAATGAGTCGAAGCTTTGCATCATGGCTAAAGAGCCGGTCTCAGAGGTAGGAAGACCTGGCTTCAAATCATGCCTCTGACATGTACTGGCTATGGGATCCTAGGGAAATTAACGAAGGCAATTCTCTAAAGTTGTAAGTTGAAGAGTAGATTCTTACCCTGACAGATAAAACACCAATGAAATAACAGGTCTGGGACCAAATTTAAAGAATAATTGGAAAATTTATTCAATAGAAGGCAAAAGCATACACAATCATAATATTCACACAACAGAATGTAAGATAATCAATGTTTACTCAAAAGCAGAAGCAGAAATGATTGAAATGTAGCAGTCCACCCATGAATCTGGGTCACACTTTCCCACCAATGCATAGTATCAGTGAGGGAGAGAATAGGCATATACTTACAAAAACTTTAGCAGGGAAGCATATGAGTAGGAGAACCTGCTGATTAGGGCAATTCATGACGCCAGAGATCGTCTTTTTAGAGATGGTGTTCTCTGCACCACGAGTCACCTGCTGGGCAAAATGATGTCCCTTCTATTTGCACACATTCTGGTCCTCACAGATCTCCTGTTAATCAAAACTGCTTCTCTGCTCTCCCCAGCCACGGAAACAGTGACAAGCTCTTTAAGCATGTGGTCTCTCTTGACAGGGTGCTAAGAAAGTATTCTATTCTTTCAGCAAAAAGCAGTTCCCTAAAATCAGAACATTTTAAAGCTCTACATTTCCTACATCTCCTCTAAGTAGTTTTTCCCTCTCAAGCTGTGTAGACAGTGAAACGGCCATATAGTTTTCCCCTCCCTACTCTTCAAATAGCAGGAGATTCTGTCTTATCCAATCAGCTCTTAACAAAAAGCCACATCTCACAGCAAAGTAAAGGCAAAGCACTTCTTTCTCCCTTTCTCTCCCTGCCTACAAACAAACAAACAAAAAGAGGGCAGAAGAAGGCAATCCAGGCAAAACCCTAAAAATGGTTTCCCTCTCTCAGGCCAAAATGAGCTAAAGGGCAATATTGGCAGTAGGGGAAATTTTTAAAAATAATCTTTAAAAAAAATAATTAATAATGGCATACATAACCAGAAGAGGATGAGTCCGTCATATAGCAGGGAAAAAAAGAAATAGCAAATAGAACAACTTGGGAGCTAAATCGGTATATTAGAGATATTAAAACTAGTAGAAGAAGACATCTAGGAATGGGGTGGGTTCTCCGGGAAGGATTTCTAGAAAGATATTAATAAGACACACAAAGGATGAGACGGCAAGAATTTAATATGCACTAGAGAAGGAAGTACCCACATTTATGACCTCAAATATCCTTCTATCTAAGCAAGATGCAAAAAGTAAAACTTTTGTAGAGAGAGAAAAGTGAAAATACATGACTTTTTCAAGCTAAAAATGAAACAATTGAACAACAACCAAAAATGCGTACATAAATTATAATTTAAAGAATTCAGATAATCCATAAACAAAGCAGGAAATTGATAAGAATGTCGTGTATTAAAAGAAAAGCTGGGAGAGCAAAAATCTTAACAGATTGGAAGTCATGATTAATGGGTATTCATGTATCTCCTGTAGGGCCACTGGCTTTCTCAAAAGGCTACCATTTGGGTATGATTCATGTGATTCATGCTCCCCTTGATTCTTTCTTTAAAGTTTAAGCAATTTCTTAAGTGTTTTCTTTGGATTACCTTGAATATTTTAGATGTTCAATAAGTGGTTATTGATCGGAATCTCTGTTTTTTAAAGGACAAAATACTTACAATGATAAATATTTCGTTACTTCACTAGTGGCTCAGCAGCCTTTCTTTATATAAGTTAAAGCTTATTTTTTCCCAAATAGAATGTAGTGAATAGAGGCAAAGGAGTTTCTTCAGGTTTGGTTGAGGAGAAAAGATTATCTAGGAATCAGCTGGATATAGGGAGAAACTGTAGTTCCTAGCTTGGAGCATAAGTGGGGGTGATGGTAAAGAGGCAATCTTAGATCCCATTTACAGGGCATATTATCCTGCAATTAAAATAATGATAAGTTTATTGTAGTAAGTATGATTTCTCATTCCATTCATAAAGATTATTCCTTGGGTTTAGGTCTCTGAGCAGTTATCATTGCAATAAGCAACAATTTCCTTTCTCTCTTATAATCATGTGAGTGTCTATGAGACATTTTATCCAACTAGATCAAATGTATATGGAATTGCTTTGAAAAGTACAAATGGCCACAGAAACATAAAATATTCTTTGCAATCATAATCATGATTGTAAATATCTTGTAGTTCCACTGAGCTACAAAGGAAGCAATTTGATGGATGACACTAGCTCTATGCAAAGCAATTGCCTGAACATTTCTTTATGTCCATCTAGTGAATTGGTTACAACTCTGTCATGTGACAATTTAAACTAAAGAAAGAAAAACACTAGAAACTCCAGAAACTTCCAAGGAAGAAGACATACTCACATAGAAGAAGGAAGAGGAGGGAAAGAAAAGAGGGGAGGAGAAGAGAGGAGTTTACCTTTACTGTCTAGAATAATTTCTGAATTACACTTCTTAGGAAATCAGAAAATACAGATTGATCTGTCAGTGGTAATGATTACTAAAGCACTTAATAGAACTTCCAGGTAGTAAAGCAGATTAGGTCCTCAAACATCCAGACCAAGGCTGCCATCTATCAGGTTGCCTCCTTGTACGATGATTGGAGTAGTAAAACAATAACAATAATGATTCTAATAAAAATAATGGATTCCTTTTGTATATGAAAAGAGTTGTTTTGTAATGAAGATGAAAGAATCAGAAATTTAGAGCTGGATAAGGCCTTACAGGACATCTAGCCCCATTCCCTGATTTTATAGATGAGGAACTGAAACCAAGAAAAATTAACTTGAACGGGATCCTGGAGCTAATTAATAGGTGTTTCAGGAGAGATTCGAACACAGCTCTCCCTGACTCCAAAATCCACTATGCCACAGTGCCCCAAAACAGCAAAACAGAGACAGAGATATAAGATCGTGTGGCAGAGTAAATAGAGTTCAATCTCTGCCCTTGACAACATACTAATTGTGTGATCATGTTCCCTTTAACTTTTCACTGCCTTAAGTTGTTTCTGAGATAATATTAAATATAAATTAAGGATCTGCATCAGTGGAAGGAGTTTCTACCTTGAAATTCCATATACTAATAATATTACCAGACTAGATTATAATAACAATATTGCTAGCAGCTGCTGTGGAGGTAAAAGACCAATAACAAGACCAAGAACAAGAGCACACAGGAGGGCTGCTAGCACAGGTTCCTTGATCTGTTTTTTTCTAAGGAAAGTAACTTTAAGGTGTTAACAATCTCACTTTAATTAAACATACGTATATCATTCACTTAGTTCAGGGGGAAAAATGAGGACCCTGAACTTCAGAGCAAATACAAACAGAAATTACATGCATATATTATATAAACAGACCAAATAAACACAAACCGGTAGACAGGCTTCTAACTGTCTAACTATAGCAATACATACAGTTACCAGAGAGAAAAGAAGCAATATGTGGGTTTTCAAAGCCGGGGGCCTCCTTTGTGGCTATCCAGAGTCTCCTCTGGTCAAATCACTAGGTACTCTTTCAGTGTGTGAGAGCCCCAAAACAAAATGCCAGCCTCAGATCTTATATCTTATATCTTATGTCTTTTCTGGGCCCTGAGGGCTCAGAGCCTACTTAGCAAAAAGGTGTGGGGCCTGGGGTCTCATATCTAGTTAGCCAAAGGGTATAGGCCAGTCTCCAATCAGGCTTCCCTTTGTTGGCCCCACCTAAGTCTATTGAGGGGGTGAGAAGAGTCTTTAATACCTGATCTGAATCGCAAAGGTATGTGCCTGCATCTAATGTTGTTGGCCTGATCTGAGGACTATTCAGTGGGCAGGAAAGATCTTTCACTTACAGATTGGCCTTACAGTGTATGTCTTCATATCTATCTCTATTTCCATCTCTGTCTCTATCTTGTGGTAGGCAATGGTCAGGCCTATACATATTGAAAAGAATGCCCTGGAGAGCAGATAGGATTTGTAACTAGGCTATGATATGGATAGGATGTCAAAGGGGAACCCCAAAGAGGGATATCTATATCTATATCTATATCTATATCTATATCTATATCTATATCTATATCTATATCTATATCTATATCTATATCTATATAAAAGATAGGATTATAAGTCATTGGGTGTTGATAGGATCACAGACTCACAGATATTAGCCTCTGCCATATAGATTGCTAGATTGCTAAAGTATAAACACGTGCTTGTTACATGCATAACGGAAGTACTGGTGATTTAGTCCTTGACATTTCTCGAACCACTAAAAAGTCTGAGGGTACCATTTTATCTTCTCAGATTCACCACCCTGTGCTGGCCATATTTACCACCATGGAGCTTTGCCTCCTTCTAGGGAGAGATAATGAAAGGTGATGGTGCTTTATTCAACTTAACCAAAATGACTAATATATGCTCTTACCTGTATTGGACAATGGTATTATTAAAAGCCACATAAATGTATTTTCATAACTTCCTTACTTATGTTAGATCTATCATATACAGCCTCCTAATATATGAAGTTAAACTAGATATCAGCCAATGTTCTCTCTCTCTCTCTCTCTCTCTCTCTCTCTCTCTCTCTCTCTCTATATATATATATATATATATATATATACATATACATATATATATGCATGTATGTATGTATGTATGTATGTATGTATGTATCTCTATCTCTCTCCCCTCCCATCATCTTAAATAACACTATTATTATATATTTACTGAGTGGCACTGAGATCTTAGACATCCTATAAAACGTAAGACCAGAGCCCATGTATTGCCACATTGAAAGATGCAGATATTCTGGCATAGCTTAAAGCTTTCTGTTTTTCAAAGCTCCATAAATCTTGGCTTTACTTCCTAGGGTTGATTTTACTTCTTTCTAGAAAAAACGTTGTTAACCTTTTTTTTGTGAGTGACATGGACCTCCTTGGTAATCTGGTGAAACCTATGGATTCCTCAGAACAATGATTTTAAATACATACCATAAAAATGTAGGGTTGCAAAGGAAATAACTATATTGAAATATAGTTATCAAAATATTGAAGAAAGGCCGTGAACTCCATATTAAAAATCTCTGCTCTTCTAGAATATAGTGTTGGTAGTACTGGTATCGATAGATAGACAGGTAGTGTTGACACGAAGTTATTATTCATGCGTATATAAATTCAGTTAATATTTAAGCAGCTGCTATGCACAAGATATTGTAGATAGAAAGATAATGGAAAAATAAAACAAAACAAAAAACTAAATGGCCCTTTCCTCAAGGAGACATTAAAGTTAGAGTTATTGTGGACATTGGTATGTATTGCCAGTTAGAAATTAGACCCTTGAGTTCAAAGGCCTGTTCTCTCTCTACACTCTAAACAGCCTCTAATTTACTATAGCATTTAAGAAGCGCCAGATTCTATTCTCTGGTGCCCATGGTCCTCACTCGTTGGCAGTAACTTAGGGATTTAGGGAGGTACATTAACTCTTTCAGGCCTCCAGAGCACTATTTGAAGACAGTATTAAGCCAAAAGCTTACATCATAGTAGTATACGAAATCCTAGTGAAATTGTGTAACAAATGGTCCTCCAGTTAATGAACACATTCAATTGTCTAACTCTGAGTTAGAAAAAAAAAGAATGAAAATTTTCTATTGTCTAATATAGCCTCTCCCTTGATAAATGATCAGATTTATCTTTCCCAAAACACTGTAACTAATAAGGTTATACTTAAGGTGTTCAATCCCAGAAAAATACATATACAGAACAAATATCTTAATGGCTGAGAACAGGGAACAGTCATCCTCCTCAGGGAAGAAATTCAGCTGCTATCTTGACATTTATTGTATTTATGAAGTATCAAGATGTCAGAGCTGTTTTTGAGGAAACTCTTTTCTTGTACTTTGGTGTGGATATTTTTTGAATATATATATACATATATATATGTTGAAATAGAATCTACTATGTTTCTATTTCAGCATTTCTAGATTGAGTCAATATAGCTTATGAATATGTGGGAAGAGAAATATAGAAGAGAAAATGATAGTCCAAAGCATACAAGATTAGATAGTCACATAAAAGCAGAAAAAGGGAAAAAAAATCCACCTGCCTATGTTGGGATAAAAACTGATTTTTTTAATGGAGAAAAACTTGATAGAGAAAAAATAAAAAGAAAATTATGTCCATTTTAGCGTAGGAAAACAGCTTTTAGGAAAATAAGGTAGATGGTCATATGTTAACATATGTGCTCTCATCTTTTAACGACAATAATCCATGGGAAACTCTGTCTATAAAACATTCTAGGCTGGGAGGAACTCTGAGAGTATAACTAGTCCACTCATTCAATCAGAGCCTAAATCAAACTACTCTAGACCATTGAGAACATGATAATACTGTTTTCTCTTTTACAGAAGAGGAAACATGGGACAAAGCCAGATGAAGAAGTATTTTCATAATAACAGGGGGTAGTAAATAGCACATTCAGATGATCTGACTTCAAATTTACCATTTCTAAAAGCTCTTGGCAAAACAGAGGAGTTAATCTTCAGAGATTTTCCATTTTACCTGAAATGTAAATGTCTCTCTAGTGGTTCTGTTCTTCTCAGGCCTCTCCTAGACTACCACTTTCCCTTCGCATCTAACACAAGTGTTCTATCTTCCCATTCTCTTATACTGTTCTGGACTCTAGATCTTTCTCATACTCCACTATTCCCCCCAATTAAAACATACTCTCACTAACTATCCCATTGGAAAATATCAAATAAATTTATCTCACAGAAAAGTATTTATTGGATAGCGGGTTAATATGTTACCCTTCTTAATGCAATTTCATTTTAATAAAAGATGACAACTCAATCCTCAAATCCACAGCACCATCACTCTGCAAGGGAGTAATAGTAATGGTTATCATTCATACAATGCTTATAGACAACATCTCATTTGGTCCTCACAGTTGACTTGTGAGGTAATTACTATTATTAGCAATATTTTACAGAGAACTTTATTCAGAGAACTCATTCTGCCTAACGACTCTGTTTCAGATATTGTTGGCAGCAACATTGAGGAGATATCCAGGGAAAGGGGGGAATCCTGAGACCCCAGCATTAAACCAGGTAGGTAGCTACTTAATGGTCCTACTCATAAGGTTGCTACTATCACTGTTGTTTTGTCAGGAAATCTGACCTTATATTTAACCTGAATCCTTTATGATATAATTCAACCTCCCCAACCTCTATGTAATGATATTTCACATATTTGAACAGTTACTAAATCAGTCCTTAGTTTCTTCTGTTACCAAAATAACCCCAGTCGTATTTAACCTTTTCTCTAGGGGATTACTACCCATATTTAGGCCACTTCCTCTACCCTTCTAAGTTATCTCCATCAATCTTAAGTTGTAAGGCTAAAACAGCTAAATTATTAATATTTGATCAGTGTTAATTATAATCATCATCATCCTCATCATCCAAAAGCATTCATTTTGCATACAAATGGATATAATGTTCAATCTAGGCCATAGGCAAAATATACTACCAAAATTTGGTTCCTATCTTTGTGGAAAGTTTACCATGAATAGGATGAATGAAAGAACAAATGAACGAATGATAAAGTGTTTATTAAATGTTTACTCTGTACAACACATTTTACCAAGCACTGCTGATTCAAATCAAAGTGGATAGCCCCCAATTTTAAGGAGCTGGCATTTTAATAGAAGAAACAACTTGGATATATGTACAAAATTTAGATGAGCATTACTTTCACTAGGCAATGATATGGAGTAAAAGGAAGAATGTCTGAAGACCAAACTCACAACCCCTCCTTACAGTAAAGAGATGGCAAGAAAGTCTGCATAAACCCTACTCTAACCAAGGGCTTGGATTAAGGATAACAGCTAAAAAAGGATTTCTCTGGGCCAGGAGAGGGGAACCTGCAGTCTTGAGGCCACATGTGGCCCTCTGGATCCTCAACTGGGACTTAAAAGGATTTGTTCTGTGAAACTTGGACTCAATCAAAGGACTCCCCTCAGGGACCTAGAGGGCTACATGTGGCCTCATAGCAGTGGGTCCCTACCCCTGCATTAGGTGCCCCCTTGTAACCCTAAGCTAATAGTAGAGGCCTAGCTCAGTGATTCTGGAAAATTAGTAAAAAGAAACAATATGTATAGAAAATTATAATTCAAGTCAGATGGAAAGGTCTCCATGTTTATGTTCAGAACAAAGATCCAGGAAAAAAGAGCAAAACAAACAAATGAAAAAAATATCCATAATAACCTGGATCCTGAATTAGTAATTGTGTTGTTAAGCAAAATTGTCTCATTAGCATGGCTTTTGTTTCTTTTGAGTGGAAGTACTTTCAGCTGTTAAGTGCTAAGCCCCAGGCC
>CM053624.1:288304722-288324771 GCA_028646595.1 Phalanger gymnotis
TTTAAAAATTGTTTTTGAAAATCTATAGCCTGAGCATAGGACACTATAATAAACACTGTTTTGGGTGCTTCAGGTTAGAAACAAGAAGAGGACCTAGTCTCTGCTTTCATGGTTTGACTTCCACTATTAAACAAATAAGTAGAAATAAACATGCCCACACTGATCTACTTTCTAAATCAAAGTGTAAGTTTTATAAATTTGTAAAAAAAAAAAAAAAAAGTTAAAACTTTTATATGAGTTCAGAGAGTAGAGAGAAATTACTTCTGTTTCAGAAGAACAAAGTGGGCTACATAGAGAAAGTAACATTTGAGCTGTCTCTTGAAAGAAGTGTAGGAATTATCTTAAGAATTTAAAATTCTCTATAAAATCTGTTTCATGAGATCTATGCCTTAACCTTGCCAAAAAGATTTTCAAAAAATTGTTCAAGGATGGCTAACTTCTTAATGAGCCTCTCCTAACTGAATGACACTAATGTTCAGACAGAAGATACCATCTGTCCCTAGATCTGTGTGGGAACACTTTCCAGATAAGTAGAACCTACTAGAACTTAGGATCCACTGTCATGGCCTTTAGGTACAAAGGGGGCATCTCCAAATTATGGCTCCTCCCTGGAGAAGGCCATTGGTTGTAAAATACACTAAAAAAACAATCTATTTTATTGAATTTGGCAGACCTCATTACTCCAACTTCTGGGTTGTGCTTTGCAAATAATTTGTGACAGTAACTATGAGAAGACCCCTTTAGATGCTATCATAGGATCCTTGGATCGAGTGTGGATTGAGAGTGCTTAGTCCAGTGCCCTCAGGTGGCAAGTATAGTAAGAGAAATGAAGCAGAAAATAATGGAGTAACGATAGACCTTTAGAAGTATCAAAGTTAAAGCACTGGAACTGAATTTTGAGGAAAGTGTTGAGTAAGTATGGAGAATTGTGATGTAATTCTAGTTTTAAAATATAATATAGATCTTATGTAACAATAACTACATATTGCTAATTTCTGCTCTGCTTATACTCATAGCATCATTGTGACAAGGAACATTACTTATCACCTCTTTTCTCTGTAGTTATAGAGGTTAAACTGAGGCCTAGAGATGGGAAGTAAACTGGACCGAGATCATAAAGGTCACAGGGATTCGAATTTAGGTCTCCTGATTTCAAATCAATGATCTTAGTACTCTACGTTTTCTTTTCTGTCATATTTTAATATAATTGTTTTGCATATTGATATGTCAAGTATCCAATTTTTTGTATATTTGTAAGTCCAAGGTATTTTCCCCCATTCCCTAGTCTATAAATTTCATGACTTTACATGGGGATGTGTTTGAGACAAAAATGTTATAAATCAAAATGAATAGTGTAATAGAATTTCAACTTCATTGACTTTGGCTATAGTAGAAAGTTTCATATTTATATATTTATATTTGCACATATATGAATATATGTGTATATGTAAAGGTATACACAGAGAGAAAGAGAGAGTCAGAGACTAAGAGAGAGAGGGAGGGGGAAGAGAGAAGAGGGAGAGGAAGATGGTGGGGAAGGGGGGGAGGAGGAGAGGTAGAGGGAGGCAACAGAGTATTGACCAAGAACCAATCTTGTTAAGTTTAGAGAGGCTCATCACCGAAAGATGGGTTTACCAATATTGAAAATTTTCAGCCATAGCAACTCACAAATATCATTTACTAAGGCAAAGATGGTTCATGGTATATCAGGGTAGAAGGGATAACCTTAGTGATTAAATCACAGATCACTGAAGTATTTCAGACTTATATAATCCCATCCTCCTCCTCTGCCCTGGCAAACACATTCTGTATTGCTGAAAGGATGTCAGGCTGGCTTACAAGATTAAAAATAATGCAAATAGGCTTGTCCTATTAACACCTTGGGGCACCTGCTTCTATGAATAGGCCATCATTAGGGTACAATCAATCTCATAGCAATTCATATTTGAGGGTTTTTTTCCCTTCTATTTTTGAACAGATGCTATTTGAAGGCGAAAGGGGAAAGGGGAGTATATTCTTGGCTTCCATGCAGAGGAAGGATATCAGATTTTTAAAGAGTACGTAACCTTTAAAAGTCTACCCATTCCAATATGTTGATGAAATTTCCACAAGGAAAATGAAACATTATTTAACTTCTCTGAGAAGTTGAACTTCATTAGGACTTCTTTTCTTGGTTGGATCTCATCCATACTTTATTTTAACTATTTCTTTGAACTTATTTTTCTTCAATTTGTCTCCCTTTGTTCTCACTGGAATTGAGTAAGACCTTGTAATAAAATACCAAAATCATTTGGAAAGCTTTGGCTATTAACTATCTGTTCAATATCATCAATGTCCAAAAAAAACCATAAGATGAGTTCGTGTAGTTCCTATACTGCCTTTGATCTAAATTTCTCAGTGCCATCTGGTATCTCTAGAATTACCAGTGGATTGCAGTCCCAAAGTATATTTGTAATTCACTTTTTTGGAAGTTGGAGCTTGTTCCTTTACCACAGCACAACGATGGGAACATGGATTAGGTACACTGTCCAGCACACAGAAGCCTATTAAAATAAGAAAGCAACTGAAATGGCCCTGAATCCACATTCCTCCCAGAATCCTATAATCTAAACCCTTAGCCTCTCAAAACTTTGAGCTTAAATCCATTTGTTCTCTGAATACAATGCCTTATTTCCTATGCCTCTTTTGAGATCTGAGCTCCCTTGAGACTTGAGACCTATAGAGAGCAGGGAATAAATTGGAAGATGGACGTTCTAATGATTAAGCAATTCCCACTGAACAAGGAAGGCTGTGATAGCAGAGGGGTAGAGAAGTGGAAGGGTAGGGATTCAGAGGTTCCGAAAGCAATTGGCAAGGACAGTTCAACTGGCATAGGGTTGTCAATTCTCATCAATGACATTCTGTTTCTGAGGAGTTGGGAGGCAGGTGTGGGCAAACACTGATTATAACTCTCAACAGATTTCTCCGGATTTGAGCCAAAGGAATGAAACTCAAAATAGGAAAACCTCCGTGTGCTGATTTCTTGTGGTCTCTGAGCTCTGAGTCTTGACATTTACCCTGTGTCAATGGTGCAGGCCCCTTAGGATCTTGAAGCCAGATCCCTGACTCTTAGAATCAAGACTCATTGATGGGCGACTATAAAGTGGGAACTTCTCTTATTAATTGCCCTTTATAAAAGAGGATGGTTAAGGAAGTTGATTCTTGGTTAAGGAAAATGATAAGGCAATTCTGTTTGTTTTGAAAAAAAATAAGATTGGGGTACCAAAAATTAAGTCAAAGTTTCATTTTGTATTTCTTAGTACAATGTTCCAACATGTCTATGATTTCATCAGTGTGGAGACTCCCTTCACAAGAGTAGATCACCATTCCTCTAAGGCAGCCTTGAGTTGTTGCAGTCCCCAAAATTCACCTCTGATGAACAGTATTTTAGTGATGATCTTTGAAATTAGTTAGGTCAGTTCCCAGATGACACACAGTTTTTTGATAAATCTGTATTCATTTTTTTTTCAGTAAGACCTGCCAGAGTTTGCAATCTGCTGTCATTGTATTTGAAAAATTCTAGAATCACCTTAAAAAATCTAGAATCACTTAATGAGTCATCAGAGATCAGAGGACTTTAGTGGAAGCTACTTCAACAAAAAAAGAAAGAAAGAAATACAGTTCCATGACTTTCGGCTCAAAAAGCTACTTTCAAGTCTCCCTGTTATTCGTACGCTGAAAAAGTGAAATACTATGTGGGGAATCTCTTTCCTATTTAGCCATTAACAATAGATTCCTACCCATAGCCTAGCCTCCAGCAGTATATTTCACCAAAACAAACAAAAACCCAGCATTGAGATCGCAAGCGTCTAGTAGCTACTTCTGTATTTAGCAAAGTATAAGCCTCAAAGAGAAGTTCATTTAAGATTCTTCCCCTCACTCATGAGTGATTCATGGTATAGATAATTTCATTAGCACAAACTATCTGAGTCAATCCCAGACTTGGGATGATTCTCCATCCAAAGAAGGTCCAGTCCCATGGTGCTATATAAGTGTATAAAGCAACCATTGGAGTCTATTTAACACACACACACACACACACACACACACACAAAGATTAACCATTGCAGCTTGGCATATCAATTAATACTTTCATTTTCTTTCTCCACTTTCAGTAGAAAAG
Organism: Phalanger gymnotis; assembly: GCA_028646595.1. Classification (NCBI taxonomy): domain Eukaryota; kingdom Metazoa; phylum Chordata; class Mammalia; order Diprotodontia; family Phalangeridae; genus Phalanger; species Phalanger gymnotis. The sequence goes on from CM053624.1 coordinate 288,308,885, forward strand.
TGAGCCAAGCAAGTTCCAGTTCTTATTTCATCAAGAGGACAGTTAAAGAGTGAAGTAATTCTGACAGCACAGCACTCAATTGCTGTAATTCCTATATACTTAGGAAAAAGCAATTATCCTGAAAGTGAAGAACACTTGTGAAAACTTGGATCCTGCTGTCTTTTATGAATAGAAAGTTATTCCATGAAAGGTTAACAAAGATTCCCCAGGTAATTTGCTATAAAGTCTAATTGAAAAAGAATAACAAGGACCAACATTGATTGTTTATCTACCATGTACAAGGCACTGTGCTCAGAGCTTGAAACACAAAACTTTAAACTAAGTCCTTCACTGAATACTATCTATCTATCTATCTATCTATCTATCTATCTATCTATCTATCTATCTATCTATCTGTCTGTCTGTCTATCTACACATATATTTACTGTCATCCATTTCATGTTACTTGGGGAAACAAGAATACAAAAAAGTCAGTGTAGAGTAGCAGATAGACAGGTGGCTTTGGAGTCAAGAAGATGCAGATTCAAGGGGTGCCTCTGACCCATACTGCTTATACGAGCCTTGGAAAGTTACCTAACCTCTCAGTGCTCTAGACAGCTCCCTAATATTACAGATTGTCCATGTATCAATTTCATTTGATTAAAAAAAAGTATTTCCCTACACGGGAGTTCTGCTATACTAATGAAATCATAGGTCCAGTTCCTCTCCTAGGAAATCAGACTTTAAAAATGAACTATAGTGCTATTTTAGGGATGGGGAAAATATGTGCTCTTTAGAATAATGGGGCCTTAATAATCAATGTACTTTGAAATATTTTGGATTTACAGAAAATTTGATTAAATATTAGAAATCAAAGCTAAAATACTGAGTTGTGGGATCATTCCTTCATGTTAAGTCATTTGCCCATTATTTCTTCCATAAGAAGATGGAATCTACATTTTTCATAGAATCATAAATTTAGAGCTAAAAGGAACCTTAGAAATACACTAATCCAACTCCCTATTTTTATCAATGGGTCACAGAGGCCTAGAGAGGTTAAATGATTTACCAAAGGCCACACAGATAATATATAATGAAGCTGGGATTTGGACCTAGTTCTTTCTACTCCAAATCAGTCCCTCTTACCCCTAAACCATGTTTCCTCCAATGAGCTTAATCTGCTCTCAGTTATATGAAAGCTCTTCTCTTTGATGCTCACATTCTATTAGTGATGCTACATGACTTTGACCCTTGGAATACAACACTCCTCAGAAAAATTGCAATGACAAATTTTCTGAAAGGGCAATGCAAAAGTGATGATGGCGTCAAGCCAGTTGCAGTATATTGCCAGTGATGAACGGAATGGAACCAACTGCATAAAAAGAAAAGGGAAAGGACAGTTCATATTTTGATAAAGGATAACAGGTAGCACCAACAAAGAATAAAAAGAACCTAAGAAAAATTCCCCAAGGCATCAGGTGGATAGGTATTTCATATAAATACAATAGACAAATAATCCACAGGATGTTGACCACCACTGTTAGAAAAAAAAAATGCCCACACTGATGAGTTCAAAGGGATCTTTGGAACTGTAACTTCATGTGGTACAGTGAACTCTCAACTGAGAAAATTCCCTCTACTAGTATAGATTGGTACTTTCTTTTAAGTGCATAGACTTAGAGACTTGCCTAGAACATTAAGAGTTTAAGAGATTTCCTCAGGGTCATGCAAGAATTATGTCAGAGGTGGGATTTGAACCGAGAGCTTCCTGGTTCCTAGGCCAACTTTTTGTACATTACACAAGGCTATCTCTCAATGACATCATAGACTCATCAAAATATGTGACAATGTCAGCATCTGAAGTAGTTAAGAATATACATCTTTTCAGATTATTTTTTTCTCTCTAACAAGCTTGAATGGAAATCACCCCCAAAATCTGTTATAATCATTCATTACTAACCACAGCTTATTTGTTGTTGCTTGGTTGTTTTACTCATGTCCAACTCTTCATGAGTCCATTTGGGATTTTGTTGGTAGAGATATTGGATATTAGATATGGTTTTGCCATTTCATTCTCCAGCTTATTTTACCAATGAGAAAACTGAGACAAATAGGATTAAATAATTTGCCCAGGTTCACCCAGCTAGTATTTGTCTGAGGAGAGATTTGAATTCTGGAAGATGAGTCTTTCAAACTTCAGACCTGGAGGTCTATTTACTGTGTTGCCTCACTGTGTCACCTATCTGCCCCATGACCAAAGTTTCTATCTAGTTCTAATCTATCGAATTCGGATTTTGTTTTGAATTTTACATCGCCTCACCTATCTGCCCCTAAATGCATCTTGAGTACCCTGGAGTGTTGACTTTTCTCTAACCTTCTGCTTAAAACAGTCCTCAATGGAACCTTACTAGTTGACTTCTGGAAGTAATACAATTGTTGATATGCAACTATATATTAATTTTTTAGGAGAGAAAAGAATACTCATTGAGGCCGAAGTCTTCCACTCTACACTACATTACCTGCTTTTTCAGGCACCAAGTTTATTTCCCGGATACAATTACTATAATCTTGTAACTCTTTAGTTTTCTTTACTGTCATGATCTCTCTAAGTTAGGGCTTGGTTCTATAGCCCAATAGAATCTGACTTTATTCAGTTTGACATTTGATAGGTAATTTCAGTAAGTAGTCCAAAGACCCAATGGGATGGTAAAACTATATCACTGAATGATTTACAGTGTATGCTCCCCCTTTTTTTGGATATGAGCTTGAATACAGGACAGAATAATGAGAAGATATTGTTAGTATAAGGCCTATGCTATAGGCTATTCAAAAATTAGCTACACCAGCATTACATATCATACAGACATATAAATATCTCACTGTATCCTTTATTTCTTTCCCCTCTACATTCCTGACTACTCTCTCTAGTTTCCTACCTCCTTACTCTACAGAGAACTATATCCCTGACTGCCAAGAAGTAAAACTGGAATTTTTAGAGACTGTTGGATTCAGAAGTAGCAGGTAAATATCTACCTATCATAATACTCTCTTGAGTTCTTCCAATGATGATGATGCCATCCCACCTATGCCTGTTCATTCTAGGCAACCTTTGTCCACAAATTTTTCATACCAGATCCATCAAATATGCTTAGGACATTTTCATATTCTCTTGATGTTGCAAGATATAAATTCCACAAGTGAGATGGCTGTCAATTATCCTTTACTCTCATCCTGTGATCAGTCTTTTTTGAACACATTTTTATTTGATAGTATCCTTTCCACAATTTCTCCTTTTAATTGTTTGTAGAATGTTGCAGGTTGTTCATGCCTGTCATACATTTCTCCATTGACCGTGGGACAAATCCTCAACTTCATTTTTTTTTTTGCAGAGGAAATACTGTTTTATGACTTTTGAAATCTTACAACATCAGCAGAAGCATACTAGTATTTTTTTAATGAACCTTTGTATTAGGGCAAAGCTTGGGGTGTTTAAGAAATATGCAGTTTCCCAAAGGCGATCCAGCTTGTTCTCCTCCTGTTTAATTCTAGTCTCAACTCATTATCTTTTGGCAGTGCCTAAGATGCACCCTAATGGATGAATTTTGCATATTGTCCTTCCAACTGCATATCACCTTTCCCCAAAAATAAAACTATCCTTCCCTAAATTTTCTGGTGGGATTTTTTTTTCATTCCACTTTGCAATATGGCCTGAAATGCCACCATTTAGACATGAATGTAGGTTAACAAGCATTCTCTTTTTTAAAAATGCAAATAACGCTGAGAGAATTCAGGGGCTGACAAGTCACACATTACTGTGCATTTATTCAGTCAGAATGCTTTTTTACTAACACCAGCTGACATCAACTCATACTGAAGAAATGGGAATTTTGCCAGTTGTGGAAGGGGTAATTGATACTTTGGGAGTATAGTATATATTGAGAGTGGGGCATGTTTTAGAGATCATTCTCCAAAGAGAGGCGTGGGTTACATAAGGCCACTGATAGCCTAGGAAAAGGAAGTCTAAAAGGTGAAAGAGTAGTACAGAAAGGAAGAAAAGATGAAGAGAAGAATATCTGCTTCAAAATTTTGTTTAGCACTAATTTTGAACCCAGCAAATCAAAAGGAAATTCTTCTCCTCTTCCTTCTCCCTTCTGCAATGTTATATATGACTCCCAATGCTCAAAGTGCAGCAATTAGCCTGGTAGTCTAAGTACCTTGAGCAAGTTTCAATTCTTTGAACCCCAGTTTCCTCATTTATGAAAATGTAGATAATACTTTTTTTTAATTACTTAACTTACAGGGCTGTTATGAAGACTATGATCTGTAAAATTTAAAGTACTATAAAAATATAAATTATCGTAACTCCATTATGTTGTGGGCTAAATGTCTTAGACTTTGCCTGGGAGTTGAAGCATACCATTTAATTTGACTTATGACAGAATATGTTTACAATTCCAAACAAGGAACTCTTAGAATACAATTCATTCCTAATTCCTAATAATTCCTATTGCCCATGCTAATAATTCAAGAGGAACAATGACACCACCCCTGCCCCTTTATCTAAAGGACAAGTAGTCACTTTTTTTAAGGAGAAAAAAAATCCTACTTGAGTAAAGTAAGTGTACTTGATTTTATACAATTAACAAATTTATTCTTGCCCTGAAGAAAGAGAAGTAGATTCTCCCTTGTCCTAGGGATACTTAAAAAATGAAGTAGATGTACTAAGAGGGCCTGGAGAAAATGCTTTTATAAGAACACTCTTCAAATTACGGCTTCAGAAACAAGCACGCACTGTAGCATTTTGGCTAACATCTGTGAAATTTTACTTATATTTAAACAGAACTGTGAATATCTCCACAGGACACCTACCATTATATTTCCAGCCACCACACTTCTAGAAACAATCCCAACATCTAACAAAGCACACATGATGTGAAAACACTTGTTAAGCCGCCTACACAGTTTTAACAATAAAGCAAATATGAGATCATCACATTGCTTAAGCTTCATTAGATGAGAATTACAGCTCTCTAAGTGCAGTGGTCCTATTTTCAGAAAACATTTGCCCTGATGATCTCCCCTTTGCTGGTGGATTTGCCATTTTTGTAAATTTTTGTCCTAATTTTTTTTACACACATATACTGACGCAGTATGATAAACTACAACCAAAGAGAGTTAAGTTTTCTTACAGTTCTGACACAAACCAACTGAAGTCAAGAAATGCAAAATTAGGGATGACATTCTGTCCATTAAGGATGACACAAAGTCATTTTATTCTGGGAAACCGCCAGCCTACAGTACAAATTGTATGTTTCTTGCTGATTTGTATAACATCAAAGTCACTTAGTATTTAAATGTGCTAACTTTATTTAACAAACAAACAAATAAAAAACCCTCCACACATTATATATTAAAAGCTGAATTATTCATCAAAGTTGAAAAGGTTCTAGATTGTAACTATGCTTTTTAAAGCTATTTTCTTAAGCCATATCTTCATCTTCATTCTCATTTTCATTCTCTAATATTTGTTGAACTTTTGTATGTGTCTAGCATTCCTTTGGGATACCAGATAACATGTACAGGAGATATGCTACTCCTTATTACTACTTCATTGCTGCATATGATTTTGGTGAATCTTTCTCTTTTGAGGTGACAATATGACTCTATGGAGTTTAATAAGTTGCTATTATACACTTTAAATCCCAAGCATACTTCCAATTTGTGTGAAGCATGTAATGTAGAACACCATTATCCCCAGTGAAAGAAAGCTCAGTGGTTTGAAGCTTAGGTCTGGGGATGGAGTGACAAAAGAAGAAAAGCAATGCATCGAAAAGATCACTGCATGTGAAGTCAGAGAATCTATGTTCATATCCTGGTGAAATGACATTAGGGAAGTTATTTCACTGGACCTCAGTTTCCTTATCTATAAAATGGAAGTGTTGGACTATATGACATCTGAGCTTCTTCTTCCAGTACTATGTATGTGTTTGTGACTCTATGAAAGGTATCAAGTGTTGACTGAGCCCACTGTAGATCTAATTTGTCAAACATGCAATCCACAGACCACATGTGGCCCACAGCACTCCCTAGCTCAGCCCAAACCAGATCAAAATGTAATGGGAAAGTATTTAATCAAATAAATAAAAATACAGTAAAGGATAGCTAATATTACAGTTTAAAACAAAGTCAATGTTTAGCCCACTGGAATCCTTGTGAGTGGTACTCATTTCTATTTGGGTTTAATAAAACTGGTCTAGATATGAGAAATTCTCAAGGTCTTGCCTTTTCAAACAGAATTAGAATCTGTATATAGGAGCTCGATAAATGTTGGCAATAGCATGATGGAGAACTGGTGATGGCATACATGTTATGCCCTTTGAATGCTATCAACCCTTTTCAGAGCTGAGGTGCCTAGATGCCACTCTGTGAAGGCAAATGGGATAAAATCACCCAAGGAGATGGATGGAAAGGGACAAAGGAAAAGCCTGGCTTTTCCTTAGCACATTCATGGGAAGCTGAAAGAGTAATGCAAACTTAAAAATTTTTCCTCATCTTTGTTATTGACTTCTCTATCCCATCCATGATCTCTGTAATGATTTTATAGTGTTCAAGAATTTAGAGCTAAAAGAGATCTTAGAAATGATCTAGTCCAATCCCTTAAATTTACAGATATTTGCACTGGGAACCAATCATAATATTGGATTTACCCAACATCATACAGGGAATAAGTAGAATTATGTTTTGTACCTAGTTCTTTTAAATTAGAATTCAGTGGGATTTTTCTTCTTTTTTTGACTTCTGACTTCTCTGTTTCTGTTACTACTCACATTCCACTCTTGCTTCTCCCTTTATCTAATTATTTAAATAATTATCAAGTCCCAAGGATGATTATTCCACCAATATTAGTTTTCACATCTAATCAATACTCCAACTCCCACTGTTATCCCCCCACCCAAATTCAGGTCTTCATCACCACTTGTCAGGATTACTATAATAACTTCTTTAGTGCTCTCTCAGCCTTTGGTGTTTCAATTCTGTAATCCATAACCCCACACAACCTCCCCTCAAAAAAAATGTACTAACTCATTTCTAGAGTTCCTTAGGATCTTTCTTTGGCAGGTATGTCAAGTATTATTATTCCAATTTTACAGATTAAGGAAACTGAGTCTTTGGAATGTTAAGTGATTTGGCCATAATCACATAGCTAGGAAGTATTAGAGCTAAAATGAATGTGTTCTTATTGGGAGCTCTGAACATTTTATGCTATCTCACCATGCTGCTTCACTTCACCCTTTACAATGCTATCAAAGTAATCTTCTAAATGTGAAGAGATGATTATATCATTACACTGCTCAAAAATATTTCAGGGGCTAAACTCCCTACTAAATAAAGTAGGACAGTTCTTTTCCTGGCCTTCAAGGAACTTCATAATTTTTTTTAGCTCTAGCCTACTTTTCCAACTTTATTCCATAAAACTCCCCTTAACACACTATGTTACAAGTCAATTGGAATATTTGCAGTTCTTGGATCTTTCCTTCCCTTTCTTACATGTACTTTCACATGACGTTACCTGTTCCTGGAATGAATGTCCATTCAACTGTCCAGATGTTTAACTTTGCTTTCTTCAGGGCACTAAAGTATCAACAATTCTGTGTTCTCCCTCATACAGTTAATCTTGCCACCTTCAAGTCTCTCATGCAACTCTGAACTCCCCATTTTCCCCTCTTGTAGATACTAAGCTCCCTGAGGGCAAAAATGGTATCATATACTTATCATAGCAAGTGTCCAATAATGGCTTACTGAGTTCAGTTGGAAAGCCTATATATATATATATGTGTGTGTGTGTGTGTGTGTGCGTGTGTGTGTGTGTATTATATATATAATATACATATATATGTATATGTATACACATACACACATATATACATATATGTATATATAATATAGGCTTTCCAACTCAATGTATATATGTGTGTGTGTGTGTGTGTGTGTGTGTATACACACACACACACACACACACACACATATATATATATATATATTTATGCATATGGGGAATGGAGGCAAGAGTTCAGAGGAAGAGAATAAAGGTAGACCGAAGAAAGGAATAATCTTCCTGTCTGCTCAGAGAACTAACTTTCTCTTGTATAACAGAAGAATATTAAACTCACTATATATAATTAATAGTTCTATTGCTTTATTGTATATCTTTTGACCTTTCATTTTCTACTACGACTACTATACTCCCTCCATACACACACACACACACACACACACACACGCACACACGCACACACACGCACACGCAAAAAAACCCTAAAAAAATACTTGTGCTAGTACTCTTTCAGGAAAAGATCTTTATGTTGTCAAACTGAAAACAATATATTAATAAATTATGAAATGGCAGTTAAAACACAAGTGGGTGAAGTCCCATGGGTAAAGATGCTTACCAATGCAGATCTGTAAAAGTATTAACTGTTTCCAGATGACAGAGAGTAATTTGGCAAATTGCTATACAATTTTTTCAAAATAATATATTTCAAATATTCCCCTGTGCATCATTAGTGTCCTACTGATTCCTATTCCCAAGGCTCATAGGAATGTAGAGTTGATTGAGGAATCTCATATCTTATGACAAAGCTCCATCAGAGTTCATCTAGCCTTTAAATATACATACAGCACCAGACTCAATAAATGTTGAATAAGAGAGGTTCAGAGAGATTCATTACCATTAAGTAATGAATTCTAGTGAGTACAGTATCTCTAAAAGAGTTTTTTAAGGTGGGAATGAGTTGGTATTTGCATTGGTAGAAGGGGCATATATAATGACTAAATCATGGATCTTTGAAATATAATTCCTATTATTGTCAGTGTATAAAAATTTAGTAGATAGGATTTATTATCCCCAGCCAAGGGTTTTGGTAATCATTGTGGCCTAACACTCTGACACTGATTTTATACAACTATAAGCTACCAAATGAAATTTACTATGTGATTTCTAAAACCAATGAATGTTCTGGAGCTGATTTTCTAGTCAATAATTCTCCAGTCTCTAATTTGTCTTCTACTTCTCCCTGTATCCCAAAAGTCGTTGGGACTTTTGCCCTTTTCACCATTTGCATCATCATTTTCATCATTTGCATCTCTTCCAGAGGAAAGAAATGGAAAAAACAAACAAACAAATAAACAAACAAAATCCATGAGTCTCGATACATCTTATTCTGACTCAGGAACATGATTTAATAGAAAAGGAGACTATCGATTAAAATAAATGTTTAGCATTACCCATGGATTTGAATTACCCTTGCTTACCCTTCTCTCTTTTCCATTAATCCAGGTAATTAAGAATTTTAATTTGGCTTTCCTTGCTTGTTTTTCCCCCATTAGGATACAAATAATATATGAGGAACATATTTAGTACAGTAAAACAAGAAAGCCAGAGTTATCAAAAAAATTCTGAAATTTGATGCCAAAAATATCTGGGTTTCAATACTACCTTTGACTTCTGGTTATGCAACCACAAGCATACATACCATTTAGACTCTCCGAGTCTAAATTTAGCCTCAGCTGAGACTCAGATTCCTCATCTCCAAAATGCAGATATCAACTGTTACACTTACCTCATAAAGTTGCTATGAGGTTCAAATGAAATAATTTATATAAAACACTTTATAAACCTTTAAAGTCTCTACACATGTCGGCCAGGATTATTCCTACCTAGCCAGTCCATATAAGGTTTGATCATTTCCCAAAGATTCAATAGCTAGTGAGAGAACCAGGATTCGAACCTAGGTCATCTGACTCTCAATATAGTACTATTTCCACTGCATCATGCTCCCTCACATGAAGATCTCACTTTCTGTGCTGCTTAGGTAATTATTTTGTAATGTGTCAAGTGACATGGCATGTGTTACCTTGAAGGCACAAGACCTAAGGGGGGCAATAACACAAAAAAGCACAATTTGTATACCCTGCCTACTCTGCACAAATGCCTTGTCCCAGCTCTGCCTCTTGGCCTCTTAAAAGCTAAATTTACAATACCCAATAGCTAAAGGCTCTAAACTTGCAGGCAGCACTATCAGATGACTATCAGTAGCTCTCTTCTTGAAGATGAATTATTGATATGTCTCTGGTCTTACGGGAAGAAGGGAACACAAGATAGAATCACATAAAAGGGAGAAGAAAGCCCATGCCAGCTGCTATCATTTTCTTTCTTTATGCATTCATATGCCACCCAACTAAATGTATTATGGGGAATTTCCAGGAAATCAGAAATTTCCTTTTTGTTACTGAAGGATGAGAGGTTATTTTCTAAAAATATTTACTGAAGAACTTTAAAATCAATAGCTACCAGATGAAAGTGTCTGACACCCTAAAAAATTACTCTATTTACCTTGGTTTATTTCCAGAACCTGACACCTCAAACCCATCTATGGTCCAATCTTTGTTCTATCACCAAATTAATATTTCTTAGGTATAGATCTCAGTCACGTCATTTGTCCACTCAGATATTTTCAATGACTCTACATTATTGACTATACATTTGTAACTCTTCTGATTAGCATTTAAGGCCATTGAAAATCTGATGTAATTCTGCCTTATTATAACAATCAGATTTAATTCCAGTCTCGTTGCATAGTGCTCCTTTCCATATACTACACACAAAACCATAAAATTGAACTGCTATTTGCTTTCAGAACACATTTCGCTTTTTCCCCCTTCTGTGCCTTTGCTGTAGATGCCTCCAATGTCTAAAACATTGTATCAACAATCCAGCTAGCAGCTTCTGTGGGGGTGTAAGATCCACCAACAGCCAGTACCCAGAAAGCTGCCAACACAGGTCCTTTTGATCTGCTTTACTTAAGGAAAGCAACATTAAGGGGTTAACAATCTTACTTTAATCCAGTATACAAATAACATCCACCTAGATCAGGGGAAAAAGCCAGCACCTGAATTACAGACCAAATACGATTCGTAGTTATCAACATCTGGGTATGCAGCCGGGGAGATCATTAGAATAGCTGGCCCAGAATCACATGCCACTCCTGCTGTATATATATATACTGTTCAGGGCCAGAGGGCCCTGACTTCACCCAGGCTGGTCATGGAGAAGTTCCCCACCCCCAATATCATAACAGATACAAATCAATGGCTCCCAATTGTCTCAGTGCTGAGAAATACAAAAACATCCCACTTTATCTGTCCCATTCAAACAAAGGCCAGAATCATTAAAGGTCAACAGCAATAAATCCCACCTTACTTACTATTACAAACATCCTCTCTTGCTTTCTTTGCTATTGAATTTTTACTTATATTTTAGAGTACAACCTAAATTCCAGTTCTCCTAGGAAGTCCACCCATATTCCACTTAGATTCTAATAAGCTTGCCCCCAATCTCATTGTTTTGTATCTTCTCTAATGCACTTATTGTGTAATATTGTGTCACAATTTATATGTTGGTATCTGATCTGTTTACTAGACTGTAAGCTTCTTAAGGGTAGGGATGGTATTCTGCCTAAAATTTGTGACTATCCCAGCAGCTATTGTAATATTGTTAACACAGCAAAGGGCAATCAGGATACAATTGAAAGAGTAATTGGCAACTGTATTAGATTCTAGTTCACTCTTTTTAAGACTGCTCTTTCAGTATCAATGTTAAGATTCTGTGTGTCTTAAAATTATTTGTATGTTTGTACTTAGATTAAGATGATATTATGAATTTCTTTCACGAGGTACTTAAAGTATAACTAAGGGTAAAATATTAATATTTAAAATATTATGTGTTTCTTGGAATTACCTAAGTGTTTTCTCCATAATTTCAAAAATTTGGTTGGTTTTCCATTCCCTCTGAGTCCAGCTTCAATTTAATTCAATGGGCATTTGATAAGTTCCAATTACATGTAGAATATTGTGGTAGACACTGGAGATAAAAAAAAAAGTGAAAAATGAAACCATCTCTGTCCTTGATTAATTTATTATCTACTATAGGAGTTTTGATTTGGAAAAAGATAAACATAATCCAAGACAAGCATGATACAGGCAAGGGAGAGATTTGGATAAAAGTCTTCAGGAAAAGTGAGGAGTGACAGATTGCTTTTATTTAAGAGCTCAAGGAAGAGGAAGGTTGAGCTGTACCCTTGTAATGTTAATATTTGAAGCTCATAGATTGGACCACAATAGGTTCCTGCCCAAGCTCCACTTAATGGTGATATTTTGGGCCCTCCTGGATTAGAGTGAATGTCAATGGTAACTATTTCTCTTAGGAACAGCAACCTTGAGGGTCTTCCCTTCCCAGGTTGATATTTTCTTCTTCTTTTCTAAAGAAAGGGGCCATCCCTTGACTCACTTCTTAAAGAGGCCTATTCATTGAATAGGCATTACCTCACTCTAAATGAGTACATGAAAAGGTCTTAGCCGAAAAGAGCCAGGGTCTCCCATCGCATCCTGGGCCATCTCCAGTCATCATGATGAATATCTGGCCAATGAACCTAGATTGCTCTGGAGAGAAAAGTGAGGCTGGTGACCTTGAACAGCCTTTCCTCACTCAAATCAAAGTCAGCTGCAAGTCATGTCATCATTTCCCTGATGCCATGGTCCTCTTCAAAAAGGAAGGACAAACACAACAATAACAATAATTTGAAGATCTTCCCTGCACATTAATAAGCCTCACATGGAGCCCATTAAGGGAAGCTTGATTAGGAGAGGCTTGTTTGTAAGAAGGCCCACATCTTTTGCTAATTTCTAATTAGGTACTGGGTCATGAGGGTTGCGATGCTCTCTGGCTCTGAAAAGGGTACGTATATCCTCTGAGGTTAGCGGTTTGCTTTGGGGCTCACTCGAGAAGAACGTTTGAGTGATTTGGCCAGATGAGACTCTTGGTAGCTATTGAGGAGCCCTCACCTCAGTGGGGCTCCCTACTCTTTGAAAACTCAGCTGTTGATGCTTCTTTCTCTGGTAACTATGTATGTATATCTACGGTCAGACAGTTGAATCTGTCTGTTGATCTGCGCTAATTTCTCAGACAAAAGCTCTGTCTGTTAGTCTTTACTATTTGCAATTTCTGCTTGTAATCTCTGTTTATATTTTCTCTGAAGTTCAGAGTGCTGACTTGCCCCCTGAACTGGTGAATGTAATTAAAACTTGTTGACCCCTTAAAAAGCTATCTTTCCTAGTAAAGTAGATCTAACAACCTGTGCTAGCAGTCATCCTGGGTATGTCAGTGTGATTGCCCTTACAATTTTGAAGAAAATGAAGAATTGTAGAGGAAGAGAAATATTGAATTCTAGAAGCCTTATGAATTCACAGATATGGGAGATGGTAGAATGAAGTTAAGACAGCTAATCATGCAGTTTAATTGTAAAGTCACATGTGTGGAGTAATGTGAAAAAAGCCTGCAAAAATGAATTGGAACCATATTGGGAAGTAGGGGGATCCTTATATGTCAAAGGCAGAGGTTCTTAACCTGGGATCTACTCCCCAAAGGTTCTATGAATGGATTTCTAGAGGTCCACGAACTTGTATTGGCAAAAAAAACTGAAAACAAAACAAAACACAAATCTTTATTTCATTATAGTTTCTTTTGTGACTCTAATGCATTTTATTTTATACATTTAAAAATACAATTCTGAGAAGGGGTCTAGATGCTTTATCAGACTGCCAAAGTGGTCTATGACACAAAAATGGCTATGAAACCCTGTTCTAGGGGGTTTATATTTTAACCTGTATCCAGTAAAACAACAAGAAATAAAATTACTGGATGTCTTTGAGCAAGGGCCTAAGAATCTGTCCATTAGAAAGTTTGCTCCTTTGTATACCACTTAAATGTATATGCATCCCAAAATGACACATTTTAAATATTCTTCAGGATACCTACATGCTTTGTTTCTGTGTTATACAATATATAAAGCAAACTTAGTAACATGATTGTGGCTTTTTTTCAGGCCCTTTCCCCCACTTTCTTTACCCCCCAGAGGAGACTGTTCTTGTCTCCTCTGGGTACTCTCTCATGATTATCCATATTTCATATACATGTGAACAATGATTATTATCACAGTCCATTTCTGTGGTTGGATATTATTTTAAGCAGTTGCTCTTTACTGCTGAGATAGCTATTAAAGGCAGCTATGCGTGTAAATGTTTCTGTTGATCAGTTAGCCCCAGAGAGTTCATTGGACTGACACTGCTTTGACTCTGGGTTCTTAGATTATTTTGTTCAATGCTGTCCAACAAATGGCCTTTTGATCAGTTTTCTAAACAAAGATCAGAGCTTGCTATTTTTCTTTCCTTAGTTGAGTTGGTCAACAGTGCTTCATTTCCATTGCTACTTTGGTGAAGTCAATTGCTAATATCTAGTCATATTAGGAAGCCAGAAGACTAAGGGGCAAAGGTACTTTCATCTCAATGTATGAAGTTACTTAGGGAGAATTTTTATTAGCAATAATGTAAGATTTTGGTAATGAAGTAAACTATTCTCAGTAATGAAAATATTTTTCAGTGGGGAAAAAATATCTAGGCATTTATATAATGACAAATACTGCAGACATTGGACACATGAAAAAAAAACCAGATACCTTGGGACAAACTACCAAGAAGGGTTATAGGATTGTTCACTCATTTATACCTTCATTCAGCAAACATTAAACTCCTGTGTGCAAGATACTATGGAGAAGGGAAGTGTGAAGATAAGTAAAAACAATTTTTTTCATTGTTGTTGTTGTGTTTGACTCTCTGTGACTCAGTTTTGTGTTTTCTTGGCAAAGATACTGGTGCGGTTTGCATTTCCTTCTCCAGCTCATTTTACAGATGAAAAATTGAGGCAAACAGGGTTAAGCGACTTGCCCAGGGTCATATAGCTAGTAAGTTTCTGATGCCATATTTGAACTCTGGTCCTCCTGTCTCCAGAGCTGGCGCTCTATAAGTATTTCTTTCTATCAAATAAATTGATTTTGTATACATTTAGAACCCAAAGAATTGCAACTTGATGTTTTTTAATTGAACAAAAAAATTCCCCAAGATTATTCTAAATCTAATAAAGCAAATTCCTTACTCCCTTTGTTCAGTAGAATGATTGAATTTATAGACTCTACATCATAGAAGCAATACTATATTTAAAAAAAAAGACTAGTCATATATTACATACAAAATATAAAGTGAGATTTGTCTAGCCAATAAAATTAAGACCATGATATCTCTGTGCAATGCAGATCATAATGGAATCAAAAGTCATAGAGATGGCACACAATGGTCTTCAGATGCAAGATCAAGAAAAAAAATGTGATGTGGTTACCCAGAAAGACTTGTAGGATTATAGGAGCAGGAAGGAAATTGAGAGACTGTGGGTTAGTCTGACCTCCTATTTTTACAAAAAAAAAAATGTATGTAAGGCCTAAAGGAGTAAAGTGATTTCTTCATTCCTTTGGATGTGAAGCCAAATTCTCCAACTTTCAGTCTGGTGCTCTTTATTACATCATGCTTGGCTAAGGTCACATAGGTAGGAAGACTATTTAAAAATAATTAGAATATTTTCATTTCTCCTTCTCCACAGTTTACATTGCTGATCTCCATGACATAAAAATGTAAAAATTGTTACAGTTAGGTGAAGGTCAAGATTTTAGGTGGAGAAGATCAAGTGTTGTTCCTTAAAAATCCTTATGATTCATGCTTTTGGGGCAGCAGAATTCTCTCTGGTGTGTGTGAGAGGGGTGTGGGTGTATCCCTTTTTTAATCATTTTATTCTATGATCAACTATGGGCTTGTGCCAGTAAGGCAAAATGGGCTTAGTTTAACGGGTGTGCTTGAGGAGTTTGGCTTTTGTTTATGATGAAAGTACTTTCACCTGTTAAACGCTAAGCCCCAGGCCCAAAGCCCTATCAGGTGTGAAACCCCTGTGGGCGTAGATTAAAGACTTA
>CM053624.1:288324871-288375521 GCA_028646595.1 Phalanger gymnotis
CCATCTTATTTTTTTGTGGTCTCCTGGCTACTCTTGTGAGGTGGGCCTACTGGGCCTGGAGGCTTGTGTTCGCAATACTGGAATGGGGAGGTTGGTTCGCTAATTTGTTGCTCTGGGCCCTGAATAAATTTTTTGATGCCTTCTGTTTGGAGAATTCTGTATACCCAACGATTTCGAACCATTCTGATATTTATATGATCCTTTTTGAGATCATAAATTCGGCCTTCCTACTACAGGGCTAAAGTCATATTTCAAAGACAAGTTCTAGTTCCTGAGCTAAGAAACTTATATTCAAACATCTCAAGCTGCAATAGGGGAGGAAACAATACTTTGTTTTCTCTTTTGTATGAAATCTTCATCCAAAAGCTCAAGGAAAGGAACTACTTGTCAAGCTCATTTTCTTTTCATAGAAGTATAGAGAAGTATCTATGAATTGATGCCATGTTTCTATAATGCTAAGGACTGAGAAAAATTTGCTTATTCCAAGGAATTCTCTGAACTATGCTTCCTAGAAGTCTGTGCTCCTTACTGTGGCAAGATCTCTGAGGATAAAAATTAGGTAAATATGTTTCTGGTACATAAATTTTAAAAGTACATGAATTTAAAATTTTAAAAGCTTGATGAGTGTGTATGTATAGTAGGAGTTAGGTGGGGTATGGGGGGATGTGGTAGAAGTTTGAAAGACTAGCAAAGGTAGGGATTAGTAAATATGAGAGCCATATCTAGACCATAATGAAGCTAGCCGAGTTGGCAAAGATTACTGAAATACAAATTGAAAATATGGTGCCAAGATAGGCCCAAAATCAATTTCCATAGCACTCTTTACATACTGTGCTTAGAAACCAGAATTTTGAAGTTTATCTCTTCGGCAAGTTTAACTAACATCTTTGTATGGGTGATCTATTTCGGTCTCTTCTGCTGTGTTCAAGAGAACAAAGGGGTAGCTGGGAGTGGAGGATAACACTTGGACAGATACCAGGGCAGTAGTCCTTTGGGAATGGATATTTTACATGCTTAATATCTAATTCATCTTCTTGGTACCTTGCTATTGTGTTTCATTAAATATTTTCTGCTTGAATTCAGAGATCATTAAGCATGGTCTGGTAAAAGAAGTTGCAACAGGAAGGGCTCAGAGCTCTGACTTTGGATGAACAGTTAGTCCAAGAGAATCATGAACCTGGTTATAATTTAGGAGAGGGTCACATCCATCAACCGTTGAGATAGAGAAGGCACACACATATATATGGCCCTGTACTCTGAAAAAAGAAATGAGATTAGCTAGGCATATTTCAGAATGCTGAAAAGTAACCCTTGATCTTTTCTTAGGACAGATGTCAGCTGCCAAATAATATGTTTTTGGATTGTACATTAAATATCTTCCCACTCATGACAATAATTCGGGCATGGCATATAATTAAACAAAACAAAACAAACCTTGCCCTTAAAAGAGCATCCACTATAAGAGATAACACAGATAAGACAAACTTGGGGTTGTGCAAGGTGATCCTCAAGGTCCTTTCTAGCTCTAATTTTCTGCGACCTCTATCAGCAATAAAGGATTCAGAAATAAGAAAGACAGGCTTTAAGGACAAGGACCTTAAAAGTCAGTATAATGGAAAAATCAGTGGAGTTGATGGAGTAACCGTGACAGGCTCCAACCCTTGTTCTTTTATTATAGGCAAGTACCATAACTTCTCAGCCTCGGTTTCCTCATTTGTCAAATATGGATAATAATACTTGCCCAGCCTACCTCACAGGGTTTTTGTGAGGCAAGCATATTGTAAAGCTAAGAACTATAGAAATGACAGCCATTCAGGAGTGTGCTGCAGTCTGCTCAAACCAATTCCAGAGAACCATTGTTATGTTTTCAATTTGAGAATTTCTACCCTGGAAATAGTCGAATGCTACAGGCCAGATCTTGATTTATTGTTTTGTTGATAGTCTAATCTTAAGATAGTGATGGAGAAAATTTTAGTGATGCAGACTAAATTAGTTCTATGAATATTTTCTTTTTTCAGAGAGGTGGTTGTTAAGACATTTACCAGCACACCACTGCCTATTGTTATTATTTCAAGCCATCACTGCTAGATCTAGCAGAAAGAGAGAGAGAGAGAGAGAGAGAGAGAGAGAGAGAGAGAGAAGGAAGAGGAGAAGGAAGAGTCTGGAGGAGAGACAGATAGAAGTATAAAAATGAAAACCCAATATGATAGCCCAAAGAGCTAAATCACAGTTACAGTCTCTAGCTCAATAAGGAATTGTAAAGGTGAAGTTGCAAGGGTCAGAGCTCTGATTCATTTTCAATAACCATGCATGTGACTACTTGATTTTATGTTACTTGATCCTCATAACCACCCTGGGAGGTAGGTGCTATTATTATCCTCATTTTGTAGATGGGGAAATGAGGAAAGTTGCCCATATATTAAGTGTCTGAGGCAAAATTTGAACTCAAGTCTTCCCAAATACGACCTTCTAACTAGAGCATCACCTCCACTGCAATAATCCCCAAAGACTTGAGGCCTATAGGCTTCTCCGAGACACATTAGGCTCACTTGTGGCAGGCTGTTTTCACTTTAGATATCAGAGCTGCGCCTTCATGTCGTTTAATGTCTCATTTTCCAGCATGGTCCTGGAGACTTCTACACCTCTTGCACGATTCCCTACGTGGCTTGAATGAACTTCCCATATTAGCTAGCCTTTGATAGAAGAAATAGGAAATAACCAGAAGCACCCCCTAAAACTTATGACCTTTAGAGACCTCAGAGAGCTGCCCTTTCTTGAAGGTGGTTGAAAACCAAGTAGACTATAGGATGTCTAGGAGGAGTACTGGAGAGCTTGATAGAACTGGGTGTGCAAACCTTGAAGATGGTTTCTTAAAAGATCATCAGTAACTTTCCTCTTTCTACCATGGTGTGACCCAGAATCCCCAAACTTGATCAAGCTGCATCCTTCCTTTATTATCCCATTCCTCTGACATAGGGCTTTAGCCTAAGGCATGTGAGTTAAAATAAGTCATAATGAAGTTCATTGATCAGAAATCAGAAAGACCTAAGTTGAGATCCTACCTTAAATACTTACTAGTTGTGTGACCCTGGACAAGTACTTTAAACTTTATCAGCCTCATTTTTCTAGAGATAACAATAACACCTACCACAAAGAGTCATTTGAAATTCAAATGAGATAAAATATCTAAAGCATTTGAAGCTGCTATTCCATGCTGTCTGACTCTCCATGACTCCACTGGTGTTTTCTTTGCAAAGATACAGGAGTGGTTTGCCATTTCCTTCTCTAACTCATTTTATAGATGAGAAACTGAGGCAAACAGGGTTAAGTAACACAGCTAGTGTCTTAGGCCAAATTTAGCTCCTGAAGATGAGTTTTCTTGATTCTAAGCCTAGAGCTCTAAACACTGTATCACCTGGCTGCCTCAAGTATAAAGGACATAACACACCGTAAATTGTTATAAAATGCTATCAGTTTTTATACTTTACCGATTTATCTGAACTCGAAACTCTGAGTCCCTTATCATCTGCTAAGACCTGGAAGATCCAGTAAAATCTCCTGAAGTTCTCACTGTGCTATCAAGGTAACTCTTGGTCCTTGAAAGTCATGAAATCAGAGCAAATGTCAGGCAGGTCCTACTAAGCTGCAAAGACTTTTTGATGGACCGTGTGTTGCTCATTTGATGACCACCCTAGATAAGAGAAGTCATAGATTCATCATGAAAACGGTGATGATTGGTTTTAGACAACGATAGCTCCAAAGACATTCTGTTAGTCTGGGGAGTAGTTGCAATTGGTGTTGGGTGGTGAGCAAGCATTCACACTGATGAAATCAAGGATCTTTGAAATATTGAAATAAGTTGCTTATGCAAGGCTGGGTTGGGTAGAAGGTTATTGTTTGTAGGAAATGGAAAAGATAGTCTGTACTTAGTTCTAGACATCCAGAAAGCTACATAACAACTACACTATTCATTCTTTCACTCCAGCATTGCCAGCACTTCTTCCATGCTTTATAAAAATATATTTACTTTTCCATTACCATTCAGTTGTCCAAAGCAATTTTTTTCCTATCATCTCAATTTTTCATTTTACAATACAAACCTTTCAATACTCTGGGGAAGGCAAGTGAAGTAGAAAAGGAATGTATAATGAATGATATTCAGTAGTGATGGTTCTGGTAGTGATGCCAGGGAAGCCAACCTGAATATTAGATATATTTCTTTGGTATTTTACATTTGCCATTTTTTTCAATCCCAGCACCATCAACCTTTGTTTAATTCATTTGTATCTTTTTAACTGGAATGTTTAACTGGAACTTTTAACTGGAATGTATATTCTCTTGAATGCCCCTAACAGAGGTAATCTCCACAAAGGAAGGCGGCATCCCCAAGGGCCCCAGGGCAACTTCCATGCTTGCTGTAGGCAAAACTTAAGATTGTGATGTAGAAACTTTATTTCCTTAGTCCTTTTTGAGGTCTACTTTCTTCCCCCTCTCCAAATATTTTTGCATCTTGCCTCATTGCTGACAAGGATCTTCCTTTCCTTCTAGGCACCCCTGTGCTCTGTCAGCCAAAACCCTTTTCAGATTCCCTCACCAAAAAAATAATGATAACATTCTACAGGAATGACTCAGAGATCAATCATGATTTGCATCTTAGTGTAAATTTAAATCAAGGTGTTTCCTCTTGGATTCACAAATTCTACGGTTGTCAGATTTGAAGGGACCTTAGAGATAATATAATCTAACTCTCTCAATTGACAATTGAAGAAATAGACCTAGAAAAGAAAGTTTCCCATGGAGTGTATGTATTTTCAGATTTATCTGTGATGGTAGAAGATTCTGTCTCTTTTAAAAAAGGAATTTATAGTTTCACTAGGAAGTCATGGATTTACTTCAATTCTCCCCACATACACAGTTATAGAATTTTAGATCTAGAAGAAACCATATTAGTTGTGAATTTCAATCATCTCATTTTACATGTGAGATAATTTTGTTCCAGAAAGCAGAAGTGACTTGTCCAAAGTGATACAGTAAGTTAGAGGAAAATCTGGACTTAGAACTTAGGTGTCATGACTCCCAGAAACTCAGAGTTGGGGGAGGGGTAATTAACTGAAACCAAAGACAGAGCAGAATGTTCTATATACTGGCCCTAACAAATGCTCATCCAGGCTTCTCTTGAAGATATACATTGATGGGGATGCCTCAATTTCCCAAGGCTTGTAATTCCATTTTCAAACAACTCTAAGGTTTGGGAAGTTTCCCTTAAATTTGCTAAGCTCTTCCCTCCCTCTGATTGGAGGTGGGGGGCGGGGAAGAACAGAGTGCCTCTCCCAGATCCTCAATTTAAGGAGAGTCCTCAGGCCAGCTATCTCTTTATTTTCCACAGGGATGCACTATTTTAGACTATCATCGCCTCCAGGCTTTGTAACTTCCCTCTGATTTTCCAGCTTCCTTTTATGTTTTTTCACCCACTGCAAGAAGAGCTCCTTTAAGAAAGAGACTATTTGCTTCTCTTTGTATCCCCAGTGCTTAGCAGGGTGTGTGGCACATACTAGGCACTTGATACACTTTTATTGGCTGACTGACTGGTCCCATAACCCCCTGGTCAACCTTCTATACATATTATTGATTTTGGCAATCTGAAGCAGAAGGAATTTCTCCTCTTCCTTTCATCCAAACTGATTCCCACAGCCAAGGCATACTTAAGAACCTTTTACCTGGGGCAAAAACAATTGAGGGTCAGCACTAATACAGGGGCGAATGACAAACCGATCATAGCTGCACTTTCATTACATAAAGGAGATATCATGATATTGAGATTTTGCCAGCCCCTGGTATGGGAACAGAAATATGGAGTTCTAGAGTCCCTTGACATGAGAACTCTGTCTTCAGAAAGAAGTCTCCCCCTTCAAGATTCTAGTGTCCTGAGGCAAAGTCCTGGCCTACCCTAGTTATAGCTCAGACTCATCATTTCCTTCTATTCATTGGCCCTATTTTTTTTAACAGGAATGATTCTGATGTTGCTATGTTATATTACCACATTAACTACTTGTTTTAAGCAGCTTTTTAAATTGATATTAAAGAAAAAAATCCTCCTTAGTCCCTTTATCATGGAAAAAAAACTTTTCCCCCAAAGACCTTTGCTGAATCTCTTGGTTTGAATATAGGATTTTCCTTCTCTATATGATATATTTTTTTGAGAACCATTCTTGCATTGCTCACATAAATCCTACTTGGTCATGGTAAACAATTTCTTGACATATCCTTGTCTTCTTTTTTATTAAGATTTCCCATCCCAATGTGCTTTCCACTACAGTTTCACCTTCCATGTACCCCTGAAATCATAGTAGAAAGGACCCCAAATGGAAGATGAATAAAATGAAATGTCGAAAATAATAGTTACTAGTGAGAACATGTATCTGTAAGTACTTTAAACAGTATAAAGTGACTTGAAAACTTTAAAGAGACAAATGCATGTAAGGTATTTTGTATAGTAAGGTAGAAAAGAGAATCAGTGAATCATGGTGGATAGAGAACTGATCTCAGAGTTAGGATAATGAATTCATGTTCCAACTCTGACATACACACACTGGTTATGTGAACCTGGATAAGTCTTTTCATGTTTCAGTGTCCTAGGAAGCACTCTCAGATTAAAACAGTGTAGAAAAGCTGCTGTTCTGCACTGGTAAGGTTTCTTCACTAACTTTATATTGATGAAAACACATTATAGGACTCCACTGCCCAAAATGATGGAAAGATCACTAGGTTCTAGTTCTATGTGGGACTAATTCATTGTGTGATTTTGGGCAAGAGTCTTCTCCAATTTGTTCTATAGCTTCCTCATTTAAAAAAAATAGAATATTGGACTATACAATTTCTCAAAGGTAATATTAGGACTACTTTCTTAATCACATGATCAAGGGTTATGGGATACTATTCAATTTGCTAATTCCATCTCATTCTATCCTCCCAGGTTTTCCCTACAACAGCCCAGGCAAAAATAGATTTCTTACTGCCTTTCTGACCTTTTATGAAGCTGAATAGAGGGTAAAAGATTTTGATTTCTAAGGAACTCTCTGAATGAAAAGTAATTAGAAGTTAGGCAGTCGATGAAGCTATGATTGAGTAGATTGGAAGCTTTCAATAGTTAGCTACTTAAAGGTCAACAAGGAAAACATCTGAATATAATAGGGGCCAGTCAAACTTGAACATAGCGAATATAGATAACTATTGTCAACTGTGGGCTGGTTTGGTCAGGGGAAGAGCAGGATAGAGGCAACCAAGAATATAGTCTAAATATAGAGTGGGCTAATTGGAAAGGGGTTAAATGACACTCAAATACAAGTTCTTCTACTTGATACCAGTGTTACCCTGGGAAAGTCACTTACCCATTGTAGGCTTTTGTATGGATAAAATGGGGGTGCTTGATTAAATCCTCTCTAAGATGCTTCCCAACTGTAAATCTTAAGAAGAGGTAGATCTTTGAGACTGACATAAATGACTAAGAGAGATCCCAGTGGCAGGCGTAAAAAGTACAGGTCAGTGAGCAGTATAGGTGAAGGATCTTGATTCAGCTGAGATTCCAAGCAAGAACTTGGTCAGGAAGAACCAGGCACAATACATGGTACACATGGTATTATGTTGATTTCTGAGCTGTACAAGTATAGATCTGTTATCTAAATCAGACCCCAGAGTGTGGTTATTCTAGCACATGACCTCCAACTATGGGATTTGGAGGCCAGGACATGGAACCAATGTGACTTTTATAACTTTTCATTTTTATTTCACATTCTTATTATAGATCATTACACAGCTTGGCATACTACTACTATTACTATTTCTACTGATTAATGTTATAAGGATATAAATGATGATAATAATAATGATTCACTTATCAATAGTATCATGAGTTTTATAAAGGGCTTGCCTTATAACAACCCAGATAAGGTAGGGAGACTGAGTGTTATTCCCCCCAGTTGATACATATAATTGGAGCTTGGTGTATGCACAAATCCCATCAATTTGCTTGCCTGAAGCAACTTTACATGTAAAGTTTCTGCAAAATTTGCTTTGAGGAGGTTTGTATTAATAACTAAGGGAAAAGCATTGAAAAGACTGGAATGTGCATAGACATTGTGTAATTGATTCTGATTGGTTGATTGCATGTTGAAGGGGAAGCTCCTTGCCTGCAGAGATATTCTAAAAGATATATGGACTTCAGTTACTGTGTGTGTGTGTTTTGCTCTTGGAGGATTTCAGTGACTCTTGTTCATAGTGTTCAGTGAAGGGAGTGGAGTCTTCAGGCTTGTCAGTTTTTAATCATTGAAACAGTAAACCTTAGGAATTTAGGAGGTAGATTCCAGATTGGTACTGCAGTCAGCCTAGCTTTAATGCTTTGAGGAGTAAGGACTAACCTGTGGAAAGATCTTCAAGACAGCAGTCAAGAGAAAGTTAAGACAAGGACTCATCGCCCAGAAACTCCCCATCTGGGGGAATAAGGTTGTTGGGGCCAAGGTTATGTAGGACCTGAGCTAACTTAAGCCTATTCTCCTAGAGACTCAGATGGTTAAGGGAAGATTCTGTCCCTGAGGTGTGTGTGTGTGTGTGTGTGTGTGAATGTTCAAACATTTGTTCTTGTTATAGCTTTGAAATAAATATATCTATAAAGGTATTCAATGTTAAATTGTTAAATGGAATTGGAGTGTTAGTCACTGTTTTGTAGACTACATGAAAGAGAATAAAGTGTGACAAGCCTAGAAAGGAATAAAGTTTATAAAGAACTTTGAATGGCAAACAAAGAAGTTTGTATTTGATCCTGGAGGCAATAGACAGCTATTGGACCTCAGACTTTAAGTCGCAGAGAAGGAGCTGATCTTATAGTAGAGGAAATTTCCACTCCTGAAAATTACATATATCAATGAAATGACACTTCTAGTTCCTAACTTATTTGATCTTCATGATAATTGTATGATGGCACCAGCATTACTTTTTGCATTTTACAGATGAGAAAGGAATGATTCAGAGAGGATAGATAAGTAACTTGCCTAGGATCATACAGTAAATAGACAGAGGAGGATTCAAATCCTGGTCTTCTTGACTCCAAATCTACCACTCTATCTGCTGTACAATTGTAATGGAGGTTTGGATGATATCACTCTACAGTGAGAATCTTGTCTCTGAGAGAATCATAATGAAACATATCATAAAAGAAGTACTATGAAGACACTGAAGAGCATGTATAGACATTCTGTAACTGATTCTGATGAGCTAACCATGTATTGAAAAGGAGATCCTTTAACTGACTGGTTGTTAAGCCTCAGACACTTACTTAGCTGTGTGACCCTGGGCAAGTCACTAAAACCCTGTCTGCCTCAGTTTCCTCATCTGTAAAAATAAACTAGAGAAAGAAAGGCAAATCCATTCCAGTATCTCTTCCAAGAAAACCCCAAATGGGGTCATGGGGAATTGGGTACAACTGAAAAATAACAGAACATATATTTTTTAAAAATAAATATCTTTTTGTAGAGGCTAAGTGATGTAAAGTGGTCAAATGGAACTAGGATGTTAGTCATAAGTCCTTAACACTTGGAGAAATATATATTATTGGGGCTTGGCCCAATGTCAGTAGAGAAGAGAATATCCACAAAACCCTATAATAACCTCAAACTCTGAAGGAAAATATAGCCTACCCAGTTTTGAGAGAGTGAAAACAGAACATATATGCCACATAATGCTGGTAGCATAAATATCTCTGTTGTATAGATAGTAATAACTACTACCTACCATATAGGTGAAATTAATTTTGGAAACTGGGATGGTGCTGAGTCTTTGAGATTTTATAGTTGAAAAAACCTGAGGCCCAGAGAGGATGTGACTTTTCTCTACTCACACATGGCCTCTATGTGTGAGCATGACAGGGCCTCAATTCAACTTTTGGTCTTCAAATTCTGTGTCCAGTTTTCCTTCCACTACAATGTATTACATCTCAATCAACTTTCATTTGCTCCATCACAATGCCACATCTGCTCTGCTACCCATCGTGCTAACAACTGTTTCATGAGTAGGGCACTTAATCTGTTTCATGGGATATCCTGGAAATTTCCTACTTTTTTCAGTTTTCCCCAACTTTTAGTCATTCTATTGCCTATTAGCTCTTTTACTGCACAGGAATCAATAAAAATGACAGCATATAAAGTTTAAGGTTTCCATCACCTTATTGAAATATTTGGACATTCCTTAAGGACTTAGTGGAACTACAGGAGATTAAAGATGGAATTTTTAAAAATTCCCAGACATGTACAGATCTTTTGGAGAAACTATGCCTCAAACTAATCTTCCCTCTAAACAGTTAACATCTCTAAAGTTAAAAAAAATCAAACAACTGCAGTGTATACTAGTGATTCCTTATTATAGAAGTTATGACAGTAAAAAACTAAATATGCGCTCATGCACATATATTCAATAACAACAAATAAACTCTATGTGCCAGAATGTAAGAATTGCATTCCTTTACAGAATAAACCATAATATTAAAGCTCATTCCATTCTAAATATCTTCATTTGAATTTAAGGATACTAATTTATATTATACAAATGTTTTCTCATTACTGATTTACTTTAAAGTGACTTTTTTTTAATCTGTTTATCAAATTAGCAAGAAGTCCTTGTACTGTGGTAGGCAAAGCTTAAGAACATTTACTTCCCAAAGTATTATGGTCCAATTATAAAAAGAACATACCTCTAACAGGAATTGAGCGTAGTTCATTTTTGTGTATGCATATAGTGTGCCTATAGATATTAAGGCCAGTTGCTTAAAAAGAGGTCTCCAAATTTGTGATAGTGCATCCCTATCAGTAAAATACAAATGAGCAAGCATCACCAATATATGTGTACACATTTATTTATAAATTATACATATCTGTAGTTGGTTCTCAGTTCAGTTTTATTTCCATACTTGGTCTTAATGGGTCTCATAACTGAAAAACATAATTCACAAAGGTACTCAGATGCAGATGGAAGAAAGGCCATGTTGGCTGAAATATTGTATTGATTTTTCAATCCCATCCAATGTGCAAAGATTTTTAATGAAATTCAGCTTGTAAATTTCTGTCTTCCCTGATTTCAATCACTTATTCTTGCAAACTGACTCAAAAGTGTTCGAGTTTTATATTTCTGCACCATGGGTTTCAAAAGCCCTCTGTTTGGAAGATTTCTAAACAGGTTACAAAAAGTTTCCATGTCTTTATAGAGTAAAGGTATTAGAGTTTTTTTTTTTAGGAGACACACATCATTTTCCACAACAAAATCACATAATTGTGCAAGCATTTCCAAACATCCCTTTTTAAAATGCTCTTTTCATACCACATTTCTTTAAAAAAGATTTTCAAAAAAATTAATTTTATCACTCATTGATGAGTCATCACTTTTGCCAGATAATCTAAGAAATCAAATATTAACACAAATGTATGTCACCAAAAGATATTCTCTAATGGATAGGTGGTCAAATGATATGAAAGAGATAAAATACAAAAGATATAAAAATCTCTTTTTTAACCTATTAAACATAAGAAAGAATACTCTAAATGACTAATAATAAGAGAAATAAAAATCAGCACAACTCTGAGGTTTTAGCTTATACCAAGAAAGTTGGTAGGGGTGATAACAGAGTTGGAGGGTTGTGGGAAAAAAAGACATTAATTTACTCTTCGTGAAGCTATGAATTGTTCCATCCATTCTGGAGAGCAATTCTGAATTATGCTAAGACATCAACTAAAATTTCCTTTGATCCAGATATCCTAATGCTAGCCATCTACCCCAAGGAGGCTAAAGATAGAAAAAAAAGGTTCAATGTACATTAAAATATTAGTAAATACTATAACACTATAAAGAAAGGAAGTACGTGAAATATGAAAACAGAAAACAGAGCTAAGAAAACTTAAATGAATGGATGTAAATTAAGTAAACAGAATCAGGAGAAACAACAAGAAAAAATAGAAACTTAACACTGCACAATTATTAAAGACTAAGTTGGGCCCTTGAAAAGAGATAAGAATGTATGTCCCTCCCTTCCTCATAGAAGTACATCATGTCTGTGTAATATTTAATATACTCTTGACCTAGAAGTGTGGTTAGTTTTGTTGAATTGCTTTCTTCTTTCTTTTTCATTCTTTATTGTAAATGAATGCCTCTCTGGGTGGAGATGGGAGGGAAATTTTGGGAAATGAAGGTAATAAAAACATAAAAACAAATATGATTTTAAATATTATCTTTGCTTTGAATAGACAAGTTAATTATATTTGGCTTTGTTTTGTTTTCTTAACCTATGTTAGGCTGCATATTACTGACATCCAATTGTTACCACAAGAGAGGTCAGCAATTATGAGACACTTGTCTTTGTGTAAAAGAAAAATGCAAAACATCTTTATTATCTTTGTAACCCTTTGCAAGTCCCTTGCCCTCTCTGAACCTCTGTTCTCTCAAAGCACTACTTGCAAAATAAATATGTATTGGTGAAATGTTTCAACTTTCCCTAATATTTGAGTTTAAAACTCAGTATATTGCATGCCTCAAGTTTTTTTAACCTCTCATTCTTCCTATTCTTTTTAATAAATCCTAGGATTCAGCTAAATGTTTATATGTTGTGAGTTAACAGGTAAGTTTCTCAAACACTCAAATGGATCTATGAACTCATCAAATTGGAAATTTCTTCAAATGATCAACCAATAGGCAATATTTTCAGGCATTTTCTATATACCAGTCACCATGCTAATCAAGGACAGATACGAGACATTCTGTCAGGAGAGACATTGCACATATCAATAAGTATATTTAGGATGTTTAAAAATAAATATGAAGTAATTTTGAAAGATGTTGGCTGGATGAGAAAAGACTACATAGAAATCGGTGTGTTTTTGTTTTTGGAAAGAAATAAGGTACCTTATTAAGCAGAAGTGATGAGAAAGTATATTCGAAGCATGGAAAAAGACAAGGCAAAGTTCAGAGTTGGGAGATGAAGTTCTCCGTGTGAGGAGAAGCAAGATGAATTTGCTTCATATTTGAGTATAGAAGGCAGCTAGGTGGCTCACTGGATAGAGCCCTGGCCCTGGAGTGAAGAAGACAGGAGTCAAATGCAGTCTCAGATATTCAATAGTTCTGTGACCCTGCTTGAATCACTTAAGCTCTGTTTGACTTAATTGAATGGAGAAGGAAATGATAAACCACTCCAGTATCTTTGCCAAGAAAAACATATAGGAGGTAATGAAGAGTCTGCATGACTGAACAGCAACAAGAGAGTATGGAAAGGGAAATAATGCATATGTCTGGAAAGGTAGATTGAGGGCGTGTTTTAAAGGGCTTTAAATGACAAATCAGTTCATATTTATTTCTAGAGGTGATAATCACTAGAGTTTATTAAGTTTCTGTGTTTTGTGTGTATGTGGGGTGGCATGTTCAGGCAGGTATTTGGGGGCAATGGAGAGTATGGATTTAAGGTAGGGATTCTAAGAGTTGAAGGTGAGGAAGGAAAGAAATCTAGGCAAGGAAATCACTTTATGTAAATTGTGTTGTTAATGTATTGTTAATGGAATGGGAAGATCTTTTCATCCATTAATAGGCCCATGTGACCTGCTTGAGTCACATGGATGCCTGAGTCACATGAGTCTCAGTCACATGGATCCTATGGTGGGAGGAGCTTGCTGAAGGAGTGGAGCAGGAAGTTGGAGTGAGTTAGAGCTTGTTTGTGGGGAAGCCCAATGGAGGGAAGGCTTGGGGATGGCAGTGCTCCCTTCATTGATAATGCATATAGATTTCTTTCTTGCTCTGAAGATTGGCTTTCTGGTGCTCAAATAAATGTTCTGGTTTCATCTTCTATTGAGAGAGTCTTTATTATATCTTGTGATTTAAACCTGGGAATACACCAGCATAATCATAGCAGCTGTTCTGGTTATCACATTGGCCATACACAAATCCACAGAGAGGGGTAGAATTGAGTGGAATGGCTGAAAGTCTCTAATTTAAGGAAAAGGATACTTAATATTTTAGCCTCCATAAAGCCTGAACTATATCTTCAAGTTTAAAAGTTAAACCCCCCACCCCTTAAACTTGCACGTATACCACATATATCCACATCCTGCATACACATAGGGTGAGCACGCCTGTAACTGCCGTCTTTCAGTTTGAGGTTAAGGTGTTAGATTAAGAATCTTTCCTTGTTTCAATAATGTGAGGCCAACTATCCCCACAAATGGGGATAGAGGTCCAGTTTTGGGGCCTTCTTAGAATTGTTTTGTAAGGGGATTTTGGGGGCTTCTTAGAATTGTTTTGTAAGGGGATTTTGGGGGATTTTCTTAAAAGTGTCTTTGAGGGGTATATAAACTGCCT
Source organism: Phalanger gymnotis (assembly GCA_028646595.1). Lineage (NCBI taxonomy): Eukaryota > Metazoa > Chordata > Mammalia > Diprotodontia > Phalangeridae > Phalanger > Phalanger gymnotis. The sequence continues at coordinate 288,339,251 of CM053624.1, forward strand.
GTCTGTCCTCTTCAACTCTCCTCCCTACCCCAGTCCACCTTGGAGTAGGCAATGCCCAGTTCTTGTTCGAGACTTGCAAATAAAGCCTCTGTCTTTACCTTAAGAGACCTTTGATTGTTATTTCATTTGGGAGGAATTATTGCCCCACACCATATGTTGATAACATGGAATTTGGTTAGAAAGTGGATTTCATAAGAGGAAGGTCAAATCAATATTAAAAGAAAAAATCGTCCTGGATTATGAAGAGATATATGGCAGCGTAGACATATTGTCTCGCCCAGTGTGATTCTTGTCCAGGTTATTTCCATAAATCTTCCATAAAGTATCTACCCAATATACTGGGGAACTTTCTCAGATTGTGATAGGATTGTAACACTTGGGCTGTCCATTTGTTATTCTACACTCAACTTCCATGATTAACCCATTTCCTTTTTCAGTCATACAGGTAAAGAATGATGTCTTTTATGCTGCTTCTTATACAGAAGTCGTTACTAGAAAAAATAACTAATTTTAATTATACCTACCCATTAGTCAGGACAGCTAGGTGGCACAGTGGATAGAGGATCAGGCCTGAGGTCAGGAAGACTAATTTCCCTGAGTTCAAAACTGGCCTCAGACACTTACTAGTTATGTGACCCTGGGTAAGCCACTTGAGTTTCTGCATCAGTAAAATGAGCTAGAGAAGGAAATAACAAACCACACTAGTATCTTTGAAAGGAAAATCCCAAATAGGATTATCAAGAGTCAGACATGACTGAAACACAACAACCCATGAATATTCATGAATTGTCATTTATAAAAATATAATCTTTTCCATGTAAAAGAAGGGCAGTAGACCCCTTAAGGGAAAAAAAAAAAGCCTAGATTTTTCCTTCTTTGATAATACATTCCCCCATCATCTGAGTAGCTCTATGGGTAGAGCCCTGGTCTTGGAGTCAGGAAGAAAAGAGTTCAAATACTGCCTAGTTTCCTCATTTGTAAAAAGAGGACAGTGGACTCAATGACCTCGAAGATCCTTTCCAGCTCTAAATATATGATCTTATGATCTACTGCTTTAAATAAATATGTGGTGAAGATGAATAATATGCAAATAAAATGTCTAGAAGCTATTTGCTCAGTAGCTACTTTATCACTACTTCATTTTTGCTGGCTTATCATTCTTAATTGTGACTATAAAAAAGAGGCTCTGTTAGAAATTCATGCAGCTAGAAATTCAACACACTAATAATATGAATTCAAAAGCAACTCCCTTCTATGTTTTCATTAGAAAACCATGTCATGGTACAAAGTAGGGTTCTTTAAATTGTGACCCCCTTAAGCAACCTCCAGTAATTGCCAATTCCACCTTATAAGTGAAAGAACTATTCAAAAAGCAGCCTTGGGCACTTCTAACTCACATTCTCTCTACTTTGTCATGCTGTTTCTAGAGTTAAACCTGGGATAAGAGAAAATTGTAGTCTTCAGTCTATCCTTCCTTTCTAGGAGGCTATAGCTGCTGCGTCTTGGCTATATAGAAAATCTACCATTTTAACATCGCCATGTTCACCATGTCATTATTGATTTGTCAGGATACTATGCTGGGGGAAGAAGGAAGGGATCTTCATATACCTTCAGAAATCTAAGTGAAAGGATGAGAACCTCTTAAAGTTATCAATACCCTGGGTTTATTTCACTCCAATTGTAAAGAATATTATGATGCCTTTGTTCATACTGTTTCTGTGTAAAGTACTGCTTACATATCATAGGGTGTCAGCTTTAGTGTTGGAAGAGACCTGAGACCAAGCCTCTCATTTAACAGATGATGAAACTGAGGTGCAAGAAGAAGTGACTTCCCTACAGTACTCCCCATTGTTAAAAGCAGAATCTAGGTTCTGTAATTAGTTTTAGGCCTCCTGCCCTTATACTACCCTGGAAAGAGACAGTTAATGATGAACTCCACTGTGTCTTCATTCACACTCCCTGTGACTTCAGGAACCAAAATATGCCTCCCTGGTCACCATTCTCCTATATGTGTTGTCTATCCCTATAAGAATATAAATCTCTTGAGAGCAAGGATAGTCTTACTTTTGTATTTATGTCTCCAGGGGTTAGTTAGCATAATGATTAGGTATATGGTCAGTTAATAATTAATGTAGTAAGCGCTTTAGAAATGCTATTTCATTCCTTCATACATTTCATTCATTCACATTGTATCTCTTCATGAAAACAAAAGCTTACAATATACTGTATGTTAAGGATAATTTCTTAAATAAGTCAAAAAGCAAGCATTTATTATGTTTTAGACTCTGTGTTAAGGCCTTCGCAGTACAAAGAAAGGCTACAACATGATCCCTCCCCTCAAAAAGCTCACATTAATAATGGAGTTGATAACATGCAAACATCTATGTGCACACATGATATATAGTATGTAAATGGGATGTAATCTCAGAGATAAGGCACCAGTGGGGAAATGGAAAAGATCTTTTGCAGAAGGTGGGATTGACCAGAATCAGTGAAGCCAGGAAGCAGCTGAAGTAAGGAAGAAAAGCATTCCAGAAATGGAAGCAGCCAATGAAAAAGGCACAGAGTTGAGAGATGGAATAGCATGCATGCATGTGTGTGTGTGTGTGTGTGTGTAACAGCAAGAAGTCTCATATCACTGGTTCCTACAGAATGTGGAATATAGGAATAGGAGAAAAGTAGGAAAGGGTCAGCTTGTGAAGTGCTTAAAAGACAGACAGGAGTTTATATTTGATCCTCAAGTAAATAGAGAGCCATTGGAGTTTAAAGGAGGGGAGAGACGTGGTAGAACCTGTGCTTTAAGAAATTCACTTTGGCAGTAGAATGGAGGATGGGCTAGAGTAGAACAAGGAGAATAACTAGTGGGTTATTGCAATAGTCTAGGTATGAGGTGATGAATTCCTGTACAAGGCTGGCTGTGTGAGTGGAGATATAAGGACTTAAGTAAAATATATTGGGGAGATAGCAATTATTAGAGTACCTTACACCTTGTACGTGCTTAATAAATGCTTGTTGATTTAACTTGATAATAAACCGATTATTTGGGTAAGTGAATACGAGTGAGAAGTTGAGTGTGACACTGAAGTCATGAGCCTGGGTGACTGGGAAGATGGTGATACTTTCCACAGTAATGGAGAAGTAGAGAAAAGGGAAGAGTTGTAGGGGTACAAAGACAATGAGTTCTGTTGTTGATATGTTGGTTCTGAGATGCTTAAGGGATATCATCCATTTGGGATGACTAATAGGCAGTGGACAATGGAAAATGGAGAGATGGATCAAATCTGAGAATCATTTACATAGAGGCAAGGGAAGGCATAGGAGTTGATGAGATAACCAAGTGAAACAGTTTTGGAGGTAGAAGAGAAGACCAAGGACAAACTCCTGGGTGGCACCCAACATTATCAGACATGGAGTGAATGGGGATCCAACATAGGATAATGACTTGGAACTGTGAGAGAGATAGAAGAGAATCAGCAGTGAAAAAGTGTCACAGAAATGTAGAAAAGAGAGAATATCCAGTGAAGAGGAAGAGCTAAAGTGTCAGAGGATTTGGAAGTCAAGAATAAGTTTGAGAAAAGGTTTTTAGATTTGGTAATTTCAGTTGAATGATTAGGTCAGAAGCCAGACTGCAGAAGACAGCAAGAGGAGAGGAGTTGGAGCCACTGATTATAGATGCCTAGCCACAGAGGAGAAGAGAGATAGAGCATAATAATGAAGAGAAATGGACATGTTTATAAGCTGCAATGAAGTAGCTAGCAGACAAAAAGAGGCTAAAGATAAATGACAGTGGGGACAAGAGGGGACAATCTGTTGTAAAAGACATGATGGAATAAGATCAAACATGCAGGTAGAAGAGATTACCTCAGATAGGACAAGGGATACTTTTTCATGGGAAATGGGGGTGAAGGAGGAGATAGTGAGAAAAGTCATCTTGAAGAGGTATGCTGAAGGCAGTTACTCTCGAGTCTGATTTTCAAATTTTCATTGTCATCATTTATACTTTGGAAACTGGCAGATGCTACAAATCAGGGCTTGTTTTATTGTTTTGTTATTTGTCTCAACTTAAGAAAGTTGTGGGGAAAATAATAATGATGTGAATTAATGCAAAAGTGTTATGCACATTTTTTTTTCAGAGAGAAATGCTTGATAAACGTTCATCAGCACACACCTGAATCTAAGTGATGTGAGATGAAGAGGAGAGAAAGGAGAGAAGAAAGGAAGAAGGCACTCTTGGTGAATGAATGCCTCCCTTTTTATGATTTTAAATTTTTTTTGGTGTACATGCACATCCATACCCATACTCATCATCATTCTCATCATCATCATCATCATCATTCTCATCATCATCCTCAGCGATATCATTATTTGTCAGCTTCTGGTAATGATTTTATCTAAACTTAGCCCTCTACCAGTTGCTATCTGATTTGTCACCAATTCCACATCTGAGACTTTCACAAGAAAGTAGGACCTGCCAGAATTTGTGCTCCCCTAGAACAGCTTTCATGAAGGCACATTTGAAACTGTGCCAAAATGAAGCATTCAAAGGAGACTTCAGTAGGGTCCTAGGTTTACTTCTATTCAATCATAAATCTAAGACTTTAAAAGTTTGGTTTGAGTGAGAAGGATATAATTTGTGAAGACTTCACAGAGTAAGAATATAGGGACTACTCTCTTCTCATATTTCTGGAATGGGGAATGTCTGAGGGTGTAGGAGAGGCTTGGAATTTAACCTTGTGGTGACTTAGCTAACTTCTGGCAAGTCAGGGCCTGAAGCTGTAGGTGCCCCTCCCTTCCCTCTCTCAGTGCTAGCACAAGAATTTTACCAAATAGGGAGAAAATGGACTACCTGTGAGCTGTTTGTTCTTTGCTCCAGGAAGGTCCCCTCTCCTTCCTCATTCCTTCTCTTTAGCCATATCATCGCCACATTAGTAGCCAAATAAGGAAAGTATGTATGGATTGGCTCTGTATTTTCACACCTAGAGTGTAAGCGTGCCTCCCGGCCAATGGCGAGAAGGGATAGAAGTGGGCAGGAATCTTTGTATTAAGAGTATATCTATTGCTGCGTTTCCGTTGTACTTTGCTTCCCTCCACTAGTTTCCTAGTGGAGGTGATGCCCAAATTTCGTGAGGTTTGTAAAATAAATTCTCTTTGCTTCTCCTAAAGATGTCTTTCCCATTATTTGAACTTTCCATCCCATATAGGTTCCTTCCAAAGTATAGTAGCCATGCTATTTCAGGGTATTCCTGAAAAGTTATACCCATGGAATTTGGATAAAAATTGCGTTAAAAAGCCAATCAAATGATTTCCCCTTTTCTAAGCATCTTCAGCTGATTTAGTCCCCCTTCAGTGTTGAAAAATGTTTTTATAGAATTATTACTTCCTGGATTTGAGATTACCTATTTCTGACTCCCTCATATGTTGTTTTTTTTTTTTTTTTTTGTAGGGGTGGTTCAGAACTCTGATTTCACTGGTGAAGGGAATTTCTAATGAAAGGAAAATCTTGCTTTACCAATTTAGGTCAGGAACTCCTCGAAGCTATAGTGTTAGAGAGTCATTTGAGGCATTGAGAGGTTAAATGACTTGTATGGGGTCATATAGACAGTAAGTGTCAAAGACCAAACTTCTTGCCTCCAGGGTAGATTTTCTACCCACCATATTCTATTATCTCTCATTCATAATATCATATCTTTGATAATTGATTATCCAGCCTGTATTTGAAGAGAAAATGATTTCCAGAAGTACGGCCCATTTTCTAATAGTTCTAAATATTCTTAAATTTCTAATATTAAGCCTACATCAGATAACTTCCTGTATCTTCTACACATTGCTCATAGCTCTTCTCTTTAGAGTTATATAGCAAAAGCATAACTTTATAATTCTTCCAAAAAATTTTTAACACCACTCACTCCACTCAAAAGAAATCCACAAAAAAAGGAATTTATTCTCAGTGATTTGGACTCATTTCATTATTTTGGTAATCCTCCTCTAGACACATACATCTTTTCCTTCTATTCTACCCTCTACTATCCCCCTACCTCCAGCCATTCTGAGATGTTATGGTTAAAGTAAGGAACTGAGAATAAAACTCTGAGTAAAAGGTTTCCTGGCACTCAGCTTTCAGAAAAGGATGAAACAAAGGTGTTTACTGGATTTCACTTTCATGAATTGACATAATTTTCATAACTGTTGGTTCAGCCTAGTCCAGTTTCATTCTGCTCTTGCCATGTGTCTTTATTCTCTTATTTCACACCCTAGTCCATGTGCTTCTGTACTCATGCCTCACTCTCTAGGAAGACTCCTGACCAACAAATTTAAGGCAAAAAGCCTTCCTCAGGCCACTGGAAACCCCAAAGAAATAGTCCTACTGAGCATCTATAAACTCCCTAGCACAAGAAGAACCTGGGTATCCTAGTACAAGGATGTTTTATGATTCTGGGAAGGTCTTCCAAAATTTTAATAATTTCAGGGAAGTCCTCCAAAATCTTAGAATTTGGCGACCTGTGGCCATGCAGGTATTGAACATCAAATTCATTACCTGATATTTTGCAGAATCTCTTACTTAGAAAATTAAAACATTTGCCTTAAAGATACCTTTTGTTGATGATTTCTCAAATCCCACTGATTAGCAGACTTCAGAAGAATTACTACTTCTCTTGTTCTTTCTAGAAGCTATGTTTATATTAATGGAGCCTCACCTCAATAACTTTTCTTTTCTTTTCTTTTTTTTTGGCAGCCACATCACACTGTTAGCTCTGTTGACTAGAGGTTCTAATTCTTAAACTCTACCAGGGTTATTTTTCACATACATTTCTACCCTTTAATTTTGCCTGTATTTATGCATATCTTTTAAATATACATACACACATACATACATATATATGTATATATATACAATATATAAAGATTTTATGTGTATTCTTATTTAATTTACCCATTAGATTTATTTTTTTGTTTTAATATGTCAAGGTTCAGTGATCACACCTGCAATTTCTTTCAGTCCTTTGAGATTTTCATGTCACATGATCTGATGTCATTGAAACAGCTGGGTCCCATATTCCTACCTCTTCAGATATGCTGTCCTTAAATTCCCTCTTAACCATTTTTTTTTTTGCTCTAGGCTTTTTAAAGTATAGATTATTTAACTTGGTGGTAAAGAGAGAAGCAAAATAGCAGTTAGTATTGATCAAACAACTTAATGTCTCTACTTCCTCAGGCCAGTGATAGATTTCCCTGACCTTTAACAGGGTATCTTCATCATTCTGTGGTAATAAGATGTTTCTTCCTCCGAAGGTTTAGACATTCCCTCTCTGGCAAAAACCTCTTACCAATTACGTGGCTCAAACAGAATTCACTTTTCATACTTTTTATTTCTGTGTCATGTTGTTCTATCCTCTGATCTATTTTCAATGGTATTGATTGTCCTTTATATTCTCAGAATCTTTATCATTCTGTATCCTTTCTGGATAATTTTTTCCACCCTCAAAAGGAAACATTCTATTCTTTTGAATAGGGAGGTATCATTCAAATCATGCCTTCTCCTACTGCAGATTGACCAATATTCTAGTTTCCATTTAACACAGTTTCAAAAATCCGGCTAGCAGTGGATGTGGGGGTGTAAAACCAACAACAACCAGTTCACAGAATGCTGCAAGCCCAGGTTCTTTTGATCTATTTTACTAAGAAAAGCAACGTTAAGGGGTTAACAATCTCAATTTAATCCAGCATACAAATATCATTCACTTAGTTCATGGGAAAATGCCAGCACCCTGAAATTCAGAGCAAGTACAATCAAATTACAAACAGACCCAATACAATTCATAGTTACCAAGAAAACCATCAACATCTGAGTTCAGCCAGAAGGCCCTTAGAGCGGCTGCCCAGAGTTCCATGCCCCCGTGAAGTGAGAGCCTTAAGCAAATAACTCTGTTCTCTCTTTTTATACAGTTGCAGACGTCATCAAACATCATCTGAGTGACCAGAACTTAGCCTCTTACTATTGGCTCTGGAGTTAACACCCCCCTTCATTGGCCTCATCTGGAACCCCACCTTAGTTACCAATTCACACCCACATAGGCTTAGCATCTAATAGGGGTTTGGGGCCTGGGGTTTAGCTCCTAGTAAGGCTCAATCAAAGACACCTAACTTAATTGATATTACGCATGTATATTTTTTTATTGGTTTTGAGAGGAAGATAAATGTAGCTTAATTCTCTAATCATTGTTACAATTGTGTAGTTTTCCATACCTCTGGTATGAAAGCATTAAAGTCACGGTTATTGTTCTAGAATAGAAACATCACTTTTTTTGTGGCTCCTTGAAAATTTTTTTACTGTTAATTAACATAGCAAACTGCCTATTTCATACCTGTTGGCAGATCCAGTCACTTGTGGGTTCCCAGGGTAAAACTTTTCAGAAGGTTTAATTGAATCATGTATATTGCTTCAAATTCCCTCTTAGTCCCATTCTATATATATATATATATACATATATATATATATATATGTGTGTGTGTGTGTGTGTGTGTGTGCGTATATATATATTCTCTCCTTATTTATAGATAATTTTAAGCAAATGTCAATTTATTCATTCCAGATAGCTATCATTAACTTAAATAGAAATCCAAATGGATTTGTAACATTCTAGGAATTTTCTTTTAACAAGCTCAGTGCATACCAGAACAAGAATAAATAAAATCTCGAGTTTAAATGCTACCTATTAAAGATCTATGGCAACAAAATATTTTATTATTTCAACTATTCCTTGGTCAGATATATAAATGCATAGATGTCAGATATAGGTGGAATTTTAATAAACGTAAAAGCTATTGGTCTTGTTTCTTTACCTGCTACTTGTGTGTAAGGCCACAGGACCATCACAGGCCTATGTCGTTGTAATGACTATTTACCGACAAAATTCTTCTCTCAGTGGGGAGGAAAGACAGATTCTTCAAAATGTTGAAGCAAATGAACTGAGATAATGGTAATCCTATTGTTTTTTTTTTTTTTATATATACACCAAGAAAGGGAAGCAATAGTATGAAGATTAGTTAGTAAAGAGTCTCAGCTTTTCAATGTGATTTTGGAATATATGATACATTAAAACTTGATAGACAATGGATTGTTTTAGTTGTCTTTATCTCCAATACATTAGTGAGGTCGGGGAGAAAAAGAAACAACTCTACCTCTGTAAAATTCCCCTGTACAACAGAAATGGAAAAATGGTAAGTGCATTAAGATTGATATCCTGTTCTATCACATTCCAAGCCATATTACTTAAAATATTCATCTCATAATGAGAAGAAAGAGATTAAGAAAATGGAGTAATGATATAATTTAATTTAAAAATATATAATTTACCATAGGTTTATAAATTTAAAGCTGGAAAGGACCATAAAGATCATCTGTCAATCATCTACTTTATTTTAGAGATGGAGAGGACTGAGGCTCATAGGTGAAGTGACTTTTTGACTGTTTTACAAAGAGTAAGTGGCAGAGTTAGGTTCTAAGCCATGTCCTTTGACTCCAAATCTAGTCTTACATCCATTTTATCAAACTGCCTTCATTATTGTCTCATTATTTTATTTGCAACATAGATTCTGTAAGGGTAGGGTCTATATAAAAATACCGTGGATTCCTTTAGCCCTTTTAAATTTTCAAAGGCATATTTCCTCACCCATATGTGTAATCTCCAATAGAATGTAAGTTTCTTGAGGGCAGGGAATGTCTTTTGCTTTAGTTCATTTGTATTCCTAGTACTGAGAATATATTTTTGTCGCATAGTGAATGTATAATAAATGCTCTTCATTCATTCATTCATTCATTCATTCATCATTCCTATCCCACACACTCATTTGTATTATCTAGTATTTCAGTTCAGGTCAATTGAACAAGCATTTATTTAAGGACTGTGTTGCTAAGTATTAAGCCCCAGGCCCAGAGCCCCGTTGGGTGTGGAACCTATGTGGATGTGAGCCTCCGAGGATCCTGAGGGGAGTGGCTAGGACTGGAGCCAATAGAAGCCTGTGGTGGGAGGAGCTTGCTGAACTGTTGGAGCAGAGCTAAGAGGCAGTTGGTGACAGCAATTAAGAGTTGAAGGAGAGAGGAAGCAGTCAGCTAGCTGGGGCACAGCTTGGAGATTGTGGCAGAAGTGGCGGCGACGGCGGCAGAGACAGCTACAGCTGAAGCTGAAGCAGGAGTTGTGGAAGCAGAGCCGATCCAAAAGTAGATCCAACCTGTGTGTGGACCGAGGAGTGCCAAGCAAGAACCTGAGGGCAGTTTGTGATCTTCTTACCGGTAGCATGAATATGATTTGGTTTAATGTCATTATGCTTTTCTGTGGCCTCCTGGTTACTCTTGTGAGGCAGACTTATTGGGCCTGGAAGCTTGTGATCAAAGTGTCAAAATGGGGAGGCTGGTTTGTGAGTCTGTTACTGTGGAGTCTAAATAAATGTTCTAATCTTTCTGTCTTCTACTTAGAGAATTCCTTATACCCAACGATTCTGAAATGTTCAGACATATGTATGATTCTCTTTGAGATCATAAATTCGGCCTTCTTACTACAAGGACCTTCTAAATATTTGCTACAACAGCTAAGTGGCTCAGTGAATATGGATAGCTTACTGGGCCTGGAGTCTGGAAGGCTCATCTTCCTAAGTTCCAATCTGGCCTTAGACTTACTAGCTGCATGACCCTGGGCAAGCCACTTACCCTGTTTGCCTTAGTTTCCTCATCTTTAAAATGAGCTGGAGAAGGAAATGGCAAACCAATTCAGTATATTTGCCACGAAAACCCTAAATGGGGTCACGAAGTGTTGGACATGACTGAAAATGACTGAACAACAAGTAGTTACTGCGCCAGACGACTGATGATACAAAGTCAAACAAAAAAAAAAAATCCTGCCCTCTGAGAGTTGATTTTTATTATATTTGACTGAAACAGCTTTCCAAAAGATCCCTAGTGAATTGCTATGCCAAAACTATATTTCTCTTTTTAGATAATATATCAGAGATTATAAACTCACAATTGGTAAGAACTTTCCTTATGTTTTTGTAGCTTTTGACTTTGTTAACCATCCCTTCCTATAAATTCTAGCTTCTTTTAGCCTTTCATGAGTCTGCATTATTCTATTTTCTTCTTTGCTGATTCTTCTTCCACTTTCTACTCCTTATTTGTAAGTATTCTCCAAGGTAATGTCATCATCTATCTTCTCTTCTTTATCCATATTTTTCATCTTTGGTAATTATAAAGGCTTCTATTTAGTTATCACCTCAATGCATATGACTCTCAAATCTGTATCTAGCTTCCTTCTTTAATTCTAAGTTCCTAATCTGAGTCTTTACATGAAAATATGGTGACACTTCAAGCTCAGTGCATATAATTCAATTCACATCCATTTAGCAATATTTTAAAAGCACGCACTTGTAAAGGATACTATGCTCTGCACAAAGAGAGAAACAAAGATTAATAGCTATCACTTCATTGAGTTTACAGTCTAGTTGAGGAATTTTAATCATTCAATCAATAATTCAGGTAGCATTTATTCAGTGCCGATTATGTTCCAAGCAGTGTACTAAGTTTTAGTTATACAAATAAAAATAATATCTATTCTCAAGATACTTACATTCTAACATATAAAAATTTGTAATGCAAAATGATAATTCCATGAAAGAACAACCATGTTACACTGAGTAAGAGAACTGGTCTTTGTAATGGCAATCAGGGCAGGACTTCTTGCTGTTCTTCTCTTTTGGAGTGCTAAGGCTATCAAGTGCCTTTAATGAATCCGGCCTTTGTTGAACTGTGTGGGTAAAGTGGGATCTTTTTGTTTTGGAGTGTTTTTCAGCCCTAAGGCAATCAGGAATCATTGATTTGAAACTATGTATTTGATATGGTGCTAGTGGTTGAAGAGCTTTCTCACATCCTAAATGCTAAGTTGTCTCCAGTTCTCAGGGTCCTGAACAGGCTATAAGAGCTCTGAGGTTGGTGGTTTGCCTTTGGGACCACACTCATTGCAAGAGTGTGGGTGATGAGACCCTGGGCAAGCCATTAAAGCAGTCCCCCTCCCTCCTTTGATGTTGGTGCTTCTCTGGTAACTGTGTATTGCTATGGATAGACTGGTATGTGTTATTTCATCTGTTTACAAAATGTATGCTTGTAATTTCTGTTTGTATTTGCCCTGAAGTTCATGCGGCTGATCTTTTTTCCCCTGAACTAAGTGAATGATATATGTATATTTAACTAAAGTGAGATTGTTAACCCCTTAAAGTTGCTCTCCTTAGAAAAGCAGATCAAAGACCCTGTACTAGCAGCCCTCTTGTGGGCTGGTGTTATTGGTCTGACACAGTCACAGCAGCTACTAGCAACATGGTTGTTAGAGTCTCAGAGAGAGAATATTTGGATTTGAGTCCACCTTTTGCCACTTTCAAACTCTATGACCTTGAGTGAGAGAGCTCACCTGGGGTAAGTGGATGTCAGAATGTGGAAAAATAAGTGGAATGGATTAAGTGGGGAAAAAGTTCTAGATTAGTAAACTATAGATGAATACAAGGATTCCTAAGCAGCATTGTGGACCACATGACAAATTTTAGTTTGAGAATACAAAGATATATATTTGTAAATGCATGTATTGTATGGTGTGCCTTTGTATAGTTGAATGAACACTACTCAAGTTTTGGGTAAAAGTATTCTAGTGCTTCTAGGGTTGTTACATCTTTAACTTGGAATTCCTTCAAATTTCTATAACCTACATGATTGCTTTTCCTGTTATTGATATGATAAATAGGTTAATAAAAGATTGAATTCTCAAAGCAATAATGAATAAAGTAGAAACTTTATTTGTAATGGAAAACCTGTCTGTCTTGCAGTTGTATGGAGAGAGACAGACAGGAAGCCTTACTCAAAGAATGAATGATGTGAATTTAAAGGGTCAGTTTGTCATAGTCAGTCTGGAAGAAATGAGATAGCTTAAAGGCTTAGGGCCCAGTCATTTGTACACAAATCCAAACTCATTTTTCCATCTTTTATTCCCATTTTGAATGTCGGTTTATAAATTAATGATGCTGAAGAACTTCCTTTTGAAAAAAACTGTACTCCAATGCCAAGTATTTTTATATTTTGAATGACTTTCGCTGAAGAAAATAGATCTTTTAAAAAGCTGAAACTTCTGAATCTGCTTGTGGGAAGAGGGGAAAGGAACAGCGAGGGCAGAAGAGTGAGATTAGACTAAAATGAAAAACTATCTGGAAGCCATTTTCCAGTTTAAAATTGTTCTCCAGGTGAGGTACTCTTCAACAGGGTGTGGCTCTTTGGCAGCTGAAACTGGAACAGGCCTCCTTTGATAATGCCTTAATGCCTTGAATTTTTATTTGCATAACAGTCTAAGGCTGCTCCTCCATCCTGATTTTTAAAAGTTTTTTAAATGTCAAAAAGGCACCCAAGAATGATTGGCAATACTGCCCCTGCAACACTGAAATCAGCATAAATAATAATATTGTTTTGATGGGGAGAAATTCTTCCTGGATTTACAGCTGAGAAAATTGTACTGGGGGACATTCAACTGACCAAGAGGCTACAAAGAAACTTTTCCAATGACAAGTCAGAAATTTCAGTTGCTTAAAACAGCAACTTTGCAATATTGCAAGTTCAGATAATAGCAATTCCCCTAATTGAGTACATTTTCAAATATAAAGACATCACCAATCTAACATCGATGGGAAGTTATTTATATTATAATGAAATACTCTTTTAATAACATTTGGGAGAAATCATTAGCTGCAGGTCCATTTGCTGCCTGACAATAAGAAAGAAAAATCCCAGAGTTTATGTGAACAGATCCTGCACATTTACAAACTCAACGCATTCTTTCACCTCTCATGAAAAATTTCTCTAGCAATAGCACTCTAAGCTAGAGTGATTCTTTGATTAAATTTTTGCTATCTTGAAACACTTGATACTTTTATTTCTGTTAAACAAGAAATAAAATACCCCGAAGGTCATAAGAAGTCACTAAATTACTGATTGGCTCTATTGAATTTACATAATGTAAAATATGGGAGAACTTCTGGCTTAGGAGGTCAGCATTAAGGGTTTGGGCCTTTCCAATTCTAGGTGCTTTTCTTTTCTTTCAAAAATGAAAATCACAATTCAATAGTGTTTAAAATATTTGAAGAAATTACTATAAAGGGACAAAAAGAATGGGGAGTGTACTTTACATTTTAAAATGGTATTTTAAATGCCCATCAAACCATGAGGGAGAGATAATGTCCAAAAAAGAGAGGCCTTCAAATTCCTGTCACAATATAAAATAGAGAGGGTCCTAAGAATATATAAATACATACGTATATATACATTCAAATATATGTATATATATATATTTCAAATTAAATCATATTTAAAGTTAACATGCCAAATTTATCTTTGGATGGAAGTCCAAAGGAAGGCAAATAGCACATCTAAGAAGCAGCCAACCCAAGAAGGCCTAGGTTCGAGTACTGGTTTTGAAACATATCACCTATATGACCCGGGCAAGTCACTTAAACTCTCAGCTCCCCCTAGGGGACTCTTCGAATTGTAAGCTACTTTTCTAATTCAGTGGAGTGACTTTCCTTCCTCACTAAGGAGTTTCCCCATACTGATAAAATCACAGATCTAAGCAAAAAAAAAATTAAAGAGGTTACCTACATCAACTATCTCAAATTGTTAGAATTGTCAGCTGATTTTATCCAATTCAATTAACATTTACTGAGAGATAACATAACAATGTATAGATAGCCAGCCTTAGAATCATGAAGATTGGGATTCAAGTTCAGGCTCCAAGATCTCCTGGCCAAATCATTTAACTGCTCTGTGCATCCACATAAAGCTCAAAAACTAAAAGGTGCAGAGTAGTTGGGGGAAGGTGAAGGGAAAGAGCATTGGCAATAAACATTTCCATAATACCTACTATGTTTTCAGACATTATACTGAACATTTTGCAAGTCATTGCAAGTCATAGCAATTGATCCTTGCATCAAACCTGGGGGGTACGTGCCATTATATCATCCTCATTTTACAGATGATATATTTTCTTGCCTAGCTAGATCATTATAATTACATAGCCTTCAATTTTACTGTTTCTTTTTGTTCTTTCCTTGTACATCATTGTTGGCATAATGTCTACTGCTTTTCTGGTTCTGCTGACTTTACTTGGCATCATTTCATATAAGTTTTTCCATGCCTCTCTGTATTCTTCATATTCATTCTTATGAAGCAATAACATTCTATCACATTAATGGACTATCATTTTTTGAATAATTTGAATAATTGACACATGCACACACTCCCAGCCTCAGGATATGTCAGAGGTGACTAGTTCCAACCAGAGCTATGACCTAGCAGAACCAGGCTTCTGATTGAGTAAAAGGTCAGAAGCTTGTATGCATGCTTCAACAGAGCTGTTTAATATTAACCCACACACTCCCAGGGTGGGGCAAGCTAATTTTAATGCACATGCAATGCATGACAAGGGAGGGGGAAAAACATCTAGGAGAACATGGAATAGGCAGGTCAGGAAGTTGTATCCCACCAATGGGGAACAGGGGAGGGACCTGGCGGTTGAGATGGGGAATTTAAAAGCTGGTCGTGAACAGAGCTTGCTGTAATTTTTTTCTTTTTTTTTATTAATTTATTTTCACTTTTTGACATTCACTTCCATAAGTTTTAAGTTCTCTCTCTCTCTCTCTCTCGCTGTCTCTCTCTCTCTCTCTCTCTCTCTCTCTCGCTCTCGCTCTCTCCCTCTCCCCCACCCCCAGACAGTATGCAATCTGATATGGGCTATACACATACATTTCTATTAAACACATTATTACATTAGTCATGTTGCATAGAAGAATTATAACAAATAGGAGAAACCATGAAAAAGAAAATAACACAAAACAAAAGAGAAAATGGTCTGCTTAGCTCTATATTCTGACTCCATAGTTTTTTCTTTGGATATAGAGGGCATTTTCCATCATGAGTCCTTTGGCAAAGTTTTAGATTTTTGCATTGCTGAGAAGGGCTAAGTCTATCAAAATCAGTGCTCACACTCTGTGGCTGTTACTGTGTACAATGTTCTCTTGGTTCTGCTTACTTCGCTCAGCTTCATTTCATATAAGTCTTTCCAGGTTTTTCT
The DNA here is from genome assembly GCA_028646595.1 of Phalanger gymnotis. Taxonomy (NCBI): domain Eukaryota; kingdom Metazoa; phylum Chordata; class Mammalia; order Diprotodontia; family Phalangeridae; genus Phalanger; species Phalanger gymnotis. Next base: position 288,355,399 of record CM053624.1, read on the forward strand.
GAAGTCTACCTGTTCATTATGTCTTATAGCACATAAATTCATATACCACAACTTGTTCAGCGGTTCCCTAATTGATGGATATCCTTTCGATTTCCAGTTCTTGGCCACCACAAAAAGAGCTGCCATAAATATTTTTGTTTGGTGTGCCTTTTTGTTTGTGGTTGCCTGTCCAAAAGAATGTAAAATAAAAATCTTTTTTCCCTAAATTCACTAACGGCCAAGTGTAGTTTTTGGTAAGACGATTATTTCTGACAGCATGATATTAATAATAGCTAGCATTTATAAAGTGCCTATTTTGTATCAGGTTCTTTACAAATATGATCTAATTTAATTACATAACAACCCTTCCAAGTAAGTGCTATTGTTATCTCCATTATACGGCTGAGGAATCTGAGAAATTAAATGATTTGCTCAGGGTCACACAGTCAATAAGAGTCTAAGGCTGCATTTGAACTCTGGCCTTCTTGACTCCAGGCCCAGTATTCTTTCCATGGGGTCAGATAGCTTCCTGTATAGAGGAAGTTTCTCCATCAAAAGTCGCCTATGTCAATGAAAGCAGAGGTCTAACCCAAGTACTTGTTAGGTTAAGTTGCTACTATACATACATGACACTGTATCCAGGGCTGTAGATGTCGATTGATAAAAGGGAGGTTATAATCCACTGAGGAGGGAGGGTTGACATGTACACAGATAAGTATAATATAAAGTTTAGTGTAATGGTGGCAAAGGAGAAACATAGACAAAAATGCTGGTGGTACAGTGGATAGAGCACTGGTCTTAGAGTCAGAAAGACCTGAGTTCAAATTTGACTTCAGACAATCACTAGCTATGTGACCCTACTTATTTGCCTCAGTTCCCTTATCTGTAAAATGGGGATAATAAAAGCATCTACCTCCCATGATTGCTGTGAAGATCAAATGAGACAATTATAAAACACTTAGCGCAGTACCCAGTATACAGTAAGTGCTATATAAATGCTAGCTATTCTTCATCTTATTATTTTACAAACAAAATATGAGGAGTTAGAGGCAAGAGGAGTTATGAAAGAGTGTTTATGGCAAGTGAGAGGAATGTCTAGAAGGTTTTATGAAGAGTTAGGTGGTCAAAATTCAGACTTTATATAAAGGAACATAAATGCTAGGCTAGGACAAAGGTGAGGAGGCCATGTTTCCTTCCAAACTGTAGAACTAGCCTTAATAGCCAACTAGTGAATTTGTTTTGGGCAAAATGGTCAGGAGGAAAAAAAAGAAATGAAATAAAACTTCATAGATAAAAGAATCATTAAGATTTAAAGTAAAGAGCCCTTCCGATATGGAGGATTTGGAGTCCAAGTTTCTGAGCCTGAATCCTGGCTTCATGTTAATTGTGTGACTCTGAGCTAGGTACTGAACATTTTGAGTCTTCTTCTCAAAAAGAGGTTGGACTAGATGTTCTCTGAGGTCTTGTCCAATTGTAAATCTGTGACCTTATAAAGGTGATGGAAATAAGCGCAACAAACACAAAGGCTAAATTTTCCAAAGGAATTTACAAAGATTTTGGGCAAAACACAACTTCTATGGGCTTCTATTTTCTTACTTAAAAATAAAAATTTTAGATTACATGACTTCAAGCCCCTGTTAGGTCAAGATCTATGATACTGTAATGACTTCTAATGATGGTAAGGAAGGCAGCTCTAAAACAGATCTTGAACCCCACAGAAGACTCCTCAGGGCCGAGGAGAAAAATACTTCCTTCAAACTAGGGCACCTAAATACTGTAATAAAAATAAGAAGGTTGTTTATCAAGGTATTGAGGATCTTTGATTTCACAAACTTTCTGTATCTTAGCTATAAGTCTGGAAATTTGGTCTTACATCCAAGGCTAAGTAGCATTGTGTTAGTATGTAAAGAAAAAGAACAAAATGAATAAGTCAAGGCCTTGCTCCAAGTTTCATTAAATAACATCTAAGACTACCTATATTCATATATTTCTGGGACTCTATACATCTGCCCTTCACCAGTGATTTTGGAGGTTTTTGTTTCTTCTCTAATATCTCCTTGTATCAAATAAGTTAAATTGTTTCAGTTGTGTCTAACTCTTCATCACTTCATTTGGGTTTTTCTTGACAAAGATACTAAAATAGTTTGCTATTTCCTTCTCTAGCTCATTTTACCCATGAGGAAACTGAGGTAAACAAGTTTAAATGACCTGACCAGGGTCACACAGCTAGTAAGTATCTGAATGCAGGAAGATGAGTGTTCCTGATTCCAGTCCCAGCGCTCTATTCACTGTGCCACCTAGCTGCTCTGATACCCAAATGAGTATCTATATTATGTATACATATTTAAGAACATGTTATCTCCCTCATTCTAATATAAGCCTTTTGTGGGCAGAAAGTCTTGGTTTTTTGTCTCTTTATTTTGTTTTGTTTTTTAAATCCCTGAAAGGCTAGCATAATATCAGGCACATAGGGACAGGGACTAGATCTGTGATGTCATTGGCATAGAAAATTCCCAAATGTGTCAACTCCCAATACCAATGGAGATAGATAGGCACCATTTCTGCAATTCATGGTTACCTAAAAGCATTGAGAGGGGTTAATTAACTTGTACAGCTAATATGTGCCAGAGGCTAGATTTAACTCAGATCTTCATGTTTCTGAGTTCAATTCTATATTTACCATACTCCATGAACTCCACTGGAACATGGAAACACTTAACAAATACTTATTAATGCTTGATTACCCATAGTAAAATCCCTTAGCAAACCTAAAGAGAAAGGTTAACAAATTCACAAAATTTCAGAGTTGGAAGAATTATTGACTGATCATTTTGCTTATGAGCAGACTCAGAGGTTAAGTAACTTGTCCAGGGGCACACAGATAAGTGACAAAACCAGAGTTTGAATCAAGTTACTCTAACTACAAAATGGAGATGATGGAAGTAGTTGCCAAAGGGAGGTCTTTGAGGAGGATGTGAATTTTCAGCAGGAAGTGAAATGTGGCACATGTCAAGTAAGTGGGAAGTAAGAAAAAGTAGCAACCATTCTTTTGATATACACATACATGCCTCCATACACAGAGAGGATCCTGATCCCTCTTCTCCACCCCCTCCAAATGCTATGCCACCAAAAAAGAAAACTCTCAACTAGGTTCTAATTAAGCAGGGCAACACTATAGAACCTGTTAAGTCCTATTCAAGCTTTAAAAATCCCATGATTTCATGGGTCAAATCATTTTACAAGTACATTTCTTTAATGCATTCACATTTTGGCATTCCTACATATAGACTATTGTTCATATAGGGTATTCTAAAAATCCTGGGTCTCTTTTAAACTTTAATAATTTAATAGCTTAAGCTGTTAATAACACCAAGACTTGTAACATTTGCATGAAATATATTAAATATTTCAAATTCGTGGCATAGGTCATAAATAGGGAGAAAATAGCTTCTGACTACATGGAAGTTTGATGTAAGAAGCAGTAGAAACCAATCAGTCAATCAGTAAGCATGCATTAATTTTCTTTTAATGATTACATTTCTCATATATCTGGAAGATTGCATGCTTATGAAGGAAATGCATAAGAGCCATACTATGCTGCCTGAAATTTTTAATCCTTATTCATTTCCTCCTATATTTCAGGTACCATGCTAAATGTTGAGGATACAAAACAAGTCAAAAATACTTCTTGCTTTCAAGTTGTTCTCTTCTACTCAGTCTAAAGGAGTGGTAAGTTTATGTGGAGGGTATTTATACAATGTATGCAATGAGAAGTACAGGTTTATAACATTTAATTGTTGGACTTGGTATAAACTTGAGTTTATAGACATTACTGTGATTTTATACCTAGGAATAATTATTTCATAATAATCCTATCTGATCCTTTTAGAGATTAGCTTATTTACACAGGTACTACACAATATGTTATTTGAAAATATATAATGAACAGTGCTTGTTAAAGAAATATGGCAATTTTGCTAATGTAGCAATTGACTTACTATACCATCTTTACCTGGACGGAAAAAAGTTAATAGGCTTCCATAGCAATATCTGACAATTAATAACACTTTAAGATTCACAAAGGACTTGGTATTCATTATCTTATTTGAACCTCACAACCCTGAGAAATAGGTAGTGTAGTTTTATCATCCCCATTTTTTTTATTCTATACATACTTCTCTTTATTATCATCCCCATTTTAAAAAGGAGTAAAGCAAGGCTCAGGAAGTTTGAATTACTTACCCACAAATGTCAGAGGCAGGGCTGAAACCCAGGTTTTTCTAGACATGTCCAGCCAGCCTTCATTCCCAATCTACTTTACTGCCTGCCCCATTATAGACTGTGTTTTAAAAAAGAAATATTATTTCCTTCACAGAAACAAATAAGGATTAAAAATTTAAGGCAGCATAATTTGAATCATATGCATTTCATTCATATGTATGTAATCTTTTAGATGTATGAGATGTAATCACTGAAAGAAAATTAGTTGCTTCAAAAAATAGATACTTTTCAAAATCTTTATGTTACAGAAGGTAAAAGCTAAACCCTATTCAGCAAATATATATATGTATATGTGTGTGTAGATATATAAATATATCTATATCTATAGATATATATATATATAAACCGAGCTTCTAGACATTTAAGGGGTTCTTTTTTTTAAATCCCAGACTCATTTTATTGGCATAGAGAAAAGTTCAAGGAAGAGACTCCTTCTACCAAAGCAGCTCAGAACCTACTGACAAACTTGGACTCTTAGAGAGTTACTTGAGGCATACACAGGTTATATGACTTGTCCAGGGTCACATAGCCAGTATATGTCAGGGCCAGGACTAGATCTCAGATCTTTCTGAAGGTGATAACAGCTTTTATCCATTGTACGCACTTACATGTTCTTAATTCATATACTGCTGCCCTAAGATATAATATCTACATAGAAAATTGAGCTCAGTATAAGATTTATTTAGGAAAATTGAGTATAAGAAAGTTCCAATTTGAGGGTAAAACATGGAATATTTTTACACAGACACAGTGAAAACTGTGGGTTTAATTTTGCCAGCAGTCAAAGGCATGAGATCTTTGGCTTCCACACCTGCCGAAGGAGGTGGCAAGTTTTGCTCTTTGATCTGTGAAATTCCCATTGTCACCCCCTAATCTGTCCAGATCCATTTCACAGTAGTCATGAACCCATTGGAGGGAGGTGTAACATCAGTCCCTAAATCAACTTCAGGTTGCTAAATGTAGCGTGTGTCTCTGACCATGGCATATGTAGTGACAACACTGTTCTATCACTATTCTGTCACTGATCCAATTACCTCAGCACTTTGGAGATGTCTTCAGAAAGTCAACCCAATAGCAGTCTCTAAAATCTCTGCTGAAATTGGAAAGGAGGCATTATATCTAGTGCAGTCTTTGCAAATCAGCTACTTTAATATGCTCTACTGAAACAACCTAAATGTGAAATCAATTATAATCCAATTACAGTGGGTTTTTCAAGACCAAATCACTGCAGTTCCTTAACACACAAACAAAATGCTGTCTGCTGGTGCTATCTCAATAAGTAATCGATGTATGTTACTCGGTTCAAATGTAAAGCACTTAAAAACAATCGCAGTGGTCTCTGGTAGGATAAAGAAAAGCACTGTATACTTGAAAATGAAATGCAAATATGTCATCTTCTTTTCTTTGTATCCTCAGCACTTAGCACAGGGACTGATACATAGTAGGCACTTAATAAATGCTTGCTAACCTTACTCCTTCCCAAGAGCTTCAATAAAGATGCTATAGATTTTTTTTTCTTATTTTGAACTGCTAAATATTGTTAAACAAAACTAGATCTTTCTCACTGGTCAGAATTCATGAGGATGACCGTTAGTTATTTAAAAATCTCTCTTATTTCTGTGTGATGCCAAAATTAATCTAGGGAAGTTCAGTAAAAATGTAGATATTTTCCCAGTTGTCTTGAGTAGTAGTAGTTCTGCTAGAGCTAAATCAGATCAATAGAAAAACTGGAGTTCAGATAACACTACCACCACCACCACCAACACAGCATTATTTAAAATGATTACCAAAAGCAGCACAAGGGTAGTGTTGGGTTGAGCAGCAACCAAGCTAGCAACCAATGTTGGTCATCTGCTTGTAGGAGTGGGTTTCTTCCTTTTACTTTGAGGTCCCCACTGATGAACAGCCATGAACAAATTCTTCGTCACACAGTAACTTTTGACAGCAGATGAAAAGACCTGAAGTATCATACGTTTTGATGGCATGCTTTATTATTACAAAGGATAGTGAAAGAGAATAGATCATAATACATTTGTATCTTCTCAGGCTGTGTATCTTAACATTCTTCAAAGAGAATCCACTAAATGTGCTGGAAGCTTTCCTTTTTTTTTTTTAACATTAAATAGATATGTTTCTGTTTCTCTAATAGTATTTGCATAAGATAGTTGGATAAGGATCTCTTATTCTGAGTACCAATAGTAAAAAATTATGAATGGTCTAAAAATTAATGTAATTCTAATTATTTTAATGAACGATTTGTATATTTTTCTATTGAAATATAAATTTCTACAGCTTAAATAGAATGTGGCCCCAGAAATCTTTATTTATCTTTCATTAATTCTCTTGTTTAATCACTATTTTATTAAATATCCACTATGAATTAGATACTCTGTAATATACTGGGTGGGGATGAAAAGAAAAAAAAAGGTGAAACATTTCCTATCCTTGAAGGACTTACTGTCTAAAAGAGGAGGCTACCCACAGCCCTGCTCCTATTGCTCCTAATGCCAGTGATCAGTATGGAAGTTGTAACTGATTCATTTTATAAGGAGGGTCTGCCTTAGTCATCCACATGATTCCTCCTGGGGTGGGGCACCATATTTATCCTAGACTTAGTGTGGATACCCAATTAACTTTAGTCTTTCTGCAGCTTAGAACTTATACTATACTTATAGCTTATACTATTCATATGTCTCAAACAAGTCCTCAGTTCCCTGCATAATATTCAATATTCTCTATTAATTGTCCCTCCCTCACCTATCTTGTAGTTTCCTTTGCCCAGTGAATTATTTAATCAACCAACCACTGATATATGTATTTGATATAGATATATGTGTGAATATGTTTATATGTAATGGTATACACATATACATGTGTTATATATACACATACGTGATTATTTTATTTGACAAAGATTTTAGAATTTGTTGGGTTTTTTATTTGTTTTTTTTTTGGGGGGGGGTGTATCTAGGCCTCTGATTTACTGGTATAACGCATTAACAATTTAGAAACTCCCTCCACCAATGTAGCTTGGCAAATCATCTGTAACATATAGTTGTGGAGAGTTGACTGACAATATTGAAAGTTTAAGGGACTTGTCTGTATGTACAGAGCTTATATGTGTGAATGTGTGACAGGTAGAATTACAACCCAAAAATATTTAACTCTAAGGCCAATCCTCTCTCTGTTATCTTCCACATGAAGACTTTTGACAATGTCATGAATATTTAAAATAGAATGATGTATGTCAATAATTATATTATGTGTAGAGGCATTCGTAATATTTTTAAAAATAAATTTTCATAGACCAGAAGTGTAAGATTATTATGTTTCTACTTACCTACTGAACCAACACCTTTTAGTTGTCTTTGTTTTTTGTTCTATCATAATTTTTTTCAATACTGCAATATTTTGTTTTTACCTCACTTTCATTTCCCAATATAGTCTTTCCTTGTCTCTCACTCAGAGAACCATATCTTATAACAAATTTAAAAAAAAAAAAGGAAAAGAAAAGGCAATTCTTTTGGCCTTAAATCCCTAATCTTTCCTTCTCTGTCCATGACCAAACCTAACTCTACCATGAAGTGACAGGCAACTCAGTAAAAACTAGCCACTTTATAAATTAAGTCCAATAACATATGCTATTCTACCTCTATAATCTATAAGTACTGCAAAGAATAAAGCAGGTGTGGTCTCATAACTTTTCCTGTCTAGCTCTGTCACTACAGTTTTAATATGTTCTTGTTCTTTGTTGTTGTACATTGTCATTGGCATTGTGTCTACTGCTTTTCTGTTTCTGCTTACTTCGCTTCATATAAGTTCATGTAAGCTTATCCATGCCTCACTGTATTCTTCATAATCCTTCTTTCTTATGATGCAATAACATTCCATCACAGTCAAGTACCATAGCTTATTAAATGATTTTCCAATCAATGGACATCTGTCTTATTTCCAGTACTTTGCTTCTATAAAAAGCTACCATATTCATAGTAATAATTATAATAACAATTATTCACAATAATAACAATATCTAGCATTTACATAGCTCCTACTATGTGCCAGGAACTTTACAAATATTATCTGATTTGATCATCATAACAACCCTGTGTGTTATTGTCTGCATTTTACAGGTGAGGAAACTGAGGGAAAGAGAGTTTAAGTGACTTGCACAAGGTCACATGGTTAAGTAAGCGTCTAAGGTTGGATTTGAACTCAGGTCTTCCTAAAACTATGCCCAACATTCTATTCACTGTGCCCTTTAGCTTGGATCTTTCCTTCTCTATCTTTGATCTCCTTGGGATATGCGCCTAGCAGCAGGATTTCTGGGGCTGATAGCATAGATAATTTAGTCACATTTTAGCCTAATTCCAGATAGCTTTCCAGAATGTTTGGACCACTTCCTAGTTCTACCGAATGCATGTTGCTGTACCTATTTTTTCAAAACCCCTCCAAGACTGTCAATTCTGCATTGTTTGTCATCTTAACCAAGTTGCTGAGCATGAGGCAAAGCTTCAGAGTTGTTTCGATTTGCATTCCTCTCATCCTTAATCATATACACAATCTTTCATATGGTTATTAATAATTTGCAATTTTTCTGAGAACCATTTGTTCATAACCATTGACAACTTATCTTTAATGAATAATTTTTACTAGTTTAGTTGATCTGTCATAATCATTCTATTTTAGCCATTTCAGTTTTTTTTTCTCTAAGAATTCTACTTTAGCTTTCATCACTTAGCAACTATGAGTAAGTCTCAATCTATTTGCCATACTGTTCTCTATAATAACAAAAATAAAAAGCACTAATACTAGCTTACATTTATATAGTGCTTTAAGATTTGCAAAATACTTTCCAAATATTATGCCATTTTATCATCATAACAACCCTAGCAGATATTATTGTTATTTTCTTCATTTTACATATGAGAAACCTGAGGCAGACAGAAGTAAAATGATTTCTCAAGAGTCACAATCTGAGGATGGTTTTGATCTCAACTACTCTTGACTCCAGGTCCAATACTCTTATCTACTGTGTGACCTGCTGCTTCTATGAAACGTGGATAATAAAAACTGCTTGAATCAGAAAACACATGAAAAACATCTTGAAAATCACAAATTGTAACATGAAAATAATGAATAATGTATTAATTTTTAAAAGCTGTTAAATATATATGTACATACATATACATTCATGTATAAATGTGTTATATGTGTGTGTGTGTGTATCAACAGATGAACAATTTAACCTTAGAAAATAACACATGTACGTACAACACTTGAAGATTTAAAAAGTCCTTTCCTTGCAACCATGTGAGGACAGTAATACAAATACTATCTCCTTTTTAGAGTTGGAAATAAATAACCTCTAGGTGGATAAGCGACTTGTCCATGGTCACATACTTTATAAGTTCCTGAGGCAAGATCTGACCAGGCCTCATAACTACAAGTTTCATATTCTCTCTATTATGCCATGATACCTTTCACATATATTATAAGAAAGTTTTTTTTTTAAACTGTGCATTCAAAAAAAAAAAAAACAAACTAATTCAGAGGAAGTAAGAGAAGCAGAGCCTGCAGATGGCAATAAGGGAAAAATATGGTTTTTGAAGATATCATCCTAAATTTTGTGGCATTTTGGTTCTCTTACTCAAAGTACCTTTAATCTGCCCCACATTTTTATTCTGGTTCATCTAAGTTACAAAATGCATAAACATGGAATTTTTAGTGTGTTTAAATCACCAACCTAAAGAATCAAATCAGTGAAGCATACATTATCAATGTTCTGTTTAATATTCATTGTGATATACTCAGTATTTCTTCCTGATGAGCTTATCACTTTTATACTTCACCTTTGTGGGTCTGCATTTGGCAAGAGTCGCCCACACTAGAAAAGAATATTCTAAAAATAAATCTTTCTAGAAATTGAAACCCACAACTTTTCAATCTTTTTTTCCAGGTCTTCCCAGGTAAAGCCATCATTCTGTTTAGTATGTTTAGTAAACACACTATGTTTAGTAGTTTATGTTTGTCCCATCCTCGTCCAGAGGGGGCAGTTAGGTGGCCCAGTTAATAGAATGCTGGGCCTAGAGTCAGAGATACTTATCTTTGTGAATTCAAATCTAGCCTCAGACACTTAATAGCTCTGTGACCCTAGGCAAATCACTTAACCCTGTTTGTCTCAGTTCCTCATCTGGAAATGTCAAAGGAAAAGGAAATGGCAAGCCACTCCAGTATCTTTGCCAAGAAAACCCCAATGGGGTCATGAAGAGTCAGACATAACTGAAACGACTAAACAACATACGTTTAGTTCATTTCATCAGAAGGTCTATGTTCTGTTCGATGACAGGTATAGTTGTGCAATCTGGATTGTATTTTTTTAGGTATTAAGTAAAAAGCCATATAATTTTTCACCCATAGCAAGTGAATACCAGAACATCAACCACAATACACAATATTTCTAAATATTTCCTTTACACCATTTATATGATTCAAATGCTTGAACTTTAGCACTGAGTTGTACAATCATTACCAAAAACTTGTTAGAACAAATCTTAAATCAGAGGTACAAATAATCAAAAACATGTCAAGTGTTTACTATGTGCCCACGATTTAATTCTACTCACAATCTAGTTAAAAACAAAGGTGGTGAATACCCAGAGGTCACTGTCCCAAACTCAGGGTACTGTATCTCCCCTTATGTATTCCACAGAAACTTTTGGAGTGTTTCTAATAGTGTCAGTTCAAGTTTCTATTCTGAGTGTGTTCTCTAATTGTTATCTACCAATTCTATTTTGCCAATTAACTTCAATATGCCTTGACAAAATGATATTTACTTCAAAAGTATGGTAAAAAGAGATATATAAATATTTTTTCCCAAAACCTTTGGGGACAAACTCCCTTATATCACCCCAATCTCTCTGAAGTATGAATGCTTGGAGAAAAGTAAGCTCAGACTTAGCACAGTTTCTACAAAGCATTGATTCCACCAAGTTCATGGCTAAATAAAGTATTGCTGCTGGTCTCAGCTCCCAATGGGCTGGATCCCATAAATCACTCTTTTATCATTGAGGCATTGGTGAAGGTCTACCTATAAAACCTAGCATGGACCTTCCCCTCCGGACGCCTAAATGGCTTGCTTGCTTAACCTTGCTTAACCTCACAAGATCATCCCTCCATCTTTTCTTGCCTAATATGAAAGAACAAATGTCAAGGCAAAGAAACACAACCTGTATTCATTGGCCACATGTTGGCCTGAATAGTGGCAGGATACTTTCTCCTTACAGTATTGCCCCTTGCTGGGTGTCATCCAAGAAGAAGGAGTCAGCCAAAGAGAAATCAAGCCAAGGGAAGAGGCCTAATAAAGAGAAAGGCCAAGGTGGATTAATGCCATTTTGAAGGCACTCCCAGTTCTGATTCTGTGACTTAAGCCAATAAAGGAGGCTGATATACAATATGTGGTTAGCACACCAGAACCAATTAAAGAATATCTATCTGTGTTCCAAAGTCTCTCTAAGGCATTTTCATCACATGTTATCATTACTCTACCAGAAGCATGCCGGAAACTGCATCAGTGGCACTGTGAACATACTCACACTGGGCTTATTGTCTGGTTCCATTACACAAGTATAACTTACAAATGAAAAATATGTCTATTCATTAATTCAATAAACCTTTATGAAGTACCTACTGTGCATAGAACAGTATACTAGGCAGCAAGGAAGACAGAAAATTTATATGACACTATTGATATGCTGAGGCTTCAGATGACTTTGGTCAGGGATAGGGTGGTGATGAAGAACTATGATGAGGATGGAAATGAATCTGTAAATTTGTGACTGAGAGAAACTTCCTCATATGGAAGCCCTCTTCATCATTGTATAGCAGCAAAATTAATTTCTAGTTTGGATGATCCTAGTTTAAGAAACTGTCCCTTGCCATAGAGTTAGTATGTGGCAAACACAGGACCCAAACTCTACTATTCCAGGTCTTCATCACTTCATGTAGCAGGAGTTTTATAGGATGCCCTTCCATCCTTCACTCATGCATCTGAAGTAACATTGTGTTCAACATAGGTACCTTTTCTGTATTAAAATTCCATGTTATTGTAAAAAAGTACACAAATCAATTTTTTTAGCAGTGATTTAGAGAATATAGAAATTGTTCATTTGTTCATTCAATACACATCTTTAATACCTTCCTTCCCTGGGATCTCTTTGATGAGGTTAGCCTTGTTCAGGGCAGGTCTGACTCAGGCTTGTTACTTCAGGTTTGATGTTGGAATGAAATGAAATACTTGTAGTAAAGAGGTTTACTTTAATACAGAAAGGGTATTCCATAGGGATATCCCAGCATCTAGCTTGCGGAGACTGGCTCCCCACATCAACATGTGGAAATATGTCTTCAGGACTGGGTGTAGGTCCCTACTGGGCATCTGCTAAGTCTAAATGGCTGCCACTCTATATGAACTTAGATGACCAGGAAACCAGTGGCAAATATGGTTAAAAAACTACCAGTAAGTCACAAAGTCACCTTTATTTCCTTGAGAGGAAAAACCATCCTACAATATGAACAAGTGGAGGTGAGGATATTGTGGAGAGTGGCTCTATCCTACTGTTTTTAGCTTCCTCTTACCTCCTGCCTGCCTTCATATTAGGTCCTGGCCTAATTCAGGTTATAAATTTGGCTGGTCAGGATTGCATATCACAGACCTCCAGAATCTGCTTCTTCAGTTCTCTCTCTCTTTTTTTCTTTTCTCTACTTCTCAGTTAAGGGTGTGAGAATCTACGGCCTAAATAGACACCTTCCAACAATGGCACCTCTATGCAATACCTTGTTCATTTTCGTGACACTCTACCCTAGACCCACTTATAGGTTCCCTCACTTCCACTGAGAAAGATTCTCTCTCCCCTTAGATTTCAGGATCTATTATTTCTCTCATTCTTTACTTAAAGATTTCCATTCTCATTCATATTTTGTCTGGGTCAGTATCTGTCTTTTGTCTCTCAATCTGTCTCTGTTTCTCTCTTCTTGGAGCTTCGTCTATAAATATATCTTGTTTTTGATTGGTTTAATATTTGATGATAGAATTGCCTTTTCTACAGGTACCCTAACCTAGCTTTGGAATACCCTTTACCTCCAAAATAGTTATGAAAAATCTGTCTACCACATTTGTTTAGTTACAGCTTAATTTTCTAAAATCTTAACATTACATTTGACACATAATACAATCATATATTTCATATGTGTAAGGGATCTTAAAAACTACCTAACTCAACCACCCTCTTTTGGTTAAAAGTTAATTTTTTATTTTGTTAAGTTAGTATTTTATTTTCCTCTGATTACATGTAAAAACATTTTTCAACATTTGTTTTTAAAATTGACCCCCAAATTCTCTCCCTCCCACTCCCTCCCCCATTAAGAATGGAAGCAACTTGATATAGGTTATACGTGTGTAGTCATGCAAAACATATTTCCATATTAGTCATGTTATAAAAGAAAACATAGGACAAAATAAAAACCCAAGAAAAATAAAGTATATTAAAAAGTATATTTCAATCTGTATTCAGATACCGTCAGTTCTTTCTCTGGTGATGGACAACATTTTTATCCTAAGTCCTTCAGAGCTGTCTTGTATCATTGTATTGTTGAGAATAGCTAAGTCGTTCACAGTTGATCATTTACAATGTTGCTCTAACTGTGCACAATGTTCTCTTGGTTCTACTCATTTCACTTCATATCAGTTCATTTAAGTCCAGGTTTTCCTTAGAGAATCTAGCTCAATATTTCTTTTATCACAACAGTATTTTATCACAATCACACACCACAAATTGTTCAGCCATTATCCAAACAATGGACATCCCCTGAATTTCTAATTCTTTGCTACCAGAAAAGAGCTGCTTTAAATAAATATCTGGGCATAGTTCCATGTTTTTCTACATAGTGGTTGAATCAGTTCACAACTTCACCAATAGTGCAGTAGTATCTCAATTTTCCCACATCCCCTCCAACATATGTCATTCTCCTTTTCTGTCCTATTAGCCAATCTAATATGTGTGAGGTCAATCACACCATTTTAAAGATAAGGAAACGGGACCATAGACATAATACAATTTGTCCAGGGTTACATAGTGAGTTCTAGAAGAACAAGAAAAAAAAAAAACTAGGCCTCCTACATCTGTCAAAACTTTCTCCATTTAACCACAGTGCCTCTCCAAGAACCTTGAAGAATGAATAAGTATTCAGTTTCTGCATTTCCCCCCAGGAATAAAAGAGCAATCCAAAATGCGGTGTTCAATTTTTGCTTTTTGCAGAGTGTAATAGTTTTTGATTGCTGATGCGCATACATTGCTCATCAGAAATTAAATAAAGCAGGCATATTTCTACCTGAAAAGGCATGCCTGTCAAATGTGTGGTTAGCATGTTTTTCCCCCATAAAATTTTGCTATGGATGACTAACAAGCTGATTAATGGATTTTAAGTGTGAGTTTTCAGTACAGAAGAAAAAATATACAAACTTTTTCTAGTTTAATAAACAAAAATGAAAGTGGGGAGAGGAGGGTTTTCAAATACGTACATATTTGCTTAGTATCAGTTTATTAATAAATGACAATAACTACTGAAAGTAGTCTAGCATTAAATTAAATACAGTTCATGACCCACTCACTCAAAATGCATTATCTTTTCATATATTATGCATGTAAATTTAACATCATGTCACTACCTTAGCCACAATCTAAAACTCCTGGGTAAAATGCAAAACAGTTGGTTCAGTGGGTTAAAACATTTCTAAATGTAAAATTACTTACTGAAATGCTCAATCTGATATTATCAGCCTGCTTCCTCAGGATTAGAGTGCTTTAATGGACTAAATTACAAAATCAACTAAATTGCTTTGAAAATACAGAAATGCAAACCTTCAGGACATAATTATTTGTCTATTACATATACCTATTATTTGACATGGGTATTCAAGTTTCTCATTAGTCCTAACTCCTTGATTTATATTTATCCAAGTTCAGCTCTTTTGGTGACACATTTTGGGAGTTTCTGGGGCATAGCCATGGGGAAGTTCAATGGTCTAGACAGATTTAAGAAGCTGAATTTTCTAATGAGTTGAAAGTATTCTTAATCCTCCCTCCCCCCCACCCCTAACCATCTCCATTATATCATATTTGAACCACTGAAATACCATTCACTTGCACGATAATCTGCAATTATTTTCCATTGCCTGCCATATCACATTAAGACAGTTGTTGTGCATAGCTAACCTGTAAAACTATTATAATTGGGGGCAAGGAGGAGGTTGGCTACTATAGTCTCATGCAATGTCAGACAGATGATGTTGGAGCTCTGGAGAGAAGTTGAAAATAGATAAATTTAAGCTTGATGTAAGGAAAACAATACCAACAACTTCCTGACACTTAAAGCTATCCAAAAATGCCATAGGTGGTAGTGCGTTCTCCTCACTGGGGTTCCTTAAGTCTGTACGAACACTTCTTAGCTATCCTGTGGAGAGTATTCTTGTTCAGATATGGATACTAATAACTACTAACATTTAGATAGCATTTGCTACATGCCAGACACTGTGCTAATTGCTTTACATTTACTATCTCATTTGATCCTTGCAACGACCTTGTGAGGTAGGCATTATTATTATTTTTATTTTACTGTTGAGAAAACTGAGGGAATAAGAGGTTAAGTGACTTATCCAGGGTCATCCAGGCAATAAAAGTATGAGACCAGATTTAAAATCATATTTTTCCTGACACCAACCCAGAAGCACTACCCACCGTACCAACCAGCTGCCCTTGGAGATCCATTTCAATTCTTTGATTTTACATTCTGAGGTAGAACACTGGTTGTAAAGATCATTGGCATGACTCAATAGAGTATTTGTTTCTTATTACTTAACACCAGCTCTTCTCATCATTGTCAGTTATTTTATCTATATCTAAGTCTGTGAAATTGGAAAAAAATTATACTAACATGTTTCTAAAACAGCATAAAAATGAAGATAATCTACGATGAAGAGGAACATTGACTGTTCAAAGATATTAAAGTCAAAGGTGGCCCACCCATCACAATGAACACAAATAAAACAAATGACAATGCAATCAGTTACACAGCTGGAAAAATAAATTGCTCGAACATTTATACTTATTTTAATAAAATCAATATTCTGAAAAGATATAAAACCAAATTTATTTTCTCTTAGTAATGATTTACATTTCATCAACCAGCTTTCTGGGATAGGAAGTCAGTGTTGTTGCAAATTTCTACTAAGCTATGTTCTAGCAGAGGATTATTCAGAGTACATTCTTAACTGGGCCAGATAACAGTGTGACACATTAAAAATATGATGAAGTTTGATACATTTTGAAGAAGACAATTCTTGCTGAATACTAAACAAAACTAAACATTAACAAATGAATCTTAAAATAAAACAAAAATCTCCCAGGGAGTTATTCTTCAATAAAATCACATTTTGAGGCTGTCTTCTCAAGTCAGTAGCTCATTATGACACAAGATATAAAGCAGTTATACATATCTTTATGTCAGTTTTGTGGGACAAGCACATGCTACTGGAATTTATAATCCTTTAAAATAAAAGTCCTTAGCGCTCTTTAATGGGTCTAACAATAGCAAGTGGTGGGATATGGTGGGGATGTTGGGAATAAAAACTAAGCCAAATACTTGAATATCTCATCATGTCTCTGAAACAAATATTGGGTATATAGGGGGAAAAAATGAGAAAATAATACTCCAAAGTAGATAAATCATGATCTGAAGTGCTTTCAAATTGAAAATGAATGCTGAAAATATAGAATTCTCTTCATCTTTTTGTTCAAAACAAAACAGGGCCTTCCTACCGGAAAACCTGCCACTTCACAGCAAAGAAACAAGGAGGTTACGTTGTTCTCCTTGAATTAAAATATGCAAACTACAGCATTAAAAGAAGGCATTTGTCCAAAATGCAGAAAGTCAACTCGTTTATCAGTAGGTAGACGTCTCCCTTGTCAAACATTAGCTTTGATAAAGCTATAAATGCTATTGTTTCTCTTGGGTATTAGGGAGTGTTCCGAATAACATAATCTTATTCTTGTCACGTGTATTTAGGTCTGAGATCATACTTAGGTCCCAAACTTGTGCAAATGTACTCCCTTATCAGAGTCTTGAAATCATTTGGCATTGCAGATTTCTGAGATTGTTGAATATTTCTGAATGCTGTGCATAGCTAATCAGTACTGTGCCTTTCAATACAAGTTGTCACCTCCCTCTAGTGGCAAACTTATGTAGGGGAGCAGCCAAAGGAAAAGAAAAAAAATGGCCGGGTAGATACAGCAATTCAAGGGAACTGGACAGCTTCACTATAAGAATAAACTTGATTTCATTTAGAATTGGCTAGTATATTTAGAACATTTAGTAGTGTCAGTGATTTAAAAAAAAATGTGTCTCTACATTTTACTCATGATTTTGACATATATCAGTGTTCCTGATCTAATCAACCTTAGGATTCCAAAACCATTATCATTATCACCTCATAGCACAGAAGAAAAGAATAGAGGCCACTGAGCCCTAATTGTCCCACCAAATATTTTACACTTATCCAGAACTTTTAGAAGAGTAAAAGATGGTATAGTAGAGGGAATATTAGACAACAGAATTACAAGATTTGGTTCTGGTACAGACGCTGATACTTTTTGTGTGAGATTGAGAATATCATCCATATTGCATGAATCTCAGAAAATTCACAAAGCCGTTGCCAAGAAATAACTTCGCAAAGATTATCTACCTATCTATCTATGTATCTGTCTGTCTATCTATCAATCTATCTATCTATCTATCTCTGAACTTCTTGTGAAGCATCATGAATAGAAAGGTATCCTTAGAGTCAGAAAGACCTGAGTTCAAGTCTTCATGTCCCACTGCTGGGAGGTACAGAACCTCTCCAGGCCACAGGAAACACTTGAAGACCATAAATTGAATGAAAGATGCTAATCTATTTCGGTTAAAGGAAAGCTGCATGAAGCTCCCTGCACAGGTGAAAGGACAGATGCATGTTATTAAAAAACAAGCTTCTTTATATTAGTTTGATTTTTGAATCTGTCAAGACAATGTGTAGGATTGTTGTGAACACAATGTGTTACCCTTACTTTTTTTTTTTTTAAACTTTGATAGGAATTTTTAAAGCAGTTCATAATTAAATATGAGCATTTTGTACAAGGACAATTGCACTTTACCAAAAAAAAAATCATACAACAAAAATCGCTGAAGTCTGATTTACAACATGAATTATGGTTTGAAATCACGTTTACATAAGTCTCAATTTTATTAAAAAAAAAAAGGATCAGTTCTGGGCTAGTTGTTGTACTGCTGTAGTTCTGTGGTGTCATCTTGCTCACCCTTATAGTGTCCCCTTCTTTAATATTGAAGATGGATGTTAGGAAGGTTCAGTGAGGTTGGGCTGTACTTCCTTGGGAGGATGAAGGTAAACTCCAGGCTAGATGAGAAGTTTTTACCACATATCAGCTGATGTAGAGTCAGTGTCATCATTTCTGAAAGGATTCAGTCTATTGTAAACGGCTTCAATTACACTCTGCTTGCTTGCCAGTTCACCCCCTGGTGGGAGGTTTGGGATGTTCTCAGTTGCTAATGTGCGCATCACATGGACTAAGTCTGGTACACCTTCGCCCTGCTTCTTTATGATTTCTTCTACTCTGCTTTCCAGGTACTTGTCGAACTCTGTCTCTTTCTTCACTGCCTCTGGTGATACTTTTGGTGCACTTGGAAAACAGATCAATATCACACTCATGTTGTCTCGACTTCCCTTATATAAGCAGGTGTCCACTACTTCATTGCACACTCTCTCAAGGTCATCAGTGACTTCAAGTCTGGATCTTACAAAATCACAGAGCTCTTCATTTCCCATAACATCCCAGATACCATCACATGCCAGGATGATGAACTGATCATCTTTTTCTGATCTTTCAGTTTCATAGACTTCTGGCTCTGGTGAGACAAGCTGCTCTGTAGGACCTTTACCATGGACACATTTATAATCAGTCTCCAAGTGCCCTAGACACAGCAAGAGAGCCATTGACACGCTGAATCATTACAGAACCACCTGCATTCTGAATACGTTCTTTTTCCAAAGGATTACTTGGTTTGTGATCTTGTGTGAAGAAATGAACTTTCCTGTTCCTACAAAGTAAACCTCTTGAGTCTCCACAGTTGATGAAATATGTATGCTGGGGAGAAATCAGGACACCCACTGCTGTTGACCCACTATGGTCTGCACCATGTTTCTTCTCTGATATTATTCTCATATGTTCATCAATCTGCAGAAAACCTGTTCTGATTCCATTCTTGACATTTTCCACAGAAGGTGGTCCTTCAGATCCTTTAAAATCCTGGTTATTTGTGATGTGATCTAACAAATGCTCACAGCAGTATTTGGCAACCTGGGAACAAGCATGCCCATCATACACAGCAAAGAACGACCATCCATCAAGTCCACTTGGCAAACCAATCACAGCTGTATGTGCATCTTCCATCTCAACTCGCCAACCTTGTATACTGCTTAGCCCATAACGTAGCCCATTACCTTGTCCTTGGGCATTATGCTTTTCCATCTTTGGCTTATCTAAAAATGCCCCCATTATGTCTTGATGCTTTAGTTCTTTTCATGCTTCTCTTGATTCTTGTGTTTGAAAGTCAAATTTTCTATTGAGCTCTGGTCTTTTCACTGAGAAAGCTTGAAAGTCCTCTATTTTATTAAAAGTCAATATTTTGCCTTGGAGCATGATACTCAGTTTTGCAGGGTAGGTGATTCTTGGTTTTAATCCTAGCTCCATGACCTCCAG